>SJYV01029292.1:327382-471803 GCA_006410875.1 Neotragus pygmaeus | reverse complement strand
CTGCATTAACATCCGTAAAGAACCCAGGTCTCCCTCAAAGGGAGAGAAGGCTGAGAGAAGGGGAGGGGGGCCGGGCACCGGAGGCCAGCACAGGCTCCACAAAGGCGAGAGCTCCCCCTGAGCCAGCCCAGAGCGCGGGCAGCCTCACCCTCGAGGCCGGGGCCTCAGCGACAACTGGTGTCATTCGGTCGTGTCCAGCTCTTTTGCGTCCCCATGGACTGTAGCCCTCCAGGCTCCTCTGTCCATGGGATTTCCCATGCAAGAACCCTGGAGTGGGTTGCCATTTCCTCCTCCAGGGGGTCTTTCGGACCCAAGGGATGGACCCTGCGTCTCCTGCATCGCCGGCAGATTCTATCCCACTGAGCCACCAGGGAAGCCCCAGGGGGCTGGCTGTGAGCAGCTGGTTCTCCCAGTGGCGCGCGTTTGAATCCTCCAGCTCCTCCTTCCCATTCCCAGACTCAGCAAACCACTTCTAGGCAGGGACGCTTCTCCCTGTAAATCAGTGCCCAGGCGCTCTGACTTGACACACCTGTCCGGGGAGCTGAGTGAACAGGTACACCTTCGGGAAACAGGTCAGCCTCTCAGGCTGAGAGCAGTTCACGGAGGTGGCGTCACCCAGCGTGGCGCTGGCTCACCCGGCATGCCAGTCTGCCCTCGCTACCCGCCGGCGTCACGTCTGAGAGGCCGAGCAGAATCCTGCCCAGCGCATAGTAAGCGTTAGAAACCTTTGCTGACTAAGAGCTGGAGGACTGATGGAGATGTCCTAGGAATCGGTGGACCATTGGAAAGGATGCATCCTTCCTTTTGACTGCTGTAATGTCCACTTAAAAGACAGACCGCAGGCTTGGTGAGCACACAAGCTTTGCAGCCCCAGTCAAATCTGAGGGCCTGGCCAAGTCCTTTCACCTCTGGGGACCTTTCTGCCTTCACCGGTAAAAGGGGGGTATAAAACTATCTCCCTCAGGGGGCTGCCAGGAGGATCGAATGAAGGGACGTTTGTAAAGCACCGACATGGATGCGCGGCACAGGGTGAACGCTGTGCGAGTGTTTACCATTCTAAGGGAAAACACAGAGAGAGTCCTAATGGAAGCAGAGTTAGGAGCCAACGTCAGGAATTATTCCACTCATCATTTACACTAACTGTGCCTAATACTTGTACATTTTCTCCCAAGCAGAGCGATTAAACCTTTTCTTCTTTTCTTTCTTTATGGTTTAAGCTATCCATTATCCTTTATGGTCTTTAAGATATCCATATCCATATCCAAGAAACCAGTGAAATCCTTTCCTGGAATTAATTAGGATTTCTCGATATTTTCTACAACTCCCAGAAGGTCTGCTGAGAAACTTTTCTATTCTTGGTCCCAGATCCCGTGCTTTCTCTGCTGAAGGAAAACAGCACGCCCTCTCAGAATGGCGACCTAGAACACACTTGCCTGACCTTAATGGCCAAACCCGCCACCCCCAGCAGGGTCTGCAGGAGGCTGCCCCTGGAGAACGCACGCTCCTAGGCAGGGCTGTCGCAGGAGAGCTGAACACACGGATGGCAAGGTTTTGTTTTTTTAAGTTTATTTATTGATTTGGTTAGTTAATGTTTGACTGTGCTGGGTCTTCACTGTTACACGTGGGCTTTCTCGAGTTGCGACAAGTGGGGCCGCTCTGCATGCAGGCCCTTCCCCCTGCGGAGGCTCCTCCGGCTGCGGAGCTCCAGCTCTGGGGCACGCAGGCTGCAGCGGCTGTGGCCCGTGGGCTCGCTGGCTGTGCGGCAAGCGCCTAGTGTGTCCGCGGCACGTGGGATCTTCCCAGACCAGGGATTGAACCGGGGTTGCCTGCGTTGCAAGATAGACTCTCCAGCCCTGCACCACCAGGGAAGCCCAGCAGCTCGTGTTTAAGCCACTTTCTTTTCAGACGCACCTGTTTTGCTCAGGGGACAGGTGTCCGTCATCTCTGGTGACACGTTTCAGGATGCTCCACTGTCCTGACGCAGGAGGTGGCACCATGCCCAGCCCTCTGCTGCCCACAAAAAAGCGGCTCACTGCTGTGAACGACAAGGCAGAGTCAGCGCCCACAGCAGCACGTGCGGGCATCAGGCCTCCCCGAGTCCACGTTCCGATGGAGGACATGGGACGGTCTGTGGGTTGTAGGCAGAGCTGCGGCAGACTTGACATTCTGGCTGGGCTGGCAGATGATGCAACTATGCCCCTCCGTGGTGGAAAACACCCCCCGGCTGGTTCTTCCAGGGGTTTACATGCCCTGAATTTTCCAGAGTCTTCCCACATGTCTCCCTGGAGACCATGTCCTGTTCACGGGATGACCAGCCACCTGCTGCCCGTCAGNCATGTCCAGTTCTAACTGTTGCTTCCTGACCTGCATTTAGGTTTCTCAAGAGGCAGGTTAGGTGGTCTGGTATTCCCATCTCTGTCAGAATTTTCCACAGTTTATTGTGATCCACACAGTCAAAGGCTTTGGCATAGTCAATAAAGCAGAAACAGATGTGTTTCTGGAACTCTCTTGCTTTTTCCATGATCCAGCGGATGTTGGCAATTAGATCTCTAACTTTCCCTTTAACAGATGCTAATAAGTGATTAGACCTCTTTGAAGGATCCACAGCTCTAAAGTCACATGGCTGAAGGACTCCTCACCATTAGAAGCTTCGGGCCCCGTGGGTTCATTGCTTTCCTGTTCCCTTGGAGACCCTGGTCTCTGACTTGTTTACTTGCGGGGCGGGGTGGGGGGGGGGGGTCCCAGGCTCCGCTGGCCACCGTTGTCTGATGTAAACTCCAGAAAAGAGAGACCTGTCTACTGTTTTCCCCACAACATCCCTCAGCCCAGAGAACAATGGCTGGCACACAGTGAGTGCTCAGTAAATATTTTAACAAATGAATGAGGTAGTAGAAAGGGCGTAATCTGAGGAGGCAGAGCTGGGGGCACTGCTGATTAGGTGTGTAGGCCTGAGTAAGTCATTTAACGCTTCTGAACCTTTGGTTCTTCATCTGCAAAGCAGATTAATGGTAGCCACTTTCCAGGGCTTTAGAGGAGACTCAAAAGATGTATGGGAGACATCAGCATGGGACGTTTAGTTCTCTGTAGGTTCTTGGAAAATGGGAACTGACATTGTATCATTATTATTAATAACGCCAACTCACGCTGTAGCCCACGCACCTCCCGCAACCACAAGCTTCACATAAAAGTGAAGCAGCTTGGTTCAGCTTGTCCTCTGTGAGCTACTAGTTAATAACTAACAGCAACAGCCTCTTCTTGAAACACGACGCTTCTGCAGTTTTCCTTCAGAGCTGCATGCAGAGCGCGATCCATCAGGGCATTGTCTCCAGAGCCTCTCCCAAAGCCTCTGTGAAGGTGTGAGCCGGGAGGATGCAGCAACTGGCCAAGGAGACCCAGCAGCTGTGTGGGCAGTTCCGGCTCAGCCCGGGCCCCAGCTGCTGAGATCTGACTCTGATTTGGCCTCCTGACCCGTGAACCTGTTCACTAAGGAAGACCCAGGATGCCACAGTGGTTGCAAGCATGGAATGCCAAGGTTCAAAGCTTGGCACCACCACTCTTAACTGTGGGACCTTGGGCAAGCTACTTAACTACCTGAAACCTCAGTGTTCTTACCTGGAAAACAGGAGACAACAGAAGTACCTTCTGGGGAAAGGGGAAGAAAGGCAGAGATCGTCTTTCTCTTGGTTTTGTAAGAAATCATGGACATCATGACTGGAGAAGGCAATGGCACCCCACTTGTGTTCTCGCCTGGAGAAGCCCAGGGACGGGGGAGCCTGGTGGGCTGCCGTCTATGGGGTCGCACAGAGTCGGGCGTGACTGAAGCGACTCAGCAGCAGCAGTAGCATGACATCAAGGAGCCCACCTGCGGAAGCACTACAGAGACCACCTTTCCCGTGTTTTCCCGTTTCTATTAATCATACGATCACCTAGAACCCTGGCGGAAAGAGCTTTGCTGCTGATACACTGGCTGTCTCTACAGAAACATGAGCAAAAGGCTTGGCACACGGTAGGTCTTCAAGAAATATCTGTTGAAAGACTGAAGAAGTGATTTAGAAGCTGAAAAAGTGTGACAGTCCATCATACCTGTTTGGCCTAAGAAACTAGACGCAGACTAAGGTGAGGAAACGACCTTGATGATTTTTCAGCCGAGACCTGGAATCTGTGTCTGTCTTTAGCGCCAACCTGTCGCTACGGCTCCCCTTTCCTTCCCCCGACCAGGGATCGAACCTGCCCGTGTCAGCTGCACCCTGGCAGGGGCATTCTCAGCCCCTGGACCACCAGGGAAGTCCGAGCACTACTCTTGGTGTCAGAGTGAAGAGAAGATTTGAAGGGAGGGGGACAGCGTGGTGAAACACTGGATCAGAAACACAGTGACTCCGCCGGCTTCTTCGAGCCAAGCCCTCCAAGGCTTCTCCCCGCTAAGAAACGTCCATCATTTTCTGCGCATTTTGCCATCTGCATCTCTTCCCTTTGTGAGGACCCAAGCCCACTCCCTGGGCCTTGCAGGCTCAGGTCTTCCTGTCTTGATCCTACATGAGAAACACACAAGGTACCTTTTCCAAGAAAGTCCCTTGGGCGGCCCCTCCTGTGCGATCTGTGCTCTGCCCTGGAGAGCGGCCTTTCCTCAGGGATAAGCACATCATTCTCCCCCCGACTCAGCACACTGTGGATGCCACCGCCTCTCGGGTGCCTTTCACCAAGCGCCCGACAGTGCACGTCTCAGAAAATCACCCCGTTCCCTCTATAGTCGGCCAAGACCTCCAGTGTGAACCGAGAGCGTGGCTTTTACGCGTGTGAAAAATGTGAGCTTCACGTGCAGCCTCGGCACGCTGAGATCAAACACCTGCCCGAAAGCCGCCCAGCCGCCCTGGCCCGCGCTGCTGCTCTGCTCCGGGTGCAGAGCCCTCCTGGCTGGCCCCGCGTGGGCCTCGGGGAACTCAGCCGACAGGACCCTCTCCCAGTCCCAGTCAGTGACTACAGCGGGAAGTTTCGGCTGATCCGGCCCTGGAGAAGATAAAGCCCTTAAATAGAGATTAGCCACGCTCATTCCAGCCCCACTCACAGCCGAGAGTCAAAGCCGGCATTTGCTGAGCGGAAAAGGACTAAAGGAAACAAATTTCGTTTGCAAGCTCTCCAAGCAGGCCAGGAGCAGCGGTTCTCGCTGCTTTCTCTGTGCGCCTCCTCTCACAGGAAGACTGAGCTAACGTCGCCTGCTCGGAGGGACTGTCAGCACTGGGGGCTCTGGACCACAGACCATCAGCCGGCTCTCCCGACAGGGTGTTCAGCAAAGAGCTGTGTGCAGGATGGATCCTTTAAAGAGCAACAGCTCTCTCCAAAAAGTGGGGGTCACCTCCCTGCTGACCCAGCGGTTAAGACTCTGTGCTTCCGCTGTGGGGGCCAGGGGTTCAGTCCCTGGTTGGGGAGCCAGCACGCCACAGGATGCACCCCAAAAAACCATTTTTTAAAGGCAACAGGTGGTGCTCGTGGTAAAGAACCTGCCTGCCAATGCAGGAGACGCGGGCTCCATCCCTGCATCGGGAAGATCCCCTGGAGGACGGCAAGGCAACCCACTCCAGTCTTCTTTGCCTGGAGAATCCCATGGACAGAGGAGCCTGGTGGGCTGCAGTCTATAGAGTCGCAAAGAGTCGGACACGCCTGAAGCAACTTAGCACACAGCACGTATGATGGCTTAAAACGACGATGACACCGTTGCTCTTTTAGTACAAGCACGAGAAGCCTCAGAAAGAAAACCCTGAACTGCTGCTGGGCAGTCGCTGAGGAGGTGGCTCATACAAAGCACCCTCTTAATCAGAGTGAATTGAGCTCTGCGCTCATCGTGAGCCTCCGGCGTAGCACGGCAATGTGTTCATGCGAAAAGAGGCCTTGGGCTTTTGGAGGCCATCACCCAGTCCAGCCTCACCTTCCGCCCGAAGCGTCTCCCCGCATGGCCTGCACAAAGCTCGGCCAGAAGCACGTCCTCCTCACCTCCATCCACCTCGGCTTTCCCAGCCCAAGCACCACCTGGGTGGCGGGCGGGTCCATCGCAACTGTCATGAAACCCAGAAGCCTTTGCTTGGAAGGAAACCGCCTGTATCATATCAGGGTCGCCCCTGAGAGTTGCCTCCATCGACCTGCATTCCGTGACCAGTACCCAAGGCTGGACAAACAGCTCGGCGNCACAACTGTCATGAAACCCAGAAGCCTTTGCTTGGAAGGAAACCGCCTGTATCATATCAGGGTCGCCCCTGAGAGTTGCCTCCATCGACCTGCATTCCGTGACCTGTGCCCAAGGCTGGACGAACAGCTTGGCAGGGAGTGTGTGATGAGTGAGCTGGGCACACGTCCACGTAAGACGACAGATGGCTCAAAACCGTCAGCCCCACAGCAGTAGGGGCGTGTGTCACACACACACACACACACACACACACACACACGCACACACGCTCAGTTGTGTCGGACTTTTTGCGACTCTATGGATGTAGCCCGCCAGGTTCTTCTTTCCTCGGAATTCTCAGGCAAGAATGCTGGAATGGGTTGCTGTTTCCTCCTCCAGGGGACCTTCCGGACCTGGGGATCAAACCCACGTCTCTTGCGTCTCCTGCAATGCCAGGCAGGTCCTTCCCTGCTGGGAGGAGGGGAAGACGGCAAGCTCTGCCCGACATGGGCTACGGGACGCTGAGAGCGCCCCGGCNATGTAGCCCGCCAGGTTCTTCTTTCCTCGGAATTCTCAGGCAAGAATGCTGGAATGGGTTGCTGTTTCCTCTTCCAGGGGACCTTCCGGACCTGGGGATCAAACCCACGTCTCTTGCGTCTCCTGCACTGCCAGGCAGGTCCTTCCCTGCTGGGAGGAGGGGAAGACGGCAAGCTCTGCCCGACACGGGCTACGGGACGCTGAGAGCGCCCCGGCAATCCAGTCCAGGCGGGGACTCCCCTGGGGCCCACAGCACTTATCTGGGGTCTACTGTCCACTTTCCTTCGGTACAAAGCCGAGCTCCTTCTTGATGGGGAGGTGGCGGGGAGCAGGGTTGGGGGCTTTGTCTTGCATTTCATTCTAAAAGACAGGGACATCCCAGTTAGACCCTCCTTGCTGAGCCTTCCAGAGGGGCAGTGCAGACCGTGTCTAACAGGGCCATTGCCCTAGAATGACAAGCTCAAAGGGTCATAGCCAAGTACTAGACATTTCATTAAAATCGCACATTCTTTTTCTGGTGGATGGGTGCTATTTAGTCTGTGTGGAACCAGTAATCAACAGGCCTCTCTCCTGCTTCAAACTGAAGGAAATAAGTAGCATCCACCACCTTGTCTCTTCGTGTACCACAAATGCCAATGATATGCAAACACAGGCACTTGGCGGAGAACGCTGGTTTGTCAGAGTGGATGGGAAACGGGCTTCCCTTCTTGCTGCTCTGCCTGGGAGGGGGCCTCACAGGGCGGCACCCAGGAGCCTCTCCAGGTCAGATCTGCACACAGTAGACAGTGCTCTTGTTGCCCCAAAGAATAGATCAGACAGAAAATAAATTAAACAGAGTTATCAATCAATTACGGAGTTTCCCAGGTGGCTGAGTGGTAAAGAATCCGCCTGCCAATCAGGAGATAGGTTCAATCCCTGGGTCAGGAAGATCCCTTGGAGGAGGAAATGGCAACCCGCTCCAGTGTTCTTGCCTGGAAAATCCCGTGGACAGAGGAGCCTAGTGGGCTGCAGTCCATGGGGTCGCAAAAGAGCCGGATATGATTTAGCAACTGGAGAACAGCAACAACAGTCCGTCAGTGACAGTCATTCTCGGAGGCCCCCCCTCAGCGCTGCAGCAGGGAATCTGCAAAGAGGCAAGGACCCCGGACTCCTGGGGCCCCTCATACTCGAAACCTGCTGACCCACCCTGGCCAGCCTCACTGCTTTTTGGCCTCTGGCACGTGCAGGATGGCTCATCCTTTCTCTCATCCAGACCTCCCCAGCTCACCCCAGCACGCTCTCTGGACAGCTTTCCTTGACCAGTCACTGAAGCCCCTCGACACCCTCTGCTTCTGTGCCATTCATCCTGTGTCCAGAATGCAACAGGAAACAGATATGTGGTAGGTGTTCGAGTAATGTTCACTGAATAAGTAAATCAGATATTCCTGAAACCATGAGCAAACTAAGTTTTAAAGAGATGACGAAATGTGCACATTAAAAATGTAACATACAAAAACCAACACAGCACTGTAAAGCAACCACACTCCAATAAAAAACTTAAAAAAAAAACGTTAACACACAGAGAGGCAAGTCCTTCATATGCAGCGAGTACCTTTAAAAGCCGGCAAAGGCCTCTAAATAAGGTTTGTCTAATTAATAGTATTGTAGCAATGTTGATTTTCTGGTTTTAATGATGTACTAAAGTTTATGATATTATCACAGACGATGAGACAGGAAGGATGCAAGGGTCTTCGTGAGGCTGTTTTTGCAACTGCCGAATCTATGATTATTTCCAAATAAAAAGGTTCATTAAAAAAACAAACGAAATGGCAAGAAATTTCAGGTACCAGATGGGCACTTGAGGTGAGGAGCCACAGCCTCCCTGCTGCAGGGATCCCATCATGCACCTGGCTCCCACCTGGCTCCCACCTGGCACCCACCGGGATCCCACCTGGCTCTCACCGGGCTCCCACCTGACTCCCACCTGGCTCCCACCTGGCTCCCACCTGGCTCCACCTGGCTCCCACCTGGCTCCACCTGGCTCCCACCTGGCTCCCACCTGACTCCCACCTGGATCCCACCTGGCTCTCACCGGGCTCCCACCTGGCTCCCACCGGGCTCCCACCTGGCTCCCACCGGGCTCTCACCTGGCTCCCACCTGGATCCCACCGGACTCCCACCTGGCTCTCACCTGGCTCCCACCTGACTCCCACCTGTCCCTCCAGGTGAGGGACGATCGCAGTCTTCTTTCCCGCTCCCTTCCCTCCCTCAGGTCTCAGCTGCAACGTCCTCCCCACAGACTGTGTGCCCAGACCAGCCCCACGGCCGCTTTCTTCCAAGTGTGTTTACTTCCTTCAGTGCCCGGACCATGATTGGAAATCTCTTGTCTGTTGGTCACCTGCCTTTTCCCACCAGGATGCAGATGTCACAGGACAAGGAACTCCGCTCCACGTTTACCACTGTGTCCCCAACAGCAGGCATACCTTGGCCTGCAATGTGCTGCGCTGGGCTTAAGTCACTCAGTCGTGTCCAACTCTTGATGACCCCATGGACTGTAGCCCACCAGGCTCCTCTGTCCACGGGATCTCCAGGCAAGAGTACTGCAGTGGGCTGCCATTTCCTTCTCCAGGGGACCTTCCGGACCCAGGGATGGAACTCAGATCTCCCACACTGCAGGAGGATTCTTTATTGTCTGAGCCAACAGGGACGTCCACAGTACTTAAGAAATATTTTTAAGTGAATAATGGATCATTAATTAATAAAGTATGTCAGAAAGTGATGCTGAGCAATGCTATTAGCCTTAAAGTCTTTCTAATAAAAATAAGAAAAATAAAAAGCAAGTCCTTTACAAAATAAAGCACTTTATCTAAGATTCATTGGAAATGACTTGAAACATACACTGTGGTGTCTGGAGTAGGTGCCCAAAGGAAGCAGATACCCCTCAAGCTGGTGCAGTCAGGAAGGAGATCCAGCGGGCAGCTATCTGCACAGACATGAAAAGATGGACAGGTTGTTAGAAGAAGTCAGACTAGGAAAGGGTAGTACAAGGTGTCTCAGAATTGAGAACGAGCATGAGAGAAAAGCTCAGGGGCATCCGGCCCTCCTGTCCTTGTAGGAGGCTGGTGGAGCAGCGCTGCGGTTACGACAGATGGCACAGACAGGCCCTGTCTGGTAAAGTAAGATCAGCTTTCTGTCTGACAAAATAAGATCTGTAAACGTCTACTTTCCTCATGAATGACGGTTTCCTGATGGCACCGCAGGGAGCTTAGAGTCTGTGCCTCCATAGTTCTGAATTCTTGCTAGCCAAGGAAAAGCCAGAGGCTATGTAAAATTGATCAGGGAGAAGGGAGGGAGGCTCAAGAGGGTGGGGACATACATGTACTAGGGCTGGCTCATGGTGACGTATGGCAGATACCAACGCAGCATTGTAAAGCAATTACCTTCCGATTCAAAGTAAATTAAATTAAAAAATCATGTTAAGCAAAACAAAGAAAAAGAAAAACTTAAAATAAAATTGATCAAAGGAAAGCAGGAACCTTTGCCCCTTTGGGGCAAACCCCTCCATCGTGGGGAGGGCCACTTTGGTGAGCTCTCCCGACCAGGCAGACAGAAGTCACGTTCCTCCTCCTCTTTCTTAGGGGAACCCCTGACGTCGGAAAATTCATCCAAGGTCAGATGTGTCCTCCTGAGATGTTACGGAATCTGGCTAACGCTGTCAACAGTCACCTCGGGAGCAATACATTCCTACATAATCCATTTTTTCTCTCCTGCCCACCACCCAGCTGAACAAGTACTGCTGGAGGAGAGACCTGGGAAAGGAACTTCTAGGAGGGCGTGTTTGAAACTCAAACTGCACCCACTCCTCATTTCAGAAAGCCTCATGGCACCTGCTCCAGGGCCATAAAAGCCTGGGGCTGCCCTGATGGTTTTCTGTGGCCCAGCGCCTGGGCTTCAGAGACACGCAGGGGCGAGAAGCGCTCCCCGCTGCCCCGACGCGCACAGTGCAAACGGGGCCCATCCAGCTTCTGCGGGGCCCATCAGCTGAGCGGGCAGGAAAGGATGAGGAATGGGCACGGGTGGGAGAAGCGGCCAGGCAAGCCACAGGTGGGGGTCTCCAAGGCCTTCATCTCTGGCCGATTCCAGGCCTGCCCCGGTTCCCGCCCCGCGGAGCGCCTGTGCTAACTCAGAGCTTCAAGGCAGCTCGGGGCCTACTCCTCTCCAACTCAGGCTTCCACTCACCCTCCTGGCCCGCTGAAAGGCAATCCCGGCATCTCACACGCTTGACTGCAGTGTTCAGAAGCCTTCCAGCACGCCCTGGAAGACTTCTGAGTGACTCCTCCTTCCCGGAAATCTTTGCAGAGAAAGCTCCCTTCACTCAGTTTATGAACCTAACTCTTCAGTAAGTTCAGCAAGATGGCTGGAGGAGGTGTGTTTTATACCACTGACCACATGCAAAAGGGGCTCCCTGAAACTCAACAGATTTAGGCACTGCCAAGGCTTTGAAGAGTGATCTAACACCTCCAACCTGAGCTGTTTGTCATTTCAAGGACCGAGAGGTCACATTCCATTCCCTCCTGCAGGTGAAGATCTCTGCTGGTGCTACAGACTGGAGGACATTCCTGGAATTTTCCACTTAAATCTCAACTCTGCAGGTACCGAGATGTCGGGAGATGTAGAGTATCATTCTGGATTGATCAAGAGATTTGTTTTACTATTTTTTTTCCCCATTTCAAGTGTACATGTTAATGGTTTTTAGTATATTCACAAATACATGCATCCATCACTACAGGAAACATTAGCTTTAAATGTTACTCCAATTTTTATGGAAAACACAGTTATTCCAATGTTTTATTCACTGAGCACCCAGGCAGGGAGAAGTCAGCCAACAGGCCTCATTCCCCCAACCCCCGCCACCCCCAAACTCGGGCGCCTCCAGACTCGAGCAGCTTCCCAGTGCTCCCAGGAGCCCCCTCCTCCACTCCTTTCTCCTCCTTTTCACCTCGATGACTCACGAGATCACTTCTAAGTGTAGAAAAATGTAAAGAAAATGTAAACGGCCCTCCCACATCACCTAAACAAGGCAGGCCCACGTCACCCTTACACAGAAAGCGCTGGACACACCCTTGGTGCTGGCTTTTTCGTTCTGCTGTTTTTTAAGGCTGAACGAGACGGGGATGCACTATCCTCCTACCTTGAACACTCACTCCTCTCTGCCCTCATCTTATGTATTCTGCCAAAAATAAGCATAAAAATATAAATACATACATGCATACACATATATGACTTGAGTTTTTTAATGTAAATAGGACTCAACATTCCTGAAATTTGCCCCTTTTTTTCCCACTTAAAAATGGTCTGAATGATGGTGTACTCCTCATTCCGAAATCCTGACATCCAATGTGATGGCATTTGGAGGTGAAGCCTTTGGGACGTGATTAGGTAACAAGAATTGGTCCCTCATGAGGGGAGCAGGGCCCTGATAAGGACTCCCCACAGTGCATTCCAGGGCGTCCCGGGGCTCAGTGGTAAAGAAGCCGCCTGCCAGCGCAGGAGACGCAGCAGACATGGGTTTGTTCCCTGAGTCGGGAAGATTCTCTGGAGGAAGAAATGGCAACCCACTCCAGTATTCGTGCCTGGAAAATCCCAAGGAGGGAGGAGCCTGGTGGGCACAGCCCATGGGGCTGCAGAGGCGGACAGGACAGAGACAGAGCCCCCAGCCTCTTCCAGCGGGTGAACGCGGAGGCCTGCATCCAGAAGCGGCCTCACTAGATGTGCCGGCTCCCTGACCGCATGGCCCTCACTAGACCGTGCTGACACGCTGACACAGACCTTCAGGCTCCAAGCAGGTGAACGCAGAAGCCTGCATCCAGAAGCGGGCCTCACTAGACCGTGCTGACACCCTGACGCAGACCTTCAGGCTCCAGAATCCTGAGAAGTACACTCCTGCTGCTTACAAGCCACCTAGCCCATGGTGTGTTACTACAGCAGCTTGAACAAACTAAGACAAAAGGCAATGAACAAAGTTCTTAAACCAAAATACTTGCTTTGCACTCCCTCTACCATGTGCTTTCTGATTATGTCCTGATCTCAAGCAGGTTATTTAACCTCACTGCACCACGGCATTTTCATGTGTTAAATGGAAATAGGTGAGTCAATACATGTCAACTTCTCAGAATGTAAACAGCACTCACAAACATGCATTATTGTTACTTATCACCGTTACTTTGGCCATCCATTGCGAAGACACAACTCATTGGAAAAGAACCTGATGTCAGGAAAGAATGAAGGCGGGAGGAGAAGCGGATGACAGAGGATGAGATGGCTGGATGGCATCACCAACTCGATGGACATGAGTTTGAGTAAGCTCTGGGAGTTGGCGATGGACAGGGAGCCTGGCGTGCTGCGGTCCACGGGGTCGCAAAGAGACGGACACGACTGAGCAACCGAACCGAACTGCTCCCTACTCCCAAATGTTCCCGAAGCCCCCCGGCTCACACCCAGGCCCACCAGAACCAGGGTGGTCAGCATGACACAGACCAAGTCAAGTCTTCACCTTGATTGTGCAAAAAAAAACCCAAACACACATTTCATAAGCATTTTTCATACACCAGCTAAACTAGATGTTCAGCAGAGAGAACATAGAGTAACTTCACATTCTTTTGGCAAATTAGGAAGCCCCTTTCCACTTGCTGGAATTTCTCACCCAACTGATACTCTTCAGACACTAGAATTAAAAAATAAATGTGGCCATTCTGAAGGGAGTTCAGTTCAGTTCAGTCACTCAGTCGTGTCCGACTCTTTGTGACCCCATGGACTATAGCACTCTAGGCCTCCCTGTCCATCATCAACTCCCGGAGTTTACACAAACTCATGTCCATCAAGTCAGTGATGCCATCCAACCATCTCACCCTCTGTCTCCTCCCACCTTTCTTTCCCAGCATCAGGCTCTTTTCCAATTAGTGAGCTCTTTGCATCAGGTGGCCAAAGGATTGGAGTTTTAGCTTTAGCATCAGTCCTTCCAATGAATATTTAGGACTGATTTCCTTTAGGATGGACTGGCTGGATCTCCTTGCAGTCCAAGGGACTCTCAAGAGTCTTCTCCAACACCACAGTTCAAAAGCATCCATTCTTCTGTGCTCAGCTTTCTTTATAGTCCAACTCTCACATCCATACATGACCACTAGAAAAACCATAGCTTTGACTCAGTGGACCTTTGTTGGCAAAGTAATGTCTCTGCTTTTTAATATGCTGTCTAGGTTCATAACATTGCATGGGAGGCAGTGAGCAAGACCATCCCCAAGAAAAAGAAACGCAAAAAGGCAAAACAGTTGTCTGAGGAGGCCTTACAAATAGTTGGGAAAAGAAAGGAAGCTAAAAGCAAAGGAGAAAAGGAGAGATTTTGAAAGGACTCGTCCTACAATTATTACGTATTTTCCTACTACTTTCTTTAAAAAAACAAAAGGTAAATGCAGTCAACGGAGAAGGCAGTGGCACCCCACTCCAGTACTCTCGCCTGGAAAATCCCATGGACAGAGGAGCCTGGTGAGCTGCAGTCCATAGGGTCGCTGAGGGTCGGACACGACTGAGCGACTTCACTTTCACTTTTCACTTTCATGCATTGGAGAAGGAAATGGCAACCTACTCCAGTGTTCTTGCCTGGAGAATCCCAGGGACGGGGGAGCCTGGTGGGCTGCCGTCTATGGGGTCGTACAGAGTCGGACACGACTGAAGCGACATAGTAGTAGTAGTAGTGAATACAGTCCCACCTGCCTCCTTATCTCAAGGCCACCATCACAAACACTGATCATCCTTCTAAGTCTACAATCCTAAGAACCTGTTCTACCACTTGTAGTTTTGAGACCTTAGGCGAATTATTTAACCTCTTTACGCCTAAATTTTCTTGGGACTCAGACAACCAAGTTAATTAAGAGTGTGGCTACATTTAGAACACAAAACCAGCAATGCCATCAACTTAAAGTTTAGTGTACAGATTTGAGGAAAGCTCTTTTGTTCTCTGAGATATTTTTTGTTTCTCCCTAACTCCGGGGAAGATCCCCTGGAGGAGGGCATGGCAACCCACTCTGGTTTTCTTGCCTGGAGAATCCCATGGACACAGGAGCCTGGCGGGCTACCGTCCAGGGGGTCGCAAAGAGTCGGACACGACTATAGTGAGTTAGCACTGCACAACTCCTGGCTCTGTTCCAGAGCTGGGTTTGCTGGCTCCGCAATGCTCTCTTCTGTGGATATCAATTCCTTGCAGAACATAACTAAGGCCCTGCTGGAAATCCTTACACCAACAACACAAGCCCAGAGCCAAGTGTTCAGTTCCAACAGACAGACTTGAAGCCAGAGCCCTGGATCAGACTGGCAGAGACGGACGGAAGACGCCGAGAAGATGGAGGCAAGGACCACGGGAGCCTCTGGGAGCCGGGAGTGAGGAACACCCTCCACCGTGGGCCGCACGCACAGAGCAATAGTCCAACCCAGGGGGCTTTGTCTCTGCAAGAAGAAATCTTCAAATGCCCACGTAGGAAAATGAAGCTTAAAGGATGCCTTTCAAACTTGGAGACAGTCCACGGTGAACACCCAAAAGCGGAAATCAAGGGATGTGGCTGTCCAGAAGGTCGGTGCAGGAGGAGCTGAGAGGGCCCAGGGTTGGCCAAGCCGGGGACAGTCAGGGGTGCTCCACAGATGGCCCACCTGCAAACAGGCACACGAAAGGCTTGCTCAAGTGGCTTTATATTGTGTGTGAGACGGGAATCTGGGAGGCTGGAGCCCCCGGCCACTGCCGTCCAGTTTCGGGAAAAGACGGTGCTGAAGAGATGAAGCAGCTCCACTCCAGGTGGCTGGTCCATTCTTCTGAAGGATGCAAAGAATTCTCTCATAAGCTCTGCTCACTGGCTTCTGTTGAGCTAGGTTTTTAGAGTTCTATCAGTAATATTGAAGAGTCCCAGGTGAACAGTGGTAAAGAACCCGCCTGCCGATGCAGGATTTGTGGGTTCAATCCCTGGGTTGGGAAGATCCACTGGAGAAGGAAACTGCAACCCACTCCAGTATTTTTGCCTGGAAAATCCCATGGACAGAGGAGCCTGGTGGGCCACAGTCCATACAGTCGTAAAGAGTCAGACAGGACTCAGAGGTCGAGCACAGCTTGTGCACGACAGGCATCTGAAAGTTGTCTATAAACAGTTCAGCTCTCTCCTCCAAGTGCACAATCATATGATATTTCCCCACTTTGTTGAAGTTAGGTGGGAACTAGATTTGCCCAGTAAAATGTGAGTGGATGTGACACATGTCACTCCTGGACGGCCTCAAGAGCCAGCAAGAGCTTCTCTATTTTTTCTCAGTCCTGGTGATGGGGCGTGTTCCCTCGCCTCCATCTGGGTGTGAGGATGAGGATGACCTAGACCAGAGTCCCCAGCCAAGCTCAGCAGATAGATTCGTAGGATGAGCAAGAAATAGCATCTTCACTGCTTTATGCCCCTTAGTCTGGGGGCTTGTCTGTTACTTAGTTTGGGGGGCATCTGTTACCCCATTACCTAGTCTACCCTCAGAGACACAAACCGTCTCTTAGTCACCAGACCATGCCGTCACTGCTGCTGTGTTCAGTCACTGAGCCACATCCGACCCTTTGCGACCCATGTACTGCAGCACGCCAGGCCTCCCTGTGCCCCACATCTCCCAGAGTTCACCCAAGTTCATGTCCGTTGAGTTGGTGATGCCATCCGACCATCTCATCCTTTGTCATCCCCTTCTCCTCCTGCCTTCACCCTTTCCCAGAATCGGGATCTTTTCCAGTGATTTGGCTCTTTGCATCAAGTGGCCAAGGTACTGGAGCTTCAGCTTTATTACCAGATCATGACCTTCTACTGAACTGGCAACTGGCTTATTTCCAGAGGGTTTGCAGTACTAGGAATCCAGTAGTTTGTTACAGATGTAGACACAATTTTTAATTATGAGAAACCAAACTCCTTTCCAAAAGTTCAGTCCCTGGTCTGGGAACTAAAATCCCACAAACTGCGCAGTGGGGCCAAAAAATAAATATAAACAGCTCTCAAACAATCCCCTAAACTCTCCAATTCTTCTCCTGAGACCCCAGTGAACACTTCCCAGGTGCAAGGCTAGACATTAAAACATGCTCCAAATGTGTCATCCACCAGTAGAGGAGAAGGCAACAGTGTGAACAAACCTCAGTTTCTGACGAGGAAGATTCCCGGGAGAACACCCTTGACTGACACGTGTGAGTACCCGCCCCGGACGTCAGGCAGGAATGGCCGTACAGGAGCTTCTTCGTCAGATCTCTTTCTCTGTTGAATCCAGAGTTTTAAAAGCCAGTTCCCTGAATATCACTATGGATTGACAGCCCCAAAATCACGTGCGCCCCTGTTGCTCATGACTCCAAAGTCATATTTCAATTCATCGTTTCATTTACAACAGGGATGGAGACAAAGCGTGCAGTGCTCTCCTACACGGGAAGCATCCACAGGTCCCTCCAGCAAATGGATCAAAGCATACGCCGCACACACTCGCAGCGTCATCTGGAACACTTGCTAAGCTGTGACCGAAAAAGTCTTCCCATTTCTGAAGAACAGGCCCCAGAGACACAGATTCTGCCGATACGAAGCCACTGACGCAATCATTTGGGGTCAGATTTACTGTTTTAGCCATCATTATCTATTTCACTGATAAATCGGTATCAATCTAGTCATTTTAGTGATTAAAATAACTATGTGTGGGCTGTGCGCTCAGCCGCCCAGTCGTGTCTGACGCTTTGCGACCCCATGGACTACAGCCCGCCAGGCTCCTCTGTCCTTGGGATTCTCCAGGCAGGAACACTGGAGTGGGTTGCCATGCCCTCCTCCAGGGGATCTTCCCAACCCAGGGGTCAAGCCCAGGGCCTCCCGCACTGCAGGCAGATTCTTTACCAGTCAAGCTACAGGGGAGGCCCCTAAATAATTATACCATGATCTAATTTCCTAGGTTGTTAAAATGACCAGATCAGAATCACCGCTGATTGAGTCAACAAAATGCCTGAAAATAAAGATGAGGGAAAATGTTCAGCCAACCCACTGATGGCCAAAGAACCTGCCAACCACCCGTATCCGCGCCTTGAGCCTTACAGCTTATATCTAAATTCTGACTTCCCGAGGTGCCCAGGGGCCGATCTCTAGGAACTTTGATGTGCGTGTTGCAGAACCACTCGGATGTAACAGTCAATTAAATTATTAATGAAAGAACTATACAAATAAAACATCATGCTCTTTTATGTAGTAAGAATTATCATTGTAAGCAATGCAAATTGAATAATAAGAATCATCAGGGCAGTTTGGTGATAAGCTAACAATTTCCGGCAATCAGACCAAACATCTCTGCTCAAGCTGTTTAATAAAATAAATAGCAGGTTGTTGACATTTTTGTTCCGTTAAGCAACACACATCCAGAGGTTACTTACGGTGTCCTGGGTAAAAGAATTTAAGAAGAAGTGGAGACTGAATGGTATTAAAGAGGAATGACTCTCGACGTCCCTGGGGGTCCTGTGGTTGAGAATCCACCTTCCAAGGCAGGGGACACGGTCTCGACCCTCGGCTGGGGAGCTGAGAGCCCACAGGCTGAGGGGCAACTGAGCCCACGCCGCAACTGCTAAACCCTCGCGCTCCAGAGTCGGAGCACCGCACTGAAGACCCAGTGAAGCCAAAGAAGTAAATATATTTCTAAAAAAATAGTAAAATGATCACCAGATGCTTCAGAAACAAAAAAGGGAACCACTTACAACGGGGGTGATTCAGATATTTTCATAAGAAATCAATGAATCCTATAAACTATCCCAGAATCAAATGACATCACTGGTTTATTTATACACACATTGCACATATATATTTACATAGACAAATCCATTAAAGGAATATACATATATATCCCCAAATCAGATTCTCAGGATGTTTCAGGTATTTTCACGTGAGGGATAAAGTTAAGTGCCATACAAATAATAGGCCGTCACTATATAGAAGCATTTATCAAGTACCTCACTTCCTATCACATGGACACACACCACTCTGCCAAAAAAAAGCACAGCATCTCCTTATTTACCTTAGAGGACCCAGTGGAACTCTCTATAAAGCATGCAGTCCTCACCCAGAACTTAGCATTGCCCAAGGTTCTTTCAGTTCACCCAAGACAGTCACGGGAGAAGCTGTCCATTCACAGATGCAACTAACCCCAGGGAAAATCCATTAAATTCTAATTGGCAAGTAATTTCGACCTTCCAGTAGCTACTGCAACCCATTCCCTGCCTCGTTTTGTGCACCTGCAAAAATATGCTTTCTCTCTGGGGTAATGACAGCCTCTGGTATTTAAGGGAAAAAGGTCAAAGACAGTGAGGTCTCCACAGCTCCCAGCAAGAATAAAGACATGCGAAAAGGGGAACTGAACTGACTCGCCGTAAGATGTGTTCATTTCACAAGCCCACCTTCTGCCAGCGTCTGAGTGTCGGTTAAGAGTCCAGCCACTGAGAGGCAGGGCCAGGCTGGTCCTGCCCTTTGCAGAGGGCCTTCCCTTCCTTCACCGCGAGCTGACATGTTAGCGAGGGCAACTTGGACACCATTCTCTTTCGAAGGGTATCAGCTTCAAAACAGATCTCCTCTCGGACTCTGGGAGACGGCCCTGCTCTGAGTCGCAGTCATTCCTTTGAACCTAACTCTCTTCTATTAAACCAAAAACCTCTGACCTGAGTTACCTGGCTTTCACTGATAGAGATATGGTGGTTTAGTCGCTAAGTCATGTCCGACTCGTGCAACCCCACGGACTGTGCGTGCCAGGCTCCTCTGTCCATGGGATTCTCCAGGCAAGAATACTGGAGTGGGTTGCCATTTCCTTCTCCAGGGGATCTTCCTGACCCAGGAATAGAACCCGGGTCTCCTGCATTGCAGGTAGCTTTGAGATGAGCACAAGTCTGAGGTTGAGCTCAGACGACTCCGTCCCTGGTCAACACCCAAATATCCACTCGGGCAGTTCACACGCATATACCAGAGGGAGAGTAAAATAAGCGTGGACGCATAAATGTCCACTCTGGGGAAGCGCACGGCACGGCACTTTCTGCCAGGAAGCAACAGCCAGCCCTCTGCCTTTGCGGGACCAATGCCGTCTGCCAGGTTTCCACAAGGAGACAAAGGTGGGACTGTGTGTTCTTTAATTTTTAACTTTCATCATTTTCTGGCCACACCGCACAGCATGCAAGATCTTCCTTCCCCAACCAGGAACTGAACTCACGCCCCCAGCAGTGGAAGCGTGGAGTCCGAACCAGTGGACACCAGGCAAGTCCCAGACTGTGTTATTCTCAAGCCACAGTGCTGCGGACAGACGCCCAATCATCGTTCCAGAGGCCTTTATTTTCTCCTCCTTGAATGACAGAGAAGACTTAATTGTTGCTACGTCTCTGACACTTGCCCACCGCCTGTTTAATAAGGAGGATAAGCCAGAGGCTGTGCAAACTCCAGAAAACGGCAGAGGAGCCAGAAAGGAGGAGAAGGTCGGGAGGAGGGACGCAGGCAGACAGGACGGGAGAAGCCGAGGCAAGGAGGCGCCCAGATCGTGATTCTGCACCGCGAGAAGATGCCAAACACGGTTTCAGGAGAGGCGTAGGCGGCCAACTATTTCTTTTGCCTAGTAAAGGATACTGAAGGCGCTCTCTCGTGGATATTCTTCTCTTTGCCTTGGACTGGGGAAAAGCTCATCTTTGAACTCTTATTTGTACATATCTGTCTGTCGCCGTCGCCCCCACCCCACCCCATCAGAGTCTACCCCGGAGGACCCCTGGTGTTCGGGGACCACTGANCGTGTCTGACGCTTTGCGACCCCATGGACTACAGCCCGCCAGGCTCCTCTGTCCTTGGGATTCTCCAGGCAGGAACACTGGAGTGGGTTGCCATGCCCTCCTCCAGGGGATCTTCCCAACCCAGGGGTCAAGCCCAGGGCCTCCCGCACTGCAGGCAGATTCTTTACCAGTCAAGCTACAGGGGAGGCCCCTAAATAATTATACCATGATCTAATTTCCTAGGTTGTTAAAATGACCAGATCAGAATCACCGCTGATTGAGTCAACAAAATGCCTGAAAATAAAGATGAGGGAAAATGTTCAGCCAACCCACTGATGGCCAAAGAACCTGCCAACCACCCGTATCCGCGCCTTGAGCCTTACAGCTTATATCTAAATTCTGACTTCCCGAGGTGCCCAGGGGCCGATCTCTAGGAACTTTGATGTGCGTGTTGCAGAACCACTCGGATGTAACAGTCAATTAAATTATTAATGAAAGAACTATACAAATAAAACATCATGCTCTTTTATGTAGTAAGAATTATCATTGTAAGCAATGCAAATTGAATAATAAGAATCATCAGGGCAGTTTGGTGATAAGCTAACAATTTCCGGCAATCAGACCAAACATCTCTGCTCAAGCTGTTTAATAAAATAAATAGCAGGTTGTTGACATTTTTGTTCCGTTAAGCAACACACATCCAGAGGTTACTTACGGTGTCCTGGGTAAAAGAATTTAAGAAGAAGTGGAGACTGAATGGTATTAAAGAGGAATGACTCTCGACGTCCCTGGGGGTCCTGTGGTTGAGAATCCACCTTCCAAGGCAGGGGACACGGTCTCGACCCTCGGCTGGGGAGCTGAGAGCCCACAGGCTGAGGGGCAACTGAGCCCACGCCGCAACTGCTAAACCCTCGCGCTCCAGAGTCGGAGCACCGCACTGAAGACCCAGTGAAGCCAAAGAAGTAAATATATTTCTAAAAAAATAGTAAAATGATCACCAGATGCTTCAGAAACAAAAAAGGGAACCACTTACAACGGGGGTGATTCAGATATTTTCATAAGAAATCAATGAATCCTATAAACTATCCCAGAATCAAATGACATCACTGGTTTATTTATACACACATTGCACATATATATTTACATAGACAAATCCATTAAAGGAATATACATATATATCCCCAAATCAGATTCTCAGGATGTTTCAGGTATTTTCACGTGAGGGATAAAGTTAAGTGCCATACAAATAATAGGCCGTCACTATATAGAAGCATTTATCAAGTACCTCACTTCCTATCACATGGACACACACCACTCTGCCAAAAAAAAGCACAGCATCTCCTTATTTACCTTAGAGGACCCAGTGGAACTCTCTATAAAGCATGCAGTCCTCACCCAGAACTTAGCATTGCCCAAGGTTCTTTCAGTTCACCCAAGACAGTCACGGGAGAAGCTGTCCATTCACAGATGCAACTAACCCCAGGGAAAATCCATTAAATTCTAATTGGCAAGTAATTTCGACCTTCCAGTAGCTACTGCAACCCATTCCCTGCCTCGTTTTGTGCACCTGCAAAAATATGCTTTCTCTCTGGGGTAATGACAGCCTCTGGTATTTAAGGGAAAAAGGTCAAAGACAGTGAGGTCTCCACAGCTCCCAGCAAGAATAAAGACATGCGAAAAGGGGAACTGAACTGACTCGCCGTAAGATGTGTTCATTTCACAAGCCCACCTTCTGCCAGCGTCTGAGTGTCGGTTAAGAGTCCAGCCACTGAGAGGCAGGGCCAGGCTGGTCCTGCCCTTTGCAGAGGGCCTTCCCTTCCTTCACCGCGAGCTGACATGTTAGCGAGGGCAACTTGGACACCATTCTCTTTCGAAGGGTATCAGCTTCAAAACAGATCTCCTCTCGGACTCTGGGAGACGGCCCTGCTCTGAGTCGCAGTCATTCCTTTGAACCTAACTCTCTTCTATTAAACCAAAAACCTCTGACCTGAGTTACCTGGCTTTCACTGATAGAGATATGGTGGTTTAGTCGCTAAGTCATGTCCGACTCGTGCAACCCCACGGACTGTGCGTGCCAGGCTCCTCTGTCCATGGGATTCTCCAGGCAAGAATACTGGAGTGGGTTGCCATTTCCTTCTCCAGGGGATCTTCCTGACCCAGGAATAGAACCCGGGTCTCCTGCATTGCAGGTAGCTTTGAGATGAGCACAAGTCTGAGGTTGAGCTCAGACGACTCCGTCCCTGGTCAACACCCAAATATCCACTCGGGCAGTTCACACGCATATACCAGAGGGAGAGTAAAATAAGCGTGGACGCATAAATGTCCACTCTGGGGAAGCGCACGGCACGGCACTTTCTGCCAGGAAGCAACAGCCAGCCCTCTGCCTTTGCGGGACCAATGCCGTCTGCCAGGTTTCCACAAGGAGACAAAGGTGGGACTGTGTGTTCTTTAATTTTTAACTTTCATCATTTTCTGGCCACACCGCACAGCATGCAAGATCTTCCTTCCCCAACCAGGAACTGAACTCACGCCCCCAGCAGTGGAAGCGTGGAGTCCGAACCAGTGGACACCAGGCAAGTCCCAGACTGTGTTATTCTCAAGCCACAGTGCTGCGGACAGACGCCCAATCATCGTTCCAGAGGCCTTTATTTTCTCCTCCTTGAATGACAGAGAAGACTTAATTGTTGCTACGTCTCTGACACTTGCCCACCGCCTGTTTAATAAGGAGGATAAGCCAGAGGCTGTGCAAACTCCAGAAAACGGCAGAGGAGCCAGAAAGGAGGAGAAGGTCGGGAGGAGGGACGCAGGCAGACAGGACGGGAGAAGCCGAGGCAAGGAGGCGCCCAGATCGTGATTCTGCACCGCGAGAAGATGCCAAACACGGTTTCAGGAGAGGCGTAGGCGGCCAACTATTTCTTTTGCCTAGTAAAGGATACTGAAGGCGCTCTCTCGTGGATATTCTTCTCTTTGCCTTGGACTGGGGAAAAGCTCATCTTTGAACTCTTATTTGTACATATCTGTCTGTCGCCGTCGCCCCCACCCCACCCCATCAGAGTCTACCCCGGAGGACCCCTGGTGTTCGGGGACCACTGAAATAGATAGACTGGACCCCGAATCCAAGCATTATTACCGACTTCCTCACCTCACTTGAGAACCGTTCACATTTTCTTATCTCTCTTCCGAGCATTTCTGTGAAACACATTTTCTAAGGTGATGTAACTATATGGCCATCTCAAAAAAAGAAAAATCAACACATTTTACAATGGATTCCTTTCAACCCTTGATAAGGAAGGGGGATGTGTGCTTCTAATAGAAATGAATTCTAACAAAAGGATGCATTCGCACTTTCAGCCTGGGGGCCCGACCCACAGGGGCCAAGAACACAAGCGTGAAGGACGCGAACACCTCCTTTTGCAGGCAGACAGAAGCAGCAAGGACCAAAGGGTTCCATCTATTCCTCTTGACATGAGCCTACTCTTCCCCCAGCCAAGATCGCGGTTCTGAAGGCAACCAGCGGGCAGAGTCTGGACCCAAACCTGGGCTTTCCGCAACAGCTAAAGATGTAGACCAGCCTAATCTCTGATTCTTGCAAAACAAGGACCATATATGTTAAAGTGGCCCGCTCAGGGCCTTTGCGTAAAAATCTTGCTCATCCCTTGAGACTAGAGTTCTGTATTCGGCCTCTCCCTTCTTGGCAAACAGACTGCCAGAGGCCTTCGGCCTCAAGAACTGCTTGGTGGGACTTCCCTGGTGGTCAGGGGATAAGAATCTGTCTGCCAATGCAGGGACACAGGTTCGATCCCGGGTCAGCAAAGATTCCACATGACGTGTAGCAACGAAGCCCGTGTACCACAGCTACCACAGCCCTCAGTACCCACAGCCTGTGCTCCACGGCAAGGGAAGCCACCACGGTGAGGAGTCCCGGCACCGCGGCTAGAGAGGGGCCCTGCCCGGCAGCAAGGACTCGCAGCAAGCTATGCCGATAGCTTTTTAAACAGGACTGTTTGCTGAGTGAATGAACGAGGTCTCATACTGATCGTGCTATCGTGCAGTACAGAGAAACAAATGATTTAGAAATCTGTTCAATTCATTCTCATTAATGAATGGATTTTAATCTCATTACCAGTTATCACTCAAAACCATAATTCTTGAGTCAGAACAATTATCATCATTTAAGAGCTATCATAAAATGAGTGTTTACTGTCTGCCAAGCACTGTGCCAAATATTTAACTTTCATTTATTTATTTTTAATTGCAGTGTAGTTGACATACAACACTATGTTAGTTTCAGGGAATAGTATTCCAACAAGAGAACACATTATGAAAGGATCACCAGGACAAGTCCAGTAACCCTTTGTCCCCACTCAAATTACTACAGTATTACTAGCCCTATTCCGTGTGCTGCATATGACATTCCCATGATTTTATAGCCAGAAGTCTTCCTCTCTTAATTCCTTTCCCTTATTTCACCCAACCATCCTCCCCCTGTGCCAAATATTTTATAAGAATCATTTTATTTAATTCTCACTCCAACTCTATAAGGTAAATATCACTATTCCCATTTTACAGATGGGCAAATGCAAGCTCAGACACTTCCCATTATTTTCTAGGAATCCACAGCTCAGAAATCTATACCCGAAGTCATTCAGCCGGAAAGAGGCAGGACAGGAGTCTGGAACTCTGGCCGATGTTCTTGTCCCTAACATCCCCCTGGGGCCCTTGGGGCCCTTCACTGAAAGTACCCCGACCAGAAGCCACGCTTTCACAGGACATTCACGCTAACGGCCCTGCTGAAAGCCCCGGCCATCCCCTCTTCCCTAGAGGCGATCTCACTGCCTTCGGAAGTCCTGCCTGCCCGCTCTCAGGAGCCCTAACGCCAGCCCTCGGGCCTCGGGCCCACGGCGCCACTCTGTCCAACCAGACAAGGCCATTTCTCAGGCACAAGGGACCGGAACCCTCAACCTGCTGCAAACGGCGCACGGCCTCCACAGTTCCCAACTCTCTCTCATCAGCTTCGGTTCGCGATGACAGTGAGACAGATGGTCACGGGGAAGCTACTCCTCCCCACCCTGCCACCCGAGGCCGGCTGCGTGGCCCTCCTGGGAGGCTGCTGCGGCCCCTCGGGCCACAAACAGAACAGAAACTCTCACCTTCCTCACAAAAATGAGTGTGACGACCAAGTGACACAGGAAAAACATTTTGAAAAAACAATGCCTTCCACAACGAAGGTCTTAATATCATACCTTTTCCAAAGGTTCTGGAAAATTCTAACGGGCATTTATTTACAAGGCCAAAGCACATATTCAGAAACTCTCTCAGTCACCTATACGGGGATTTAATGAAACGTTTCTGGGAAACACCGCAGGGCCACTACCAGGACGGCTAAGTGGGCGGCCACAGGAAAACCCCCAGTAGGCGGATGACTCAGTCCTTGGGAGAGTTTTCTGTTTGGTTTATTAACATTCGGGCCCCATTTACGACTCAGGCATAACTTCCCCCGACATTACAGGAACTGGGAGCTGAGATTAACTGCCCAGGCTCTCATTGCAGCTGGCCTCTTGCCCCCGTGTTGCGCATACCCTGTCTCTCGGGGCCCTCGGACAACAAGTGATCCGTCGTTGGCTATTCAGAAAGAGCTTTGGTGTCTGCGCAGTTTGTGATTATCAAATAAAGGGTTCGAGCCTTCTAAGAATCTAACACACTCTTGGTGTGGCCCACAAATGCCTCAAATAATGAGACCATCACAGGAAAACACACTGAACTGGGTTTCTCGACTGTCTGCACAACCTCTAACCCGTCGAGCTGTCTGTCTCTTCTGCCCTCAGATGCCATGCTGAACATGGATTTCTTTTTTCCTTTCTGGAGTCTCTTATTTTCTCCATTGTATTCATTTGGAAGGGAAAAGAAAAAAATTTCATAAATGTCATTTCCTATTCCAAGCAATTTGCTATAGGCAACTACACCATTACTTTGTACAAATAAATTTACATAAATCATTATTAGAATGTTTTATCTTAGCAACATTATTTGGTTCCCAGAGCACAAATTAAATGCATGCTTAAAGCAGAATAGTTTAAAGTTACTCCTATACTGTTTATGAGATGGGATTAGATATTTCCATCTAATTCCTCTTTCATAACGGAATTTAGTTTTCTTTGGACATTTAGAAACCACATGTATAACTGTCGGTGGGGCGGCGGGGGGTGGGGGGGTGTTTCTGGAAGCCAGCAGTGCAATAGAAGATTCTGATACAGTTGGTCCACTTTTCAGAGTCTGTTCCCTTTGATTCCGCGGGGTCGGTTTTCAACAATCAGTGATTCAGAATGCCAGGAGCCAAGGAAATGAAAACCGTCTCCTGATTAGATGGGGTTTTATCCGATATTATTCTGCAAGCGCACTGGTCTTCAGCTGTGGTTTGACTTTTTCTTTTTGCTAATAAACAAATCTGTAAATAAACTTGCTGGAAACGGCGCTGGGTCTGTGCTCGTTGTCTGCGTTGGGAAGTTGCCTGTTGGGATCAACTGCACCACACATGGCAAGTCTTCGCTGGCTCAGCTTCTGCTCCGCCCAAGATCTCAAAACAAAGTCTTTCTCCCTCTACATAAAGGCAGCGCCCATTTTGAAAACAAGCTGCCGTTCGTTGTCAACATCGGGGAAGGCAGTGAGCAGGGCCCGACTGACAGGAGCGGGAATTCGCCAGCCCTGGCCCCGCTACCGGCTGGTTCTGGGGAAGTCCTCCTCGACTTCCCGGCTCATGTCCTCATCGGGGTCCTAAACGACTGGGCTCCCCGCTCAGGGCGGTAACCTCTCCGTGTGTGGCCTGGGAACAGACTCCAAGCCAGTGTCAGGGAAGTGGGGCCCCACGAGGTCAAGGACCCGGCCCTCGTGATGGACGAGTGAGGCAGTCCCGAGGAATCTGCTCAACAGCAAGACAGACCAGGGTGCAGAGGCAAGCAGCGCGACCCGCTGGCTGTGACGACGCGGAATTCCAGCCTTCCTGCGCCTGTCGCCGCATCTTAAACTGAGATTACTCGCACCTACTTCACAAGTTTGTCTGGGCTATTAAATGAAACCAGGAAGGCAAAAGCGCAGAACAGCGTGACTCTTAGAAGAGGCTCCGTAAACAGTCGCTGACACTAATCTCCAAGGATGTCCAGTGGGGTCAAGCTGGGGTGGTCATATCTCTGTACTGTGCATACAGCATATTTCCGGGTGTGAAAGGGACGGCCGTATCATAGTGCGCTGGGTCAGTGGCAAACGCTATGCCACCCCCAGGCGTGCTGGGGCGGCCGTGACTATAACTCCAGTCCTCCGCCATTCAACGTCCGGTGAAGAAGCAAGGTAGCAATTGCAGCCCACGTATTTTACAACTTGCGATACCTTTTACAACTCTTTCATAAACTGCTTTATTTGAGCCTTTCATAAACGGTGTGAAAAAATATAGGTCTTAGTTAATCAGCCTTTAGTGAGGAGCAGACGAAGGACAGCGTCCGCGCTTCCCCGCGGCGGCCCGGCGGCAGGGGCAGGAAGGCCCCAGCGCCCTTCTCGCTCCGCCCTCCTTGCCAGGCTTCCAGCAACGAGAATCACGTGACTGGTTCTGGCCAATGGACTGTCAGTGTGGAACTGGTCTGAGTCACTCCCGGTCTCAGCCACCTAAGAATGGGTGTGTGTTCTCAACTCTTTTTTCACATATCGCAGCAACGAGGAAGCAACATTATGAGACGTAGGTGTCACAGGATGGGGGAGACAGGAAACCTCAGAAGCTGGAGGCAGCAAACCACATTGGTGCAATCCAACGCTGGCTGAGTGAGAAATGAACTCTTATTGCATGAAGCCCCCAAACTGGGGCTGTACTCTTTACCCTAGTATGTGACATAGCCTACCTTGGCTCAGCACGTTAGCAGGACTAGAACCCACATCTCCAGCTTTCTCCAGTTTTCACTCAACAGTATCAAAACCCCACCAGGCTGGGAAAACGTTGCCAAGATTAAATGCCGTAGATTACGCATGGCAAATCTTCAATGCCTACTCAATTTAAAACAAAATGTTTATCTGGTTTAAAATAAAATAGTTCATACTCGGTGCCAAGGGAAAGAAGTTTCAAAATGCAGAGTATATTTTAATTTGGTATTTATTTGTTCCAACATCTCTATTAACCCAAGAAGTCTGCACGCCTCATTTTAAAGATAACCCTAATAATTAGGTTGTTGAAGTGAAACAGCCTTGGTGTCAAACCTAGCTTTAACTGAGAGTTAAACAGATGAACAGAAAGATCCGACAGAGGATGACCAACTCTCCACCTCAGTCTAGAAGAGCCCTCTCTTCCTCGCTAGCTTATTCAAATCCTACTCAACCTTCCATCCTATTTTCTTTTCTTTCTTTTAGATTTCTTTTGGTGAGGGCCATTTTTAAGGCCTTTATTGCATCTGTTACAACAATGTTTGCATTTTATGCTTCGGTTTTTGGCCGCGAGGCATGTGGGATCTAGTTTCCTGACCAGGGATCAGACTCTGCATTGGAGGGTGAAGTCTTAACCACGGACCGCCAGGGAAGCCCTCGTCTTTTCTTTATGAAGCAAAAAGGTCTACACCTCAAACTTTGCAAACAATGGTTATGCAACTGCCTAGTCCAGAGAACGGCAATTTCTTCCTGTAACGGGTCAGAGAGTAAATTCTTTCTGGTTTCTGACCCACCTATTGAACTCTGCCCTTGTAATAGGAAAGATAATATGGAAATGAATAAGCATGACTATGTTCTGAAACCAGACTGCTTATATTATTTGCAGCCAAAGATGGAGAAGCTCATCTCAGAAATATTAAGAACCTCAGATATGNCTTGGCATCAACTCACAGACTCCTCCTCTGCTTCCCACCCTTCCCTTCCCTTCCACTTCTCAGCTCCGAAGCAGCTCCGTGGAAGCACCAGGCCCTGCCTCACAGGGCACTCGGTTCATCCCGGGGCCCGTCAAGCCACGCCTGCCAGGCCGGGCATGGAGGGGAGGGGGCGGGTGTGGATGGCAGACAGTCAGCGGACAAGCAGAGGCCAGGGGTGGACAAGCCGGAGGAGGCAGGAGGCTGGCCGGGGAGCAGGGTGGCCAGGGGCCCCTGGAGGCAGCTGTCAGCCACGGCAGCTCTAAGGGGGCAGGCAGGGCTCCCCGGGGAACCTTAACGGGACAAGCCCAGCATGGAGCCTTAGGGTCAGAGGCTCAGGGTCCTCCAAGACCCACCTGGCCCAGGCACCAGGCCCTCCCTGGCCGGGCTCACTCCCGCCATCGCAGTCAGGCCAGGCGGATCCTCTTCCCTCCGGCGGAATGACCCCAGGGACATGGCCCGCCGGAGGCCCTCCGTCCGCCATGAACTGTCCCCTAGGTATCTCAGTCCCCGTCCTCAGAGTCTTCTCATTCCCTGAACCAGAGAGCCTCCCCCGCACACAGCCCCAGCCAGCAGCGGAGCACCCCCGCCACTGTCCTACCAGCGGGTCTAGGCTCTTTGGCTCAAGTGTGAGCTGCCTGAGGATACCTCATATTTTTATGCATCCTATAGTTGTTTATCCCCATCTGTCCCGAGCACACAAAACAGATACTTAACAATATTTATGAAACCCAATTCAAAGGGTCAGCGTGAGGAAGATTGCCATAATTCAGGTGAAACCCAGCACTGGGTTGGCCAAAAAGTTCGTCCCCTAAGATCTGCTGGAAAAACTCAAACGAACTTATTGGCCTACCCAATATTATGGGAAAGCAAATGATGTAGAGAAGCCGCACACAGGAGAAGCTAGCTTCTACACGAAAAGCCCCAGCGACGCTCCTATGGCTTTGTGAGTCTACGACACACACCCAAGTTTTAAATAAAGATGTAATTCAATATTCTTATTATCTTAATGCCTAAACTGACCAACTGTACCGTCAGTTTGATCAGCTGCATAAACCGATCATTAAGAAGATCGGGAAGAAGACGGAGAGAATATCAATTGCTGGAAAAGCAATCCATCTGGCATGTGCATTTAAATGTGGCTTTGGTATTTCGTTTATTCACTGCAGTCTCCCTGAGGTGTAAACCAGCTGGAGAAGGCACAGCGTGGTGGTTACCTGAGTCAGAATGGGTCCAGGAAACCACAGTCAGCATCGCTCCAGTCACAGAAAGGATGGAGAGGCCTCCATGATCACAAGAGCGCAGGTCTTCCAGGAGACGGTGCGTCTAGTGGCTGGTGGATAGGAGCAGAAGGGAGACGGGATTAGAGCCGAGGAGAGCGAACCCTCTCTAGCGCAGGGGACGTCATCGCTAGCCCCCTCTCTACAGCACGACACACCTCAGTGAGGCAGTCAGTTGCAACTGCACCTCTTTATCTCTTGGAAAGTTATTGAAGCATCAAGTCTTTCACGATGGAGTGTTCTTGAAACTGCCTCATGGGGCATAAAGGAACCCAGAGATTTAAAAATACATGCCACAGACACTGTGAGATCATCTTATTTTACTATAGCTGCCATTGAGACATTTGTGAGATCATCTTATTTTACTACAGCTGCCACTGAAACACTCCTCTATATAAAGGAAAAACACCAGAGTGCCAGCGAGCATTCAGGGCCAGTGCTCCAGCACATGAACCCAGCCTTGATCCTCCGGGTAGACCAGGCGGACGGGCTGCAAAGTCAGTAGCCCTTTAGTCTGTTGTTGCTGATTAAAATTACTCTGGCTCTGTTTCTGGAGAAGAAGATCCCATCAAGCTAAAGCTCACGTGTGGGATGCAAGTCTGGAGGCTGCAGTCGACCAATAACCTTACAGAATAGAAAAGCTGGTACGTGAGACGCATGCCTACTGAGTCGCTTCCGTCGTGTCCGACTCTTTGGTGACCCCGCGGACCGTAGCCCACCAGGCTCTCCTGCTCGTGGGGATTCTCCAGGCAAGAATACAGGGGTGGGTTGCCATGCCTTCCTCCAGGGACCTTCCCAACCCAGGGACTGAACCTGGGTCTCCTGCATCTCTTGCATTGCAGGCAGATTCTTTACCGTTGAGCCATCAGGGAAGTCCAGTAGCATAATAATTTCTGGCGGAAGATATCTTTTTGGCCTACGCCTCAAGGAAGAGACAGCAGTGACTCCCTTGTGAAAAGAATGAGGGGCTTTCCCTGGTGGCCCAGGGGTTAAGACTCTATGCCACCAGCGCAGGGGCCACAGGTTCCCTTCCTGGTCAGGGAGCCAAGATCCCACACGCCTCCTGGTGCAGCCAAAAGATATGATTCCAAAAAGATATTAAAAAAAAAAGAAAAGAGAAGGATGGCATGAGCCTTAGAGTGAGAATGTTAGGAAATAGATTCCGTCGGTGGGTCTCAAACAGTGGCCCCTGAAAGGGTACCAGCAGCGTCATTCTGACAGCTTGCTGGAATTGCAAGTTCCTGGCCCCGCCCCCCGGGCGCTGCATCTGCAACCGGGAGGTGGGTGCCAGGGATCGGCTTTAACAAGCCATCCCAGGCGGACGCTGATACATCTCAAATCATTAATTTATCTACCCATCCAAAGACACTGAGTCTGTTGCTGCAAAAGAAAATTATCCTACTCCAGAGAGCCTTCCCTGGTGGCCCAGCCGTTCAGGCCCGTGCTCCCAGTCCAGGGCGCCAGACTGCAACTGCTGGTCAGGGAGCCAGATCCCCCTGCTGTAACTGAAGATCCCGCAGGCCACAATGAAGGCCCGAGGCAGCTAAGTGAGTATTTTTCTTAAAGCACCGTGCTCTAATGCACCTTAAGCCTCAATTAAGGACAAAGTACTAGGCTAGGGGTTAGGGAAGGAGGAGGGGTCAGAGAGAGGATGATGAAATCCCTGCCTTGGAGAAATGCACTGTCTTCTGTGGGAGATAAGACAAGTATTTGTTACTGTTTAGTCACTAAGTCGTGTCCAACTCTCTTGTAACCCCATGGACTGTGACCCCGCAGGCTCCTCAGTCCATGTTGGAAGATCCCCTGGTGAAGGAAACGGCAACCCAGTTAAAAAATTAAAATATGTCCAGGGACTTCCACGTTGGTCCACTGGTTAAGAATCCACCTTCTGATGCGGGGGATGAGGTTCAACACCTGGTCGGGGAACTAAGATCCCTCGCGCCGCAGGGCAACTAAGAGCGTGTCCTGCAACCAAGCCCGCCAGGCCCAGAGCCCACACGCCACTACCAGAGAGAAGCGCAAGCGCCACAACAAAAACCCCCCGCGGGCCACAGCCAAGACCAGGCGTGGCCAAATAGATGGATGTTTTCTAAAAGTGAACGTTAGCTGCAAGTGTCATCATTAAAACAAACAAACAACAAAAAAAAAACCATGCCCCCAAAAGTTAAACCAATACTCAGCACCTCCAATTAGAGAGAAAAGGAAAACTACTTTTTATGATCAAGAACACATGACTCTGGCTTCCAGAAGACTGACATAAATAGCAGGTTTTATTTCCTGGTGCTGCTAGATGAATGACGGAGAACTGAAAATGCTTTTGATGTCATGCAAGGCTCTGATGGAAACCAAGCTGGAATCAGAATCGGCTGCTTCATAAACCTCAGTGTTTCATCCATCAGGAATTAGAGACACTGACTTGCCTCACCTTCTTTGAAATTTAAATAAGAAAATAGACAAGAGGTTGCTATGAAAATTATAAAGTGCAGTATTACACAGGGGTATATTTTTATTGTATGTATAATTATATTCGCTGAGACATTTGAGTACCGATCAATATGTGTTACTGTTTTGGCCTTTGAAAATATAAAAGTAGAATGTTTCTTATGCCCTTCAGACTCTCCTTTTAAATATTTGCAGACAGAGCAAAGTCCTAAGGCACAAACTTGGCATCAACCAAACTGTCTTCCCAAAAGACATTTCAAGGTAAATTTTTCACTTCTAAATTTTTAAAGTGAATTTTTCACTTCTAATTTTTTTTTAAACTTTTATTCCTCTGACCACAATAGAGCATCCAGACATCTTTCAGCAGCTCCTGGTGAGCACGACCCAGTCTGCAGCAACACAGACATATGATGGAGATAATTTATCATCTCTGCAGTAGTTTAGTCCCAGATGGACCATTTACTAATTTATTTCCATATGTAACTGGCAGAGAGATTAATCAGGCTTCCAACTCAGAAATCTGAATTGTGCTCTATTCACTTAACAGGCTAACTCTGGGCCAGAGGAAGTACACGTTTACATAGAAAACCAAGAGTTCTCTTAAAAAGGCCGTTGACCTCGGACACAGGCCTTTAAACATACACACACGCACGCACGCACACGCACACGTCAGCCTGCTCCCTATGTCAACTTGGAGGGCTGGTTCTTTCTTTAGACACTAACGGGCTTCCCATAGGAGCTGAGTCTGATAGACCTGCAGGCAGAAGCAACGCCAGATCAGGCCCAGTTGCAGCCACAGCCCTGTATGCAAGCTCAGGGTCTCGAATTTCTGAAATTGAGGAGATCTTTTTGCCATGGTGCCACGCCCAGCTGGCCGGCCGTGCAGCGCCCGGGCCCTGGAAAGTATGTGCTTTCCTTTTTCCACTCTTTCTAAGGGTCTGAACTTGACGGCAGCCAGCAGCTGCTGTAGCTGCAGCGAGCAATGGCTAATGACGGCTAGCGTTGCTCTCGTCCCCCGGAGTTCAACTCTCGGTCTACTTTTGTTTTTAATTCTATCCCAGTGATATCAGCCTTTAGCAAAGAGAGGTAAAGGGGATTATTGTTGGATGACAGTGTTTGCAGCTAGAAGGCCAGCCGGTCCCGGCTCGCGGCAGAAAGGAAGCTGACTGGTTCGGTCTTCAGTGCAATCCCAGGCCGCCGCCCGGGAGGCAGGGCCGCGGACGGAGGGGCCAGCTGGGTCTACTCACCTGGGTCCCTGATCAGCCATGCGCTTTGGGAAAAGTCAGTTTTCTCCTCTGCAACATGAGTTTAACTCCCTGAGGTTCCTTCTGGCTCTAAAATCTTTGATTCCATGAAGGTAAAAAAAAAATTATCAGCCATCCACCTGGTTTCTGTGTTTGGATGATGCCAAACAGCCAAAAGTTTGGAATCATCTGAAAGTGGCTGAATTGGTCCTGATGCCTGGTGCTGTGACAGACACAGCCTTAGGAATCTCAGTATCCAACAGACTGCCCAACCACTGTCCAACAGAAGACAGTTGTCAGCGTCTCTGGGCCTTGATTGTTCGATGACGCATATCTTTGCGAGTGTTTAAGAATTCAGTGAAATACAAGTTTGAAATACTGTTCTAGGTCTGGCTAAAGCTACAGAGTACCTAAATCAGGTGCTGTGTCTCTGATATATTTACATCACGGTTAAGAAAAGATACAACTCATCCGAATATAGTGAAATAAGTGCTACAATTCGAAGCCCAACTGTTACGGACACATGATGGAAAGGAGGGCGAGGGGGGAACCGAAAGGTTTTCTGGAGGAGTTGGAATTCAAGCTGGGGGGGTGTGAGGAAAGAAATCTGGGCAGAGGCAGCAGCAAGAGCAGAGGCCTGGGGACGTCCCCCCGGGGCCAAGACACAGTATTTGTTACCCTGGGACAGGCCCCCAGGTGCCCGAGAGAGAGACCGAGCCCCAGGGAAGGCTGGACGGGACTCAGGCTGGACACCGGCCTGGGGACTGTCTCACCCCGTGAGCAGCGAGAGCCGTCAGCAACGGCGAGGCAGAGGAGACCCCCAGCGAGCTGTGCCGGGGAGCTTACCCTGGCAAAGCTGTTACCGTTTACCACTGGCAACGCTAGAAGCAGTCTCTGCCTTCACTTTTCTGTTACTCATTCCATGCTGCCACTGTCTGGGAGTCCCTCAGATTTACTTTTTTCCAAATCAGTTTCCTGGCCCTTCAAATGGAAGCAATGGAGTTTCCTACGGCACTGCCAGGGCTTCACATCTGAAGGACGGGTGCGGCCTGGGGCCCTGCGTTTAGGCTTCTCTGTTTTTCTATTCTTAGGAAAGAGTTACCGAAACATGGCCTAGACTGGTGTTTGGGGGAGTTTTTTTTTTAATACTGGAAAATATTTGGGGCTGATGAAAAAAAAAAAAGAACTTTACAAATGTCTCAACTGTTGGAAGGGCTTGCACACCTCAAATAGCCAAAAGTTGAACCATCACCCAAAGTCGTTCACTGAGGGATTTCCCTGGCGGGCCACTGGTTAAGACTTCACCTTCCAAACGGACGGGTTCAGGTTCGACTCCAGGCTGGGGGCTAAGATCGCACACGTCTCGCGGCCAAAAAACCGGAACATCAACAGCAGTAGTAACAGAGCGACAGGTTCAGTGAAGACTCTCGCGTGCCGCCATCAGGACGAGGAAGCTCAGCAGGGGCCGCGCGTTGCATCGGCCCTTTCTTGACCTCTAGTTTCAGAGCTTCAGGCTCAGGAGCCCAGGGTCTCCAGGGCTCCTCAGGGCTAACAGCGGAGCATCGCGTGAACCCTCGCACCAGCGGGGTGTGCCTCTTCTGCCTCGGGAGGCGCCGAGCGCAGGGGCCTTCCTGCAGCTGTCGCAGGGGCAAGCTGCTCGCCAGGACAGCTGCACCGGCCAGGCGGCCCGGGGTCTGGGGGACGGGATTCGCAAGCCTGCCTTCCCACCGGCCCCAGGGATGGGCCAGGGCTCTGTGTGAGAGGGGCGCCCCCTCTGAGCAAAGAGCTGCCTTTAGGATGTGCTTGGTTTCTCCAGCTGTGTCCGGATCTTTGCGACCCCGGGGACTGCAGCCCGCCAGGCTCCTCTGTCCGTGGAGTTCTCCAGGCCAGAAGACTGGAGTGGGTAGCCTTTCCCTTCTCCAGGGGATCTTCCCAACCCAGGGGTCGAACCCAGGTCTTCTGCACTGGCAGGTGGATTCTTTACCGCTGAGCCACCAGGGAAGCCTTTAATTTGACCCATCAACAAAAAAAGATTCCTCTAGAAGATACCGACTTCAGCTCCCATCCTGGGGTGGTCGGCACTATAGCCGAGCATCACTGAGAGGCAGGTGTCAACAGAAGTTTCAGTTTGGAATAACTTATTATTATTATTATTATTGATGTGGACCATTTGTACAGTCTTTATTGAATCTTGGGCTTCCCTGATAGCTCAGTTGGTAAAGAATCTGCTTGCAATGCAGGAGACGCCAGTTCAATCCCTGGGTTGGGAAGGTCCCCTATAGAAGGCCTAGGCTACCCACTCCAGTATTCTTGGGCTTCCCTTGTGGCTTAGCTGGTAAAGAATCTGCCTGCAATGGGGAAAACCTGGGTTCGATCCCTGAGTGGGGAAGACCCCCTGGAGAAGGGAAAGGCTACCCACTCCAGTCTTCTGGCCTGGAGAATTCCCTGGACTACAGTCCGTGGGGTCGAAAAGCAGTCAGACACCACGGAGCCACCTTTGCTTTCACTTGTTGAACCTTAGCTCCCAGCCAGAATCAGACCTGTACCCCCTGCGAGGGAGGCAGAGTCTTAGTCACCGGACGGCTAGGGAAGCCGCTGGATCACCTTATTTAGAAGAAAAGTGAAGCTGATCGGCTGTGTCCAGCTCTTTGCAACCCTATGGACTGTCGCCGACCAGGCCCCACCATCCATGGAATTTTCCAGGCACAAACACTGGAGTGGGCTGCCATTTCCTTCTCTAGGGGATCTACCCCACCCAGGGATCAAACCCGGGTCTCCCGCATTCCAGGCAGACGCTTTACTGTCTGAGCCCCAGAGAAAGGCAAGTAGGTGTCAGACACCTTGGGGTTCCATCCCTGACTTACGATCCACAGTCTCTCCCAGCCCCCTACGTGCCCGGGCGGGCAGGAAGCTCCAGAACGCCGTCACCCCCACGGGTGTTCTCTTTTCACCGAACCAAATACTTGCTGTGAAGAAGAGCGTGCAGCAGATGCTGGGGGCAGTTCCCTGTGCCCGCATGAGACAGTCCCACAGATCCAAGAGCTGTGTTCCTCATACCACTTTTTGTAAAAGTCCACCTATGGTCAGAAAATAAACTCTCCTCAAATGAATAGATTAGCTTATATTTCCATGCCATTTCACATTCTCTTCCCTGATACATGAATCACAAAATTGTAAGGTAAATGCAGGCTTACACTGAATAATGGGCATAAATAAAAATATTTTGACATGAAAAACAGTATAAATTGAACTACCACGTACTTGAAAGCTCCCGCAATCATAATGTGCACATCAAAACCCATTAACCTAATACCTAGGCTGCTATTCAAAAGCAGAGGTCTAGCCTGTAAATAAATACCCATTTGAACACTTCTCCTCCTAAATTACTGTACAATTTGATTGCAAAGTCACACACTTACAAAGTCTATCATCTTTACTTGGTTGCTCTCTAACCAACACTCAAGTCTTATCAGGCTACAATGTGGCAACATAATAGAAACACACAGAACCATAAAACAGTACCAAAAAGTAGCAGCGAATGTCAAAGACAAACCAGGGTCATTCTGGCAAGAAGGGAGATATTTACATAAGCTTTCAGAAAGACAATGGAGCCCCACTTTCTCTTTAACTGCATATCCAGTCAACCTCTCTGCTCCTCACCTGATCACTTTTATAAAAAAGCAATTTTTGCAATGATCCTTTCAAACACCTTAGTTGCTGTAAACTCAACAGCAGTCAGATTCCGGTGCACACTGATTTGCTTTAAGACTCAGCTATTTTCAACGAAAGCTTTCATTTTTTACCCATCACTACCCCTCCTCCAAAAAACCAGCTTCACTGGCAACATCCTTCTTAACTATGCCATTTGCCAAGGCCATTTTCTTACCTTTGGAACTCACTCACATTGGTTTCATTTGAGGACACTCACCCAAGCAAGGACAGCTGTTTGACTGGAATCTTGCAACTTTCAACTTTGCCCAGATTTTGCTGTCGTGAGGAAAGGGGATGCCGAAATCCCCAAAACATCGTTTAGCTGAGCTAATATACATCTGAATCCGAGCTGTATTTTAGATTCCTTTACACTTACTTAATATAGTGCGTGCTGCCTGTCCACTGATGCGGTATCAGAGACCTGGAAGCTACTATTTCTGCAACTGTGTCACTGTGGATAGTCTGAAACATGCACGGAGCTGTTGCCATGGAAACAAACACAGCTAGGGCAGAGTGCCACGCTGTGTTAATTCCTTCACCCATGAACCCCAGGGGAATGCCAACATTCGTCTTCTTTCTCCTTTAGTCTCACACTGCTTTAATATTTTTTTTTTAGCATTATCAAATGATGTACTAAATACATAGGGTACACCTGAAAATACGGATGGCTGAAATGAGAGCTGTGTGCCAACCTAGCCTGCTGGGAGTCTGTTTAAGGTGGTGCAAATATGCATGGATCCTTTCTTAAACTTCTCCTGGGAGAAACGGAGAACTTTGTTTGTTTCTGTTAAAAGGGGGTAGCACAGCACATAAAAAATGGTGAGCCATCTCATCTCACCTGAGAGCAGCTACCAGCACACGCCGATGAGGACGCTGGCGGAAACGTGCCAGAGCAACTCTATGAGAGGCAAAGAAAGGTTCTGCAAACTTTCCAAAGTGAATCCAAGCCGAGTGGGTCTCCCCTCTGACTAGAGCTGTATCAGCAGGCTGTAGACACAACTGTCTTAATTAGGCAAAGCATAAACCCCAATAGGGGTTTCATCTGTCCCCAGTGGCTCATTGTTCCTAAACCCATGGAAGAAGGTATCAGAATGAATGAATGACTAACCAGATGGAAATCTGCCATCATTCAGAAGGAAATGTGATTTTCCTGAAATCTTGTATTTCCTGAAATTGTATTTTCCTGAAATTCTTGTATTTGCATTGAGTTCAAGTGTCTGCCCTTATCAAATGTTTGGATCGGTGAAGAAAAAGTCCAATTCTCTCATTACCCCTAAAAGCCAAGATGTGTCGATGCTGTCTTGTTGGGCCACCCTTCCCATTCTTCAAACCGGGAGGCCACTAAACACTGGGGCTACTCATCACAGTCAACAAGAGTAACGAAATCTTCATCACAGCCTATCGCTTGGGGCCAGTTAACAACAGTCAGGCTAGATGAAAACAGCCATACTTTAGATCCGCATGCTTATGTGCTTCACTGGAATACAATTTTCACACCAAACAATCAACCGTAGGCTTTGAAAGTACAGGTCCATGACTCTGAACCGGCATGCGCCAAAGAAGTCACTACTGTATTTGCAGAGGCTATGGCAAAATTACCCTACAAAAGATCAACAAAGTTTCACTATTATTTTCCTAAATGGAATCATTCTTGGCTACATGCTATAATAATAATGATCAACTCATCCATAAGACAAGGCAAAACAGAAAATAGATAGGCCTACTGGTGAGAGAACTCTGTCACTTTTTTAAAGCGATCTCAAGAAGATGTTAGGATCCCACATAAAGCCTAGTCTTTGAGTATCAGCAGGGCAGGTAGCGATGACTTTTTTTTTTTTTTACTGGATTATAGTTGCTTTACAATTTTGTGTTAGTTCCTACTGTAGAGCAAAGTGAATCAAGTGGGTAGACACATAGATCGCCTCCTTTTTGGAGTTCCTCCCACTGAGGCCACCGGAGAGCTCGGAGTAGGGCCCCCGAGTTCACAGCAGGCCCTCACCGCCCCCGTCTCACACGCACGTGAACCTCACTGTCTCACACATGCGTGACCCTCACCATCTCACACACGCGTGAGTAGGGCCCCAGAGCTCACAGCAGGCCCTCACCACCCCCATCTCACACACGTGTGAGTAGGGCCCCCGAGCTCACAGCAGGCCCTCACTGCCCCCGTCTCACACACGCGTGAGTAGGGCCCCCGAGCTCACAGCAGGCCCTCATCACCCCCGTCTCACACGCAGCGTGACCGTCACCATCTCACACACACTGTCAGCAGCGTGAGACACGTCTGCCCCGACCTCCTGACTCAGCGCAGCCTGCACCCCCGCCTAGGGGTCCACACGTTTGGTCTCTACGTCAGTGTCTCTATTTCTGTTTTGCAAATAAGATCATCAAAACCACTTTCCTAGAATCCACATATGAGCTTTAATACACAATCTTTGTTTTTCTGATTTACTTCACAACAGTCTCCAGGTCCGTTCACGTCTTGACGAGGGCCCGGCCAGTACTTACAAACTTAAGGAGCAGGTCAAAGCGATGGAACCAGCTTCTCCTCATGCTTGCTTCACCTTCTCGATATGTGTCGAACACTATAAAGGACGTTCACACAGGTCACCTCATTCGACTTTGACAAGATGAGCGTGGGTAGCCGTTCCCTTCTCCAGGGGGTCTTCCCGCCCAGGGATCAACTCCAGGTCTCCCGCGTTGCAGGGGGATGCTTCCCTGTCTGAGCCACCAGACAGGGGCACCCTGACAAGATTCCACTGCGAATTACCTGGCAATCGCCAGCAGGCTCATCTCCTGTGGGAGCGCTCTGAGGCCGCCAAGTCAGGGGCCGGCCTGGAGCCACACCTTGTTCAGAGGCCCGACTCTGCCTTCTGGTAACTGATTCCACGATCCTTCCAAGAGCCACACCCCGTCCAGGTGTGCTCGCAAACGCAGCGGTTGTAAAGGACTTAGAACGCCGTAGCAACAATAATCTACAGACTTGATGATACAGACTTAACTACAGCAACAATACTGTTCGGAGGACAGACACTAAGTCCCAGAGGAGCTGCTGGGAGGCTCAGTTACGGCTCAGCCCTCACCCGCCCGAGTGTCTCCGCGGGTGGAAGCGGATGGCTCGGCAGCGGCCCCCAAGGGCACCCTCTCCACGCGCCCCACCCCGACCCCGCTTCCCGNCGAGAGACAATAGAAGCACCTGTCTCTTATACACATCTAGATGTGTATAAGAGACAGCCCGCCCGAGTGTCTCCGCGGGTGGAAGCGGCTGGCTCGGCAGCGGCCCCGAGGGCACCCTCTCCACCTGCCCCACCCCGACCCCGCTTCCCGCCCAAGCGTCCCACCCTCAGTCCTGGCCGCTCCTCAGAGCGGGCTCTGGAGGCGTAAGATGGTCAGGGGCTCCTTGGGCTTTGGAGGAGATGGGGTTTGGGAGCGGCAGGAAGCAGCAATACATTGGTGAGCTGTTCTAGCCTCCTGGGATGGTTGATGTTTTAGCTTCTTTTGGCGTTCTGTGATGATTCATTTTTCAGCCTTTTTCAATAGCCACCTATGATGGTTAATTGTTGGACTGGGCCACAGGGTACCCCAAGACTTGGCTAAACGGGATGCCGGGTGTGTCTGAGGACGTTTCTGGACGAGACTCGCCTTGGTGGACCGAGTGAAGCTGGTCGCCCTCCCCGACATGGGGGGGACCCATCCCCTCCCTTGGCCTCCACCCCAGGCACCAGAGTCCGGAAAAGAACACACGTCTTGCGAGGGAGAATCCGTTCCTTCTGCCTGTTTTCAAACTGGGACTTGCTTCCTCACCTGCACTTACACTGGAACTTAGACCAACTTTCCCAGTCGTGAGGCAACCCGTTTCCTGCAGGAACTAATTCCTTAAGATAAAGATACACATAGGGACTTCCGGGGGCGGGCCAGTGGCTAAGACTTCACCTTCCATTGCGGGGGGTGGATTCGATCCCTCATCGGGAAGCTAAGATCCCACATGCCTGGCATCCAAAAAAACCAAAACAAAACAGAGGCAACATTATAACAAATTCAGTGAAGACTTCAAAAGTGGTCCACAGGGAAACACACACACACACACACACACACTGTTGGCTCTGTTTCTCTGGAAAGTCTTAATACATTTCCTCAAAGAAGGAAGCCATTCTGGACCAGAAGCCTCCAGATCGTCAAAAGCTGACTTCATGGTGATCTGGGCTATTCTCGACCTGCTACCCACACCAGCTTGAATATTGAGAATGAACTGCATTGGGTCGGCTGCGTTTCGGTGCAGGAGGTGAACTCACTTTCGGGGAGTGAATTCTTCGAGGCCACGGCACCCGTTCCAGGTTGGCCTGGGGAGCCTGTCAAGCAGCAGAAGGCACCCTTGCCAGCAGCCTCCTGAGGAGGCACCTCCTGGAGCACAGGGGAAACGGGAGCCTTCCCGCGGACGCTCCCGCTCGGGAGCCGACGGTTTGGTCCCTCTAATGAGAACCTCTCTGAAGCGGGTTGTATGAGAGGACGATGAACGGGGCGACGTGCATAGCCTGCTATAAATAGTTTTCATGACTTGGCTGGCATTACGCACGTTGTAAGACAGAGCTGCCCTCAGAAGCCACAGAATCTCGAGGCAAGAGGGGAGGACAGCGCCGCAGAAAGGACAGGCCCCACCTCCCCACTTCCGTGCTCTCAGCCCACATCACCTGTGAGTTCCCTCTGGCCTCCGCTTCCCTCCCTGACTGCCGGGGGACCAGCCAGCCTCCGACACACATAGAGGCCTGGCTCAGACGGTACCCGCCCTGTTTTGATTCACATCCAATATGCCAGGAGTTGGGAAACCAGATAACAGAGTTGATTAGACTTTTGTCTGAAATAAAATGGAAGCAGGCCTGAGAACATGTCCCTGAGTACAAAAGTGTCCACCTTTGGACGCCCTTGACGTAGATCAGTGAGCCTAAAGCCAGTCACCTAATGAGCGATTTGCCTATCATTTAAGGCATTTTTGTCTGTTTTTACATGCCAGTGTCCTTTGCTTTTTTTTTTTTTTTGCCATCTCTTTGGCATTATAAGATTTTAAACATCAAGTGCACACCCAGCTAGTTTTTAAATTTTAGTTTACGTTTCACTTTAATTTTTAACTTAAATACTTTTTTGGAGAGAGCGGCCATGAAAACGATCCACCTGGAACTGGTGTCCGGTGAACCAGCACTTTAAGGGAATTTTCACTTCCAATTTTCTTTTCTTTTCTTTATAATTTGAAAATCTGCCCGATGACACCTGTGGTTCAGCCAGACCAAAATGCCCCCACGGCCTGCTAGCTGGTCCCTTTTCCTTCTCTGTGCACCGGACTCTCTGCACAGCTAAGTTTCCAGCCTCTGCAGGAGGAAAGGAATTTGGCATTGCTTGGCTTTGTCTTTTCCTACCATGAATGTAACTTAGTGGCCCTCCTGAGCTCAGCTCAGCTCGTGGGTGTCGGCTAGAGCAGAGCTCGCTGTCTACTCACTCAGGCCAGGAACCTCTGTTGTGCGTTTTAAAGCAGTCACGACAGACCACAGACGGGGAGGAGGCACCCACGACCTCCTGTATCAAAGCAAGACACAGACGGAGCAAGTCTGAGAATCACTCATCTGACAACCCAATTTTTTTTTCCTTGATGCTGCCTTTCTTTAAAAAAAAAATTACTTTATTCAAGTAGAGTTGATGTTGTATTAATTTCTGCTCTACAGCAAAGGGATTTAGTTATCAGTTCAGTTCAGCCACTCAGTCGTGTCCGACTCTCTGCGACCACATGGACTGCAGCACGCCAGGCCTCCCTGTCCATCACCAACTCCTGGAGCTTGCTCAAACTCACGTCCATGGAGTCAGTGATGCCATCCAACCATCTCATCCTCTGTCGAGGATTCAGTGATACACATTCATATTCTTTTCCATTATGACTGAATCGCAGGATACTGAATATAGTTCCCTGTCCGATACCGTACGACCTCGCTTTTCTCTCCTCTGTATACCACAGTCTGTACCTGCTGACCGCAAACTCCCGTTCCTTCCCTCACCCACCCTCCCTCCCGTTGGGCATCCACAGATCTGTCCTCTGTGTCTGCCAGTCTGGCTGGCAGATAAGTTCATTTGCGACAGTCCAACTCTTAACACAAGGAGGGGCGGGGGAAGGCCGAAGGTCGAGAGAGGCCCAGTGTGACTGGAACCGACGGTACCAGTCCCATTCAAGACGAGGACCGGGGGCCTTGCCGCAGTCTATTCCAAGTGCCCTGTGAGAGGGAAACCGAAGGCCAGGCCTTGCCTTTCAGGCCAGAAGCCAGGCTGACCCAGGAGATCAGGCACAGCAAGCTGGTGAGTGATCAGACAGCATCAGGGCTGCAAAGTGGGACAGGAAAGAGCTGGAGGGGGTCCCTGGACTCCCCCTAACCCCCCAGGGTTCTAATACAGACGCCGCCCCTCTGGGCAGAGCTCTTGAGTCACTGTGCAGAAAGCAAGACCCCTCCCAGCCTGGCGCCCTGGCTGGAGCCGCAACTGTGCCAGCCAGAGAGCGTGGGTCTCCCTCCCCCTTGAGCAGCTGCTCGGCCGTCTGTCACGCCGGAAATGGGGAGTTCGGGGGCAACCTCTTGGAGAAGAGAAATTGACCAGGAAGGACTCACTCTCGAGATGCGTCACCTGGGGGACCTCCCTGGTGATCCAGTGGTTAAGAATCTCCCTGCCAATACCGGGGACAGGGGTTCGACCCGGTGTCTGGGAAGATCCCACGTGGCTGGGGGCAACGAAACCTGCCGGCAGCAACTAATGAAGCCCGGGTTCTGGAGCCCGAGCTCCGCAGCGAGAGGCCACCGAAGGGAGAAGCCGGCCCACCGCGGTCAGAGAGAAACCCCGACCGCCGCACGCAGAGCAAGCCCTCACGCCGCAGTGAAGGCCCGCTGCAGACTAGTAAATGAATTAATTTTTAAAAAAGATGTCCACTTGGATGCTGAGACAGCGTGTGGGAAGAAAATTCTCCTGGGAACGCAAACTTTTCCTTCTCATCCTCAATCATCGGGACAGTTGCTTTAAACGCCTCCAGTTGGGAACAGGGCAGCCAGGGGTCCCCAGTGTGTGCGGATCTCCTCCCTGGACGATGGGAGCTCGCCTCGCGTGCCCTCCACGGGCTCAGGGCCACTGACACCTAGCCACTGGGGCAGCTGTACAGTGTCTTATTTTCCTTCCTCAATCTGGGATGTAAAGAATCACACCCAAGTGGTTTACCTTACCTTTCACTTAAGTGAAAATTTTTAACACAGTAAGTCACTAATAGTGTACATAATCAGAATGGGAACCACTCCTATTGGAACATTTTGGGGTCAGTTTTAATAGCAATCAAATAATAGTCACTTAAATTAAAAAACATGTTGTTTTTTTTTAATTCCCACAAAACAGCCTGAGACGGTGTGAGTGGGCTGTAGTTGGGCAGCTGATACCCTGAAGGCAGGCACCCAGAATTTCTCAGTCTCATCACTCTGCTATCTTGCTGTGTGTTTCCAACAATTGCATGGGCTAATTAGCTTACTACCACGTTCTTCTCCCCACCTTAATCAGAAGCCAGAAGGAAAGAGAACTCAAAAGGTTTGCGCCTCCTTCTTAACGGTAAAGTTCAGAGGGCATTTTCATCCTTTCCATGTTCATCCATCAGCCAGAACTTGGTCACGTGGCCATCCTAGCTGATGGTGTTCAGCTAACACTCTGGGGTTCTGCTTGTTAAAAGCAAAAAAGTGGGAACAGATACTGGTGAACAAGTACCCACCAGGACTTTTGGTTTTAAAGACACTAAACAGATGAATGGACACAAACATATACAGTAAACGTTTACAAACATGCACGGAAACGCTAAGCACCAAATTCAAGACGGCGGTTACATGGGGCACGAGGGCCAGCTGGGTCCGGGTACCGGGCAGGGACACACAGAGGCCATAAGCTTATCTTTCATGTCTTATTTCTTACATATTTGAAGCAAAATTGGCAGAATGCTGAGCCCTGCCAAAGATGAGTGATAGTTTTATGGGTGTTTTAGTTTTTTATGTTAGAAATAAATTATCATAAAATCTACAAAGTTTAAGAAAGCTTCCCTGGTGGCTCAATTGGTGAAGAATCCACCTGCAACGCAGGAGATCTAGGTTCAATCCTCAGTGAGGAAGATCCCCTGAAGAAGAAAATGGCAACCCACTCCAGTGTTCACAGAGGAGCCTGGTGGGCAACAGTCCATGGGGTCAAAGAGAGTCGGACCCGACTGACCAACTAAACCAGCACCACTACAAAACTCAGCACTGTCTCGACAACCCGACTGCAACTCAACTCGTAACTGAATCATTTCATCAGTTCTGGAAAAGCACATTTTCTACATGTGAACTCTGAAATGACGGCATCTCATTACATTAGGCAGCATTTTCTGTTAGCAGGGTATACAGTCCTACCTGACAATAAATAGTAACGGAGATTTGAAGATGTCTGACACATAAATTCTACAGCGTGTGGACTGTGGTGCATTTTAATAGGTTTGACAGCGGGGGGTGGGGGTCGTTTCCACAAGCAGACATCACAAAGCTCATGAACCTCATAGGGCCCCATGCTGGAGCTCTGTCCATTGGGTGGTTTTCTGATTCACAAGCCGGCGCTCTCTCCCGCGATAGTGCCTCTGACGCTGATGAAAGTCATGCAAAACTCATACACAGGACTCATTTTCCCTGTGGCTAGCCTGCGATAAAATCCTTCCTTTATTAAACTGCTTGAGAATCTCCTACCTGGTAAACAACGAAAGTATAAATGGCACCTACAACTGAAACCCTTTGAAATGGGAAGAAATCAGAATCAGGTAATTGCTGNACACGGGACTCATTTTCCCTGCGGCTAGCCTGCGATAAAATCCTTCCTTTATTAAACTGCTTGAGAATCTCCTACCTGGTAAACAATGAAAGTATAAATGGCACCTACAACTGAAACCCTTTGAAATGGGAAGAAATCAGAATCAGGTAATTGCTGGAGCAAAATTTTGGACAGGCCAAGAGGACACAGCCATCTGAGGGTAACAAAGGCTTCTCCTTGCACCCAAAGTGAGGTCCATGCACCTGACCTACAGAGGTGACGGGCAAGACCGCCACGGTCGCTCTTCCTTTGATAAGTGCTATAGTAGACGTCTCTTGTAGAGAATTAGTGAAGGATACACAGGCAACATTGTTCCTGCCAATACTATCAGGATACAAATATAAAAATAAAAACTAAAAAAAAAATGTTTTAAAAGATGCAAATAAACCAAAATGGGGGAAAAAAACGTCATACAGCTCATTTATTTGAACACAGAAAAATAAATCAACAATTTTTTTCTTAATTTATGAAAGTTTTCTTCATTTCTCACATTCAGTTAGTATACAGTTGGCATTTTCAAAATTCAAACCTGATGTGAAGCACATTGGAAGGCATCTGAGTGAAAAAATAGAAGTCCTAGCCATATGCTACTGGTGCATGAATTTGAATATCTGAAAGGTAATCTAGAAATGAGAGTGTTTCCAACTCTCCTTACCAACAACAGTAATTCATAGCAACCACACACTTTATAGATGGAGCCACTTCACCATGCGAGAGACAATAGGAGCACAGACGGAGTCGGGGCGGGAGTCTGCTGCAGTCTGGTGAGTTACGAGCCTGTGACTTTCCCCGGGTCTCAGCCTCTCCGAAGCTCAGCTTGGTCACGGATAAGGATGCAATAATGATTCATTCCTCCCTGGACCTATTAGCCCGTAAATGTTTCAAGTTTGGTTAACAATTGGATGAAGAAACCAGAAGACCATGCACTAAGGCTCCTTCCAAAAGACATATGTCACGCCATGAAACAAGCTCTAACACTAAGCCCACTGGGTTCTTTACTTCTTTCTATTTATCCACAGAGCCGGAAAGGAAGTGACCCAGGGCCAAGCCAGCAGCAGCGCCTCTCTCCCTTCTCGTGTGTGCCCACGAGCAGGATGGCAGGAGCCTGCAGCCCCAGCGGGAGGCTTTCCTGACAGTGCCCAGCCAGCCTTGCTCATTCTGTCCCTGGACCAGCCCTCTAACTGGGTCACTCAGCCAGGGAAAATCCAAGCTAAGGGTCACGTGATCACTAATCTACTCACATGCATTCAGGGGATGCCAATCCCTGCAAGACTGAAATCCAAGGTGCTGTGTTAGACCACTTCCAAAACCATGTGTCAAGAATCCAACTCATATGGTTGCAGGAAGCCTACCACGCCACGGGGCGCTCCAAACGCTGCGTGTGCTGACGCCAACACACTTGGAAATGGGGAATGGGTGTGACAGAAGTGAGCAATCATGTACCAACCTACTGATATGCTGGGAGAACAAAATGATAGCCTTCCTGCTGGATCTGTCCTGGCAATAAATCCCAGTGGACTGCCCTGCAATGCGCTCCAGTGGATGGAAACCGGAGATCTTCCCAAGGGCACCAGAGAGAGCCAGGGCAGGGCAGAGAGCCACGGCTCCGTGTGAGAGAGGCTTGGAGCGTCCACGGCAACCTGGGCCAGTCACCAGTGGGCTGACGTGCTTCCCTTGTCTCCCCTGCCGCCTTTATCCCAGTCAGAGCCCCAAGTCTGCGGGAAATCTCCAAGGAGGGGCTGCATGCTGCTTGGCAAGACCCTCTTCTCGGTATAAACTTCTTCAGATGACACCTTGGGATGCCCTGATGGTCCAGGGGTTAAGGACCTGCCTTGTAATGCAAGGGACGGCGGTTCGACCCCTAGTCCAGGGTGACCCCACATGCTGCGGGGCGGCTGTGCTCTGGAACCCATACTCAGCAACAGGAGAGGCCACCGCGGTGAGAAGCCTTCACACCGCCACTGGAGAGGGGCCCCACTTGCTGCACCTGGAGAAAGCCCAGGTGCAGCAAAGAAGATCCAGCACGGCCCAAGCAAGAAGCAAGCAGGACGCCAGCTCAGGATGTGACTGGCCAACCTCCCCGTCCAGGCGACCGTGGGCCTCGAGACCCGCTTCCCGATCCCAATGTTACCCCCTCCCAGCCCCAGTCCTTCTAGAGCTCCTAGATCTAACCCACATGTATCCCAGCAGCTTCCAAACCTGACAAGACCTTGTCACGAAGCACTCTGTTCCCTGACAGGCCTCCAGGAATCCTAGAGGTCTAGAATGATCACCGTCCCCGGCAAAGAAACCACACAAAGGGTACGACCAGGGTCTGGAAGAGACGTCCAGTCTACGGCTCGGCCCCCTGCACGGCCTCTGCGGGTTAGGTTGCGACGGTCGCATCTTTCCCCTGCAGCCTGAGCGTGAGCGCAGGTGTGGCGTGCCCAGGGAGCCTTGGTGCTGTTTGCAAGCGTGGGGTCTGTGTGTGCGTGTTAGTCACTCAGTCACTTCCGACTCTTTGCGACCCCCACGGACTGTAGCCCACCAGGCTCCTCGGTCCGTGGGATTCTCCAGGTAAGAATACTGCAGTGGGTTGCCATGCCCTCCTCCAGGGGATCTTCCCGACTCAGGGATGAAACTCAGGTCTCCTACATTACAGGCGGATTCTTTACTGTCTAAGCCGCCAGGGAAGCACGTGGTGTTTGCTCACTTGCTATACTCTGTCAGTTGCCTAAAATTACACAGCTAATAAAACACTGTCCCTGAACCCATCTGCTTTACGCAGCATGGACAGCAGCTGATTAAGCAGTCGGTCAAGTGAGCCCAGAAATCCGTCTCCCAGGACAAGAGCGGAGATCTGAAAACACCCGATCCCAGTAAGCACTGGGCTTACCCAGAGCGCCAAGTCGGTAAGGTGAGATGCCGCTATCGAGTGACCCCACCAACGGAGCACAGCAGTGACAGATGAAGACGGCTTTCCTAGGCCCCCAGCAGGCCAGGAGACACTTGGAAAAGCTGCGAACTTGACCACAGCCCCAAACCGACGTTCAATTAACAGCTCCCCAATTAAGCAAGTGCTTTGCTGAAAAGGTCCTTCTGCTTGCTTGCAAGGCATACATCAGCCTGCCTTAACTTCATCATAAGGCAAAAGCCCAAGTCATATTCTGGAAGAGATCAACCCTACCTTTACCTAGGTCACACTGCTGACCTACACAAACAATGGGAAGCATGCAACTCGTTCAGAAACAGCCAGAAAGGCCAGTGCCTCGTTTTNCCTTAACTTCATCATAAGGCAAAAGCCCAAGTCATATTCTGGAAGAGATCAACCCTACCTTTACCTAGGTCACACTGCTGACCTACACAAACAATGGGAAGCATGCAACTCGTTCAGAAACAGCCAGAAAGGCCAGTGCCTCGTTTTTTCCTTAACCCACGGTAATCGAGAGTAACATTGATAGGCGTTTGCCACAACCTGTTCATCAGCACTCCAGCTATTAAACCATGAGGAGCAGGGAGAGAACTTCACACTCATTAAAAAAAAAAAGAGAGAGAGAGTATGCTAGTAGGTAGTGACTGAAGCCTGGAAATCACACATTTAAAAATAGCTCTCAGAAGCATCTATAGAACGAAGCCTCAAAAACCTGCCTGGGAAGTAGAAATGATTATTATTATAAACTCACTGGGTCAATAAGCAGCCTGATATCCAGGCATCTGAGGTGACTTGCCTCAACTCCCCAGAAGTTAGCACAGGCTCACCTCACAGGTACTGGGCGCTTGGTTCCAGACCACCAAGATAAAGCAGGTCCCAGGAATCTGGTTTCCCAGGGCGGTAGGGCTGTGTCTACGCCACACGGTGGTCTATGCAGTGGGCAATAGCTTTGTCTGAAACAGTCATACACACACCTTACGCATTGCTAAAAAGAACGCTGACCATCCCTGGGAGCCTTGAGCAAGCCATAACCTTCCACAATTAAGATTAGAGATCACTGATCATCGCAGCAGATATAACAACACCGAAAAAGTCTGAAATGCCACAAGAATTACCAAACCGTGACACAGAGACACAAAGCGGGCAAACGGTGTTGGAAAAATGGCCCCAAAGCCTTGCTCATTGCAGGGTTGCCACAAANCAATGAATGAAAGTGAAAAGGGAAAGTAAAGTTGCTCAATCGTGTCCGACTCTTAGTGACCCCATGGACTGCAGCCCACCAGGCCCCTCTGCCATGGATCTTCCAGGCAAGAGTACTGAAGTGGGGTGCCATTGCCTTCTCTGACATACCTTGTAATATATACAAAAATTAATTGAAAATGGATCACAGAAATGAATACAAAACTATAAAACTTTTAGAGAAAAACATAAGGGAAAACCTCTGTGAATCTCATGTGAGGCAAATACCTCTTAGTTATAACAGTAAAAGTCCCATCCATAAAAGGAAAAATTGATAAACTGGACTTCAAATTAAGGATGCCTGCTCTTTGAAAGACACAATTAAGATAATGAAAATATAAGTTATAGATTGTAATAAAATATTTGCATATCAGTTCAGTCGCTCAGTCGTGTCCGACTCTTTGCAACCCCATGGACTGCATCACGCCAGGCCTCCCTGTCCATCACCAACTCCCAGAGTTTACTCAAACTCATGTCCATTGAGTTGGTGATGCCATCCAGCCATCTCATCCTCTGTCATCCCCTTCTCCTCCTGCCTCAGTCTTTCCCAGCATCAGGGTCTTTTCCAAGGAGACCTTTGCATCAGGTGGCCAAAGGACTATAGTTTCAGCTTCAGCATCAGTTTCTTCCAATGAATATTCAGGGATGATTTCCTTTATAATACCTGATCAAAAAAAAACTTGNTCAGTCTTTCCCAGCATCAGGGTCTTTTCCAAGGAGACCTTTGCATCAGGTGGCCAAAGGACTATAGTTTCAGCTTCAGCATCAGTTTCTTCCAATGAATATTCAGGGATGATTTCCTTTATAATACCTGATCAAAAAAAAACTTGTATCTAAAATATATTTTAGAACTCTCAAAACTCAATAATAAGGAAATAATCAACCTGACAATACACTGGGGCAAAGACCTCAACAGGCACTTCACTAAAGAAGCTTCCTGCACAGCTCAGTCAGAGAAGCCCCTGCCTACAGTGTGGGAGACCCGGGTTCAATTCCTGGGTCAGGACGATCCCCTGGAGAAGGACACGGCAGCCCACTCCAGTATTCTTGCCGGGAGTATCCCGTAGACAGAGGAGCCTGGCGGGCCACAGTCCATGGGGTCACAGAGTCGAACACAACTTATCACTATCTTTCTTTCTCACTAAAGAAGATATATTAATGGCAAATAAGAACACGAAAAGATGCTCAACAAGTCAGCACAGAAATGCAAATTAAATCTATAATGACAAACCACCACTACATATCTGTTAGAATGGCTAAAATTTGTAAAGACCACACCAAATTTTGGCCAGGATGTGAAGCACCTAGAACTCTCATACGCTGTTGGTGGGAATGTAAAATGGTACAAAGACTTTGGGAAACATTCTGGCAGTTTCTTAAAAATTAAACACACACCTACCATATGAAGATCCCCTGGAGAAGGAAATGGCAGCCCACTCCAGTACTCTTGCCTGGAGGATCTCATGGACAGAGGAGCCTGGTAGGCTACAGTCCACGGGGTCGCAAAGAGTGGGACACGACTGAGCGACTTCACTTTCACTTTCACTACCATACAATCCCGGCCTTTCACTCTTGGACATCAACGCAAGAGAAATGAAAGTATATGACCATACACAGATCTGCACACAGATACTCAGAGCAGGTGTGTTTCTGAGAGCCAAAAACTGGAAACACTCAAATGTCTATAGAAAGTGAATGGAAAAATAAATTGTGGTATGCTCGTTCAAAGGAATATAGCTCAGCAGTGACGAGACAGAAGTGTTCACAGACACTGCAGCGTGTGTGAGCCTAAAATGATTATACTGAGTGAAAGGAGCTGGGCACGCATCCTTACACTATGCTGCACACTCACACCAAACACATCTACACACTACGCGACTCCACTCACAGAAGATTCTAGGCAGCGTATCCACGGGGACGGGAGGCAGACTGAAGTTCACTTGCCTACTTGATGGAGGGGAGGGAGGAAAGGAGAGACTACAGAGAGGAAAGAAGCTTTGGCAGGAGACGAGGATCTTCGTTACCTTGACTGTTAGACGGAGTCACAGGTGTGTACATGCATCAAAGCTTACCAAATGGCACATTTTGAATGTGTACAGTGTACTATACATCGGTGATTTCTGGAAAGATTACCTAATATGTTAAGACATGCTTCTTAATGCTTTTGACCGGTGTGTTTCTAGAGTATAAAAGGAATCAAACCCTAGGTCCCTACAAAACCCACAGGGCGTGCATACATGCTCAGTTATTCAGTTGTGTCCAACTCTTTGTGACCCCAAGGACTGCGGCCCACCAGGCTCCTCTGTCCATGGGTTTCTCCAGGAAGAATGCTGGAGTGGGCTGCCATGCCCTCCTCAAGGGGATCCTCCCCACCCAGGAGTAGAACTCACCTCTCCTGCAGCACCTGCATTGACAGGCAGATTCTTTACCACCATGCCACCTGAGAAGCCCACCACCCATAGTAGCCAGCCACGGAAACCCAATTTCTTTAAGTCTCATGTAAAAATCGATATACATACACCAAAAAAAAAAAAAAAAAAGGTACACAAGTTACTGCCTAGTCCACAAATAACTTGTTTGAATATAAGCAGAATGTTCAACGTAAATTACTAGTCAGATTGTATAACATTGTCCCCTCCCCTACAAATCTTCAGGTGAAGCAGGTACCTTAAGAAGATGTACCTTGCTTTCTTTGTGGCATTGCTTGCCCTGGCACACAACTAAAGAATTTTTGGCAGCACTATTGTGATGCTGGGAGGGATTGGGGGCAGGAGGAGAAGGGGACGACCGAGGATGAGATGGCTGGATGGCATCACGGACTTGATGGACATGAGTCTGAGTGAACTCCGAGAGATGGTGATGAACAGGGAGGCCTGGCGTGCTGCGATTCATGGGGTAGCAAAGAGTCGGACACGCCTGAGCGACTGCACTGCTTGTGAAGTCTAGAGGCTTTGACCGTCTTCTTATAGTGCTTCTCCCCCACCTCCCATTCCTCTTTTTTTTAACTTGTAATCACCTGGAAACAAGGGCAGAAAATATACTTGCTGATGTCAGGCACTATTTTCCTCTTTAAAGGAAGTAGCACCTAAGAATTCCAAATGTTTGTCACTTAATCAGTTTGGAAGAAAGAAAAATGCATTAGACTTTCCATTTACCCAGGAAGGGGACGCTTTGGGTTCTAACTCACTCAACTTTCTAGCTACCCCAGTCTTCTGTTGGTGTTCACTTTCTCCTGGATTAGACAATGCCTCCAGATTATAATTATGGACTTCGGGTTTCATTACACAGTCTTGTGGCTATTGAGAAAGTCGGAGAATCCGCAGCGAAGTGGCCCTCTGCCCCAGTCTCCCGTCTATAGGCTCATCCATCTGCCACGGTCTCCCAAGTACTTGCAAAACTTTAGGGCAGAAAGTGCAGTGGATGAATCTGATGAGATGAGCTCCTTTTTTTAAATGAGAAAGAATTTGTAATTTCACTATACTTCTTAGGTGAGTGATTTAAAATAAATATGTCATTTTCTCTAGAATTAAGAAAGTGATCAAAAATTATTTCTTGGAATAATACAGAGTTAACCTCATCTCAGCAAGTTCAGCTGTGGCCAGGTGGCCCTCAGCTTGCCAGGGAAGATGCTGTCAGAAAGATGGCTATTGTTGACGTTCAGTCACTCAGTCGTGTCTGAATGTTTTGCGACCCCATGTGCTGTGGCCCACCAGGCTCCTCTGACTGGGATTCGCAGCTGAGAACACCGCAGGCTCTGGGAGGGCTCAGTAAGCGCTAATCCAGCAGGAACCCCACCTCTCAAGGCCGCAGGAGTCTGAGATGGCTGCAGCCGTGGGAAAGGTCTCGAGATTCGGGAAACACGGGCTTCGTGCAGTTCCCACCGCCCGGCTCCGGCTCTCACCCGGACCCCAGCACAGTCCAGCCCTTCCCCCTGAGCCCTCCACCGTCCCTGCAGGCTGCCTGTGTGGTCTCATCCCAAGGCCACCTCCAGCCACCGTGACTGTCACAGGGCAGTCGCCTGCAAAGTACTAAGTCACTGAATCGCGTCTGCCTCTGTGCGGCGCCATGGACTGTGGCCCAGCAGGCTCCTCTGTCCATGGGACTCTCCAGGCAAGAATACCAGAGGGGATTGCCCTGCCATCCTCCAGGGGGTCTTCCCGACCCAGAGATCTAACCCACGTCTCCTGCAACCTCTTCACTGGCAGGCAGATTATTTACCACTGGGCCACCTGGAAGTCCCATCAGTCACATGGGATCTTATTAAAATGCAGATTCTGACTCAGTAGGTCTGGGATGGAGCCTAAGATGCTGCATTTCTTTTTTTAATACCTAAACCATTTTGTATTGGGGTATGTGAATGCTTAGTCACTCAATCGTGCCCAACTCTTGCGACCCCATAGACTGTAGCCTGCCAGGTTCCTCTGTCCAGGGGCTTCTCCAGGCAAGAACACCACGGTGCTGCCATTTAGCCAGTTAATGATGTTGTGATAGTCTGGACAGTGAAGGGACTCAGCCAGACATAATCATAGATCTGTTCTTCCTCAAACCCTCTTCCATCCAGGCTGGCACCTAACACTGAGCAGAGTTCCTTGTTCTATAGCATAGGTTTTTGTTGGTTTACCATTTTGAATATAGCAATGCGTACGTGACCTTCCCAGAGTCCTTAGCTATCCCCTCCCCCTGGCAACCAGGAGTTCACTTTCTGAGTCTGTGGGTCTCCTTCTGTTTTGTAAGTACGTTCACTGTATCATTTCTTTTCAGATTCCACGTATAAGAGATGTCACATGTCTCCTCCTCTGTCTGATTTACTTCCCTCCGTGGGGCTCTCCACACTGCATCCATCCGCGTGGCTGCACGTGGCCTCCTGGCGTTCATTTCACGGCCGAGGAGGATTCCGCTGTGCGCACCATGCCTTTCTATGCATCCCTCTGCTGATGGCAGCCAGGCTGCTCCCCTGCCTTGGCTGTTGTGAGCAAGGCTGCAGGGAACACTGGGGAGTGGCACACGCGTCTTCGGGGGCCGTGTTCTTCCTCCAGATTTGTGCCCAGTGGTGGGATTGCAGGGCCATACGGCAGCTCTGTTTTCACTTTTTTAAGGACCTCCTCTGCAGTGGCTGTACCGGTTTACATTCCCACCACCATGCAGGAGGGTCCCCTGGAAGCTGCACTTCTGGCAAGCCCCCCGGTGCAACCATCAGCAGGCGCAACGTATATGCAGCTGGTGTATAGGTATATATAGGCAACAGGTAGCCAGGGCTGAATCTGCGGTGGTTCTCAAAGGCGGTGCCTCGACCGGCGGCATCGGCAACAGCTGGCAGCAGAGGACCAGCAAGCCCCCAGCCTCACCCGAGACCTCCGGACCCGGAAACCGATGACAGAGTCCGGCTCTCTGTATGTTAACAAGCCTTCCAGGTGGATTCTGACACACACCGATAACCCAACCAGCTCCATTTCAACAGGCCTGCCATGGAAACGTCTAGAAGGAGCCCAGTTATAGAGGACTATTTTAAACCAGAATGTGTTGAATTCTTCCAAGAAACATCATCAGCTCTAATTTTTTTAAAAGGAAGAAAATACCACGTGAAGTGCACAAACATAAGAGCTTTCTTGTTGACAAGGAACAACATGCACACACCACGGCACAATCACGGGCTCCATTTCCACATGCTTACCATAAACATGTCACAACCGTGTTTTAAAAACTCTCTTCCCTTTCCAAACTCTACATTTAAATGAGAACACACAAAACGACGTCTATTCTTAAATTTTACAAACCTTAAATAATGTGTGAGCACATTACGAGACGATCAGGAAAGCACACCACAGGCCCCGACTCAGAGTGGCAAAACAAACCTCTATCTACTGGGAAAACTATGGAAGCAAAGGCTCTTATTCACAACCGTGTTGGCGGGTTGATCTTGCCCCAACATTTCCACCGATAACCCACAAAGATGAGGTCAACCACATGATTATTTTGAATCATTTCACCATTTACCTAGAGATTTTTTTTTAAATTACCACAGTAGGCACCAGATTAAAGAGATCTAGCTGCACATGGAGATAAGAAAGACTCCAAAGATAAATTAGATCGAATCATAGAGAAAGGTAGGAGGCTTACATACTAGAATTCAATAAAAATGGGGAAATATTAGTGGAGAAAGAAACTACATTTTTATACTTGGGCTTGCCTCAAGGTCATGCAGAGGATGGAAAGCATATAAAAATTAGTATCTATAAAAAGAGCAGTCGAGAACACAAATAGACATTGATCACACCAAGTTGCTCGGGGCCACATGAACTCAAAGTCAGAAAATTATGATTCCACGCACTGCCTGCACAGAGGCAGCCACACGCCAGTCTCCTCCATCGCCTCCTGTATTCTTCCCGCTGCCCTAAGAAAAGATTCATACCCGCAGATGTCAGGGACCGACGGGCCTCTCAAGGGTGAGCCGGGGAAGAGCATCATCAGCACCACCCAGAAACGGAGACACTCTCGGGCCCCGCCTTGGATCTGTGCAGAACCTGTGTTTTAACAGCATGTCTAAATATGGGGAGGGGGCATCCTTGGTGGCTCAGTGGAATGCGCCTGCCAATGCAGGAGACGCAGGTTCGATCCCTGATCCGGGAAGATCCCCTGGAGAAGGAAACGGAGACCCACTCCAGGTATTCTTGGCTGGAAAGCCCCATGGAGTCTGGCGTGCTACAGTCCATGGGGTCACAGAGTCGGACATGACTTCGTGAGCGAACACCCACCACCACTAGATGTGTGGGCAGATCCTACGAGAGGCACGCTGCTCGAGCCTGCTTTCAGCCTCCTAGGCCTACCTGGATACCCACTGTGACTTCTTGACTCTTTTCTGGTTGGTGCTGAGGCGAAGACACCCCTTCCCAATCACCCCAAACTAAAATATCGACATGGGAGGCAGTTCCTTGTGAGGAAGTAAATGTCCTTTATCGCACTGTGCCTTATTTGGGGGTAGAAGCCACAGCGTGACTCCTGCTTCACGGACTGAGAAAAACAGCCGGGAATTACTGAAGGTTGGCGCTTACTACTAGCAATTCCCAGGTGGCGCTGTGGGAAAGAACCCTCCTGCCAATGCAGGAGCCGCATGTTCAAGCCCTGGGTCGGGAAGATCCCCTGGAGAAGGAAATGGAAACCCGCTCCAGTGTTCTTGTCCGGAAACATTCATAGACCGGGGAGCCTGGTGGGGTGCAGTCCATGGGGCAGCAGAGTCAGACCTGAGCATGCACACACATGCACACACACACACACACACACACACAAGTAAGAGCTATGTTTCCTCCTATTTATGTGACACCACACCATCTGGTGTTCCCTGGACACCCCAAAACAAAAGGGAAAAGCTCCGCTTAAGTCAGGGTGGCACACACTTCTGACCGCTGGACCCATAACTGAGAGTGCACGCTTCTTTCCTTCCTTTTCTGTTCCCAACAGTCACTTTGGGTCAAGTCTCAAGCCTGAAGACACCTTAGTCAGTATCACCTCACAGCATTTTCCAATCACTTGGAAGTGTGCCTGCATCTGGATGCTGTTGTCTATTTTTTTCTTTTTGCCTATTTTGGAGTTCAAAGAGAATATACTTGAGATTTTCTGTAGGACAGAAAGAAGTCTCAGGATCCATTTTCTCAAAGGAACACTGGGATTTTACTTTTCAGCCCTCTGAAGGAGGAATCCAGCACACCGAAGGCTTGAGCACTCTCTGGGTGAGCTTTGAGGCTTCTGCCCCTCACTCAAGAAGGAGGCTCCCAGACCAAAGTCCCTATAAGCCAGCTGCCCCAGCAGCAAAGAGCATCAGAAAAGAAAGAAACCGGGCATCTTCTAGGCCCAAGGTTCTCAATCTTTGCTGAAGGCCAGAGTCCTCTGGCGAGGCTTTAAAAATCCCAATGCCCAAGGCACCCCCAGACCCACAAGGCAAACCTCTGGACACAGAGTAATCTTCGGCTTCTCCTGCGGCTCAGCTGGTAAAGAATCCACATGCAGTGCGGGAGACCTGAGTTGAATCCCTGGGTTGGGAAGATCCCCTGGAGAAGGGAACGGCTGCCTACTCCAGTATTCTGGCCTGGAGAATCCCATGGACATGGGGTCACAAAGAGTCAGACACGACTAAGCGACTTTCACTTTCAACTTTCACTTGGGCACAGAACCAGGCACTGAATTTTTTCAACCCCCAGGTGATTCCAATGCCCATCCAAGTGTGAGATCCATGAGCCAGCAGTGACACTGAGTCCCACGCAGACGCCAGGAGCTCGGCTCCACCCACGGCCCCGCACATCCGAGATTTACCCCAACTCTCCCCCCACGCCGGGCAGCTGAGTCTCGGGATATATACTTCCGCTCACATTCCAGAACCTGCTCTTCTGAAACAGCTGCTTCAATGGGGATATACTTCTTCGCAATGCTCTTCTAGTTAATAAATGCTTTCTCATTCCCTTAATATTCCTCCCAACTAAAGCATAACCTACAAACACATGAATGACACGCACACAAACACCAGGAGACAGTGAAGAAGAGGGAAGCCCAGCGCGCGGTAGCCCACGGGGTCACGAAGGGGCGGACATGACTTAGCGACTGCCCAGCAACAAAGTGAGGGTGCAGGACAGCTGCTGTGTCTCAGCAGAGCATTTGCTCTTCACGATTCCATCACTGACTCTCGCGTGACACGCCTAATGTTTTAAGGAAGCTCAGCTTTTCTTCTTTTTTTAACTGGCGGTGAAATTTCAGCTGGAAATCTACTCTAAAAGAACTTCAAGAAACAGCCCAAGTAAGAACACGGCTGTAAGGCTGATCAAAACGTTCCTCCCAAGTCACAATATGTGCCACCCTGGCATTTTTCAGGGCTCTTTTTTGGCACAGTGAACACAGGTCAAGACACGAGACAGCACTTTAATTATTCTTCTTGAACCTCCTGCATCTCCAGGCATCGATTCTTAAAGAAATTCANGCAGCTGCCATCCATGTGGGGAGAGAGGATCTTTTAAAAGTTTCTTGTACATTATGAATGCACTTAACCCCTCAGTGTTCTATTTTTTAAGTGAAGGGGGAAAGTACTTTAAAATCACTTTTTGTTTTTGTCTGGACCATGTTTCTCTGACTACTGAGATTGGGTCACAAGAGCCCTGGTTTAAATTCCAGTTAAAACTGTTATTAAGATGTGGAACCTGGTTTTCCCCAGTCCACACATTTTTCAAGTCATCTTGGAAAATCTTCATCTTTTCTGACTCCTTGGGCTCTGTGGGAAATGAACAGAACTGGCTTATCCTTTTTTCCAGAGGCACTTCCAGGCCTCTCTCATATGTTTGATGAGCTGCTCTTCTTTTGAAGTTTTTGCCATCTGTTGATACCACCTTTCAGCATTCCCTGACCTCCACAATATACCTCCTCTGCCTTCTCTTACAATGTCTATGTCAGGCTCACATTTTCCCTCTTCCCTACTATACTAGTCAGGATTAGGGTTCTCCAAAGAAATAGAACTATTGGGCAATAGATAGAGACAGAGAAAGACACACAGAGAGGTTTTTTATAAGAACTGGCTCAAAACAACAGTGTGCTACTACGTCATGTCAGTCAGAATGGCCATCGTTAAAAAGTCTACAAATAACAAATGCTGGAAAGGGTGTAGAGAAAAAGGAACCCTTTCACACTGTTGATGGAAATGTAAGTTATTGCAGTCATTATGGAGAACAGTTTGGAGGTTCCTCAAAAAATTAAAAATAGAGTTGCCATATGACCCCACAATCCCACTCCTGGGCGTATACCCAGACAAAACTATAAAAATATGCATGTACCTCTATGTTCATAGGAGCACTATTTATAACAGCCAAGACATGGAGACAACCAAAATATTTAGTGACAGATGAATGGAAAAGAATATGTGGACAATGGACTTTTTGCTTAATCATTAAAAAGAATGAAATAATACCCTTTACAGTTATAAGGACAGACCTAGAAATTATTATAGTAAATAAGTGGGAAAGAGAAAGACAAATACCATGTGATATCACTTATATGTGGAATCTAAACTATGGCACAAGGACTTCTCTGGTGCTGCAGTGGATAAGAATCCACCTATCAATGCAGGGGACACAAGTTCGATCCCTGGTTTGGGAAGATTCCACATGCTGTGGCACAACTAAGCCCTCGTGCCACAACTACTGAGCCCATGCTCTAGGTCTGGCAAGTCACAGCTACTGAGTACCCATGCAGAACTACTGAAGCCCACGTGCCCTAAGCCTTTGCTCCGAAACAAGAGAAGCTACCACAATGAGAAGCCTGTGCCCCACAGTGAAAAGTAACCCCTGCTTGCTGCAACTAGAGAAAGCACATGCACCCCAACAAAGACCCAGCACAGCCAAAAATAAATAAATTAAAATTTTAAAATAGATACGTTATGACCCAAATGAACACATCTACTAAACAAACCCACAAATATAGAAAATAGACTTGTCGTTCCCAAAGGTGGGGTGGGGTAGGGAAGGATTGAGAGCCTGAAATTAGCAGATGCAACCTATTATGTATAGGATGTATAAACAAAAAGGTCCTACGGTATAGCACAGGGAATTATATTCACTATTCTGTGATAATTTATAATGGAAAATAATATATATAACTAAGTCACTTTGATATACAGCACAAAATAAACACATTATAAACTATACTCAACAATAAAATAATAATGATCTGATTTAAAAATGGACAGAGGATCTGCATAGACATCTTTTCAAAGGAAATGGCTAATGGATACATGAAAAGATGCTCAATGTCACTCATCATCAGGGAAATGCAATTCAAAACCACAGTGAGGTGTTAGTCTCACACCTGTTAAAATGGCTATTACCAAAAGTCAAGCAATAACAAGTGTTAGTGATGATGTGGGAGAAAAGGGAACACTTGTTCACTGTTGGTATGAATGTAACTTGATACAGCCATTATGGAAAATATTGTGGAGGTCCCTCAAAAAATTAAAAACAGAACTACCATATGATCTAGCAATCTAATTCTGGGTATTTGTCCAAAGAAAATGAGAACACGAATTTTGAAATGTATATGCACCACCGTGTTCACGGCAGCTTTATTTACAATAGCCAAGACATGGAAACTGCCTGTGTCCACCAATGGATGAGTGGGTAAATAATATCATATGAATATTATTCAGCCATGAGGAAAAATGAAATCTTACCCTTTGTGACATCATGGGTGGACCTTGAGGGCATTATGCTAAGTGAAATAAGTCAGGCAGAGAAAGACAAATACTGTATGATCTCACTTATATGTGGAATTTTTAAAAAGTGCTTAGATTAGTGGTTGCCAGAGCTGGTACAAACTTCCAGTACTAAATATGTCATGGGGAATGTAATGTACAGGTTAGTGATTATTAGTTAATAATATTGTATTTCATATTTGAAAGTTGCTAAGAGAATAGATCTTAAAAGTTCTCATCACAAGGAAAAAAATGTATACCTATGTATAGTGTCAGGTTAACTAGACTTGTGGTAACCATTCCACAATGTATACAAATATAGAACCATTACATTGTATACCTAAAACTAATATAATGTTATATGTCAATTACACCTCAATTTTTTTAAAAAGCATTTTCAGCAACATGAGGCAGGTCAGGTGGTCTGGTATTCCCATCTCTTTCAGAATTTCCGACAGCTTATTGTGATACACATAATCAAAGGTGTTGGCATAGTCAATAAAGCAAAAATAGATATTTTTCTGGANTTTAAAAAGCATTTTCAGCAACATGAGGCAGGTCAGGTGGTCTGGTATTCCCATCTCTTTCAGAATTTCCGACAGCTTATTGTGATACACATAATCAAAGGTGTTGGCATAGTCAATAAAGCAAAAATAGATATTTTTCTGGAACTCTCTTGCTTTTTCCATGATCCATCAGATGTTGGCAGTTTGATCTCTGGTTCCTCTGCCTTTTCTAAAACCAGCTTGAACATCTGGAAGTTCGTGGTTCACATATTGCTGAAGCCTGGCTTGAAGAATTTTGAGCATTACTTTACTAGCGTGTGAGATGATTGCAACTGTGCGGTAGTTTGAGCATTCTTTGGCATTACATTTCTTTGGGACTAGAATGAAAACTGACCTTTTCCAGTCCTGTGGCCACTGTTGAGTTCTCCAAATTTGCTGACATATTGAGGGCAGCACTATCACAGCATCATCTTTTAAGATCTGAAATAGCTCCACTGGAATTCCATCACCTCCACTAGCTTTGTTCCTAGTGATGCTTCCTAAGGCCCACNGTTAGCCCTCCGTATGTCTTCTTTGGAGAAATGTCTATTGAGTTCTTTGGCCCATTTTTTGATTGGGTCAGAAATATAGATCAGTGGAACAAAATAGAAAGCCCAAGAGATAAATCCACACACCTATGGACACCTTATCTTTACTTATTTTTAAATTAATGAAACCATTATAATTGCTTCATGTAAGGAGGAGATAATTATAAATTATTTTTAAAATAATGCAGCTTTTAAATCTAATATGATCCACAGTAATAAATAATTTTATTCAAAAGTTTTCCCTAAGTATTATGCCTTCAAACTCACAATAGGAATATGAAAATTTAACAAAGTTTTAGGCTAATATTCCAAAATATGTAAATATTCATAAAGACAGGTCAAATATTGTAAAACTGTTTGTAACTGCCAATATTTTTCACCTTTATTAAAGTTGGGGGAAAAACATAATTAGCACTTCATGCTTTAAGACTAAGCTGGGCCCTCAGCTGATGTTGTGCCAGAAAGTTGATAAACACATCAACTTCAGAAATTAATTTTCATAAAAACTTGGGTATGTGTATAAATTTTTCACAGGCTGGTGTTAGAATTAATCTATCAGTACAGCTGTGAAATGTAGTCCCAATTCAACTTCAAACCCTGACATTTGACACTTATTTTTGAAATTATTTCAAAAAGATTTTCAAATTACATTAAACAGATGTGATGCTACATCAACTTATTTGAACAGTTCTAACATCTTACCATATGAACATAGCACGGACTCTAATCTTAAGATCTAAGGTACCTCTTACGGTTTTATAGTCCTGAAGTGTAAGGTGGTGGTGGTGGTTTAGTTGCCAAGTCATGTCCAACTCTTGCGACCCCATGGACTGTAGCCTGCCAGGCTCCACTGTCCGTGGGGTTCTCCAGGCAAGAATACTGGAGTGGGTTGCCATTTCCTTCTCCAGGCTGAAGTGTAAGAATTCAGCATTATTCAACAGCACTTACAAATTCACAGTTCCTCACACGTAGATTTTTCTTATTTGCTTGGATTTCATGTGGTTAAAAAAAAAAAAAAAAACTACATAATTTTTACTCCTTTTGGACAACAATGTCCCAAAATCCAGAAATGTCCTAGAGCAGTGGAGCTTTCTTTCACTTAAAGCTCTTAAAATATTCAAGAAGTTTCCAAGTGTCTAGTTACTTTTAATAAGATGTACATTCTTTTTATATACTGTTTTTAAAATGTTTGATTTTATTTTGTATTGTAATGTAGTGGATTAATGTTGTGTTAGTTTCAGGTGTACAGTAAAGTAGTTCATTTATATATATGCATGAATTTATTCTTTCTTAAAGTCTTTTCCCAATTTAGGTTATTACAGAGTGTTGAGCAGTTTCCTGTGCTATACAGTAAGTCCTTGTTGGTTATTTATTTAAAATATAGAAATATTTAAAAGTCAGTCCCAAAGTCCCAATCTATCCCTTCTCCCTACCCTTTTCCCATGGTAATGCAGTGTTCAATATATACTTTCTTTTCCTTTTCCTAATATGATACATATATCACATCACAAACCTATAATCCATCTGCAGAAACTTTCATAAACCTTGAAGTTTTCATAAACCTTGAACTTACATAAACCTCACTTTTTTGAAAGTTTTCCTGGTTGAAGATCCTTTATTATGATAGGTTGACCAAATCTAGATCCCCTGCACCTGGAAATGGACAATTCATTTTTAATTTGATATTTGCCAGAATACTTCAATGTACAATGCATTTTACCTATCACAAAAATGTTAGATTTTCTTGAACTGATCCCAGGCCATTTCATTCATAATCTGCACTGCATAAACATACCTGTATTAAATTATTTATTACTTCATTTTATTTTTTCAATAGTATATATCAAGTAAGTTGTTTTATAATATTCTCAGACCAATGAGGAAATTTTACCAAGTCCCTAGTGTGTGATAAATTTAGTTTTTCCCCTTCTTTGATATATCTCTCAAGGGAACATCTAAATTTTATTTAGTTATTTCCCTTAAAATTCCTATTATTAGTTGGATTAAAGTCTAAGTGATTTTAAAACATTTATATTTTCCTAAAGTGTATAGATCACATGAAAATTATTTATTTCCCAAAGACAAATGAGTGAGTCTACATATAATGTTCTTCGGTTGGATAACACTTGGTCATGACTAATATACTTTTGTCAGCATTCTCTGATGTGAATAAATTGCAACTGTCCAACTAAGCAAAAATATATAGTCATCTAAAACTCAGATTTCCAAGAATTCACTCTTTCTTTGGTGTACCACCTCCATAAGCTGTCACTCTCCAGTACATTATCCTCCAGGATCATATGGCAGCATGACTTTAGAACATAGCACAGTGATTACCTTCAGTGAGAAATCTGAGACCAATTGGTATAACACACAGGACTTCAAATTATGACTTCTTTCTCAGCAATAACCAAGTATTTTCTATAAACCTTCTTAAACTTCCTTTAAACTGAACCTCAAATACTAGGTGAAACACTTTCAATTTTTAAAGGTTTCTCTAGGCCTTCAGGGTTGACTTGCTTTCTTAGAATATGAATAAATTTATTTAGACGATTTTGACCAATAATTTATCTGTCTAGTCAAGGCTATGGTTTTTCCATTAGTCATGTATGGATGTGAGAGCTGGACTATGAAGAAAGCTGAGTGNAAGTAAAAGTTGCTGAAAGACAGTAAATTGCTATGTTTCCTAATACTCAGATGACTTAGTGTGTGGGGACAAATGCCATCCTTACACTGCCCAGTTTGATTTGGAAAATTATAGTGATTTGTGAGTCTACAAAATAAAGGTCATTTAGCAGATTCACATCATCTTGCCCATAAGACCTCCTTCCAAATGTATTTTGGAGGACATTTTCTATAAGCATATCAGGGTCTAACACAAAAAAGTTATTTAATAAATATTTCTTAACATTGTCTTTACATTTAAAAATTGTATATTTGTGTTTGGCACATAATAGTTATTCATTAAAAAACAGGTATTTTTAATAAGGAAATTATATCATATGCTATTAATTATAATAATGTGGGTTTTGTCCTGAATCTAATCTTTATAATCCAGTGGGAGAAGCATTAGAACTATACATATGATTTCACGTACCATGATACAAGCAAAGATAAAAGTATGCACAAAGTATTACAATCATGCAGAAGAGAAGGGGGTAGTTGAGGAAGGCCTTATAATGGAGGTAATGGCTGAGCAGATTTGAAAGTTGAAGAGGAGTTAGGGAGGTGAGGTAAGCAGGGAAAAGTATTTTATGCCAAAGGAAACTCTGTGAAAAGACACAAAGGCATAAATACTCAGAGTTTGTGTGCCAAACTGTAACTAAATCAGTTTTGGAAGATTGTGATTTATCTTGCTAAACATTCCATATGCACAATGTGGAAAACAATGTGAATTCTACTTTTGTTGCATAGTTTTCTATAAATTCAAAATTAGATCTAGTTGGCTAATGGTACTCTTAAAGTCTTTTATGCTCTTACTGATTTTCTCTCTACTTGCTATATTGATTATTAAGAATTATTGAAATCTCCAAATGCTACTGGGGATCTTTTTTTTTTTTTTACAGTTTTATCAGTTTTGCTTCATCTATTTTGAACATCTACTATTAAATGTATAAACTCTTAAGATCACTTGAGTATTCCTGATGAAATTAACTTATCATTACAAAGTTAGTTTCTTGTGTTTAGTAATGCTGTTTGCTCTGAAATCTACTTTGCCGGCCATTCCTGTTCTTTTGCTTTTAGCCTATTTATATCTATTCAGTGGCTCAGCTGGTTAAGACTCTGCCTGCAATGTGGGAGACTTGGGTTTGATCCCTGGGTTGTGAAGATCCACTGAAGAAGGGAAAGGCTATCCACTCCAGTATTCTGGCCTGGAGAATTCCACGGACTATACAGTCCATGGGATTGCAAAGAGTTGGACAGGATTGAGAAACTTTCACTTTCACTTTGAAGTACAACTATTGTAGGCAGCATATAGTTGGGTTCTTGTTTGTTCATCCAACTTGACGACCTCTGCTTTTTAATTAGAGTGTTTAGACCACTTACATTTAATATAATTATTGGCATGATTAATATAAATATATTATTTTACTAGTTGCTTTTTACTGATTTCATTCATTCATATTCATTTTTCCTTATTTTTCCAAAAGTTTGGTATTAAGTACTTTTTATGACTCCTTTTTTATCACCTTTGCTGATTTTTTAACTATAACTGTTTTGTTATTTTACTGGCTGCTTTAGAATTTCTGTGCACTTTAAACTTACCACTATCTACCTTCAAATAATATTATACCAACTCATGTAGCCTAAAAGAACTTTTGAATAATTACCTTCACTTCTCCTTTCTCAGTCATTGTGCTATTGTTACCGTATGTTTTATTTCTACATATGCTATAAACTTTATATCACATTATTAACTTTATATCACATTAGTATCAATTCTCATATAAAGAGTTAGTTATACTTTAAAGATACTTAACAAAAAAAAACTTATTTATCCATGTGGTTACCATTTCTGGAACTTTGAATTTGTGTCTGTGTGTATAGATCCACATTCCTATTTGGTACCACTTCTATCTGCCTGAAGGATTTACTTTAATGTTTCTCACACTGTGAGTCTCCTCCAAGATTTTGTTTTTCTGGAAAAAAAAAAAAACAACTTTTTTTACTTTACAGATTAAAGTTTATATAACAGCTTCAGATGTACAGAAAAATTGTGAAGATAGGTGGGAGGTGAGATAGAAAGAGAGAGAAACTAGCACTTAGAGGATGCCATTTGAGTTATGCTTAGTCCAGAAAATACATTTCAGACCCAGTACATGGGGATGACAGTGGAGAGGAAAAGTAGACTTCAAAAATGATTAGGAAGTGCATGTGATAGGAATTGTGGGTTGGCAGCCAAATGACTGTGGTGGTGATGAGCTTATCAGTCAGGAAAACATGAATCACTTTAGATTTTTAAGCTGAGAGGAGTTTAGCTCAAGGTATTGATTATAACATTTTGGGGAAACCTGGAACATCAAAAGAGGAAATAGATATGATATGGAAACTGCAAACCCTACTACTACCTCTGGGATGGAGTCCCAAAATCCGATTCACTGCTCCTGTTACTGGAAGCATAAACTTATGGTGCTAACCAGTGATCTATGCAGTTGACCCTAATACTAGTGGAGCTGCTGCTGAGATGCTGCTGGAAACCCAGATGTTGAAGCTGTGTGAGAGTTACCTCTGCTACCGTTTGCAGAAATGTCACCTGAAGTAGACAAGCTTCTAGCTTGACTCTGCCTTCTACCCTGTCGAGAATGCTGCCTCCTGGAACCAAGTAGGCAAGGAGATTTAAGTAAAAAGAGTTTTCAGACTTTCAGATTAAGAGGTACAGAGCAAACAGAAGAATGGATATGAGATGAGAGGCCACAACATATAATACATATTTGGCACAGAAAGTAAGAGACGGGGTTATGGTTTCTATTTGTGCTGAAGAAGGAGATACTGGAAAGTTATCCCAGGGATCTATCAATTATATCATGTTTCTTGTTCCAAAGGAAGGGTAAAATCATCTCTCGGCTCAAAGAGAGAAAATTCGGTGCCTGGACTCAAGAAGTGCACAGTTCCAAATGGGTCAGGCCACCATTACATGCTTTCCTGCCATAATAGCTATGGTAATTACAATTAAGGCTTCTCTGGTGGCTCAGTGGTAAAGAATCTGCCTGCCAATGCAGGAGACATAGGTTCAGTCTCTGGGTTGGGACAATCCCCTGAAGAAGGAAATGGCAACCCACTCCAGTATGCTTGCCTGGGAAATCCCATGGACACAGGAACCTGGAAAGCTACAGTCAACAGAGCTGCAAAAGAGTTGGATATGAATTAGGGACTCAACAACAATTGTAATTAAATAATTAAGTGAGACTATAAACTCTGTGAGGGTAGAGTGTGTTTGCCTTGCACGCATACATGCTAAGTAGCTTAGCCATATTTGACTCTTTGTGACCCTATGGATCATAGCCCTCCGGGCTCTTCTGTCTATGGGATTCTTTAGGAAAGAATACTGGAGTGGATTGCCATGCCCTCCTCCAGGAGAATCTTCCCAAGCCAGGGATTAAACCCGTGTCATATTTCCTGCATTGGCAGGTGGGTTCTTTACCACTAGCGCCATTTGGGGATCTGTGTTTGCCTTGGTTACACCTATATCTCAGCATCTTTAATGGTCTATAGTATAGTATAGTGTTAGTTGCTCAGTCGTGTCCATTTCTTTGCAACCCCATGGACTGTAGCCCACCAAGCTCCTCTGTCCATGGAATTCTCCAGGCAAGAATACTAGAATAGGTAGCCATTCCTTTCTCCAGGGGATCTTCCCAATCCAGGGATCAAACCTGGGTCTCCTGCATTAAAGGCAGATTCTCTACCATCTGGGCCACCAGGGTAGCCCCTTTAATGGTTTGCTGCTGCTGCTGCTGCTGCTAAGTCGCTTCAGTTGTGTCCTACTCTTAGTGACCCCATGGACTACAGCCCACCTGGCTCCTTCATCCATGGGATTTTCCAGGCAAGAGTACTGAAGTGGGTTGCCATTGCCTTCTCTGCTTTAATGGTCTTCAGTTCAGTTCAGTTCAGTCGCTCAGTCGTGTCCGACTCTTTGCGACCCCATGAATTGCAGCANAGAAAAGGTAGACAGACAGAAAAGGTACTGCTTTAATGCCTTGCTTACTGGACATCCATCACCTAAACACAATGCAACAACTGCCGGGCAGAGAGACAGAATATATTCTGTGGGGTAGAAGCAAGCAAAAACAAAAAGCACGAGCGCCTCCACGCACGGAAGAAACGATTCTCGCTGGAATAATGGGACGTGCACAAGAATGTTTCTGGCTGGCCTTAAAAGAAAGAAACTCTTTCAGAGAGCAGCGACCTTAAACGTCTTATCAGCCTTTGAAGTTATGCACAATGACATCCTTTGGTTCCTTGCCCGGGGCCAAGGTTTAAGCTCTAAGACTCCATTTACTTACCAAGAATTGTAGAAATATTTTCACTGCCTTTTTGGGATGGTGAAGTAGGGGAAAACATCCTTTACAGGGGGCATCTCATTGTGCTAAGGGGATCAAGAGTTATAGATCCAACTTTCTGGGGTTAATCTCCTTTGTTCTTAGTCTTCTGAACCATTCAGATCAGTTTTGTGAAACTCACATCAAAGTCACAGAGCAGAGTCGGGTCTGATGCTGCCACACTCCTTCTAACCCATTTCCGGTCCAACCGGCCCTGCCAATACCAGCCCTCCTTACTGACATCGCCACATCTCTGCAACCCATCTCCACCACCCCCTTCAAACAAAAGGGCCCCTCCAGCTTCCCCCAGTGCCGCCGCTTGACTAGGAGTCCAAGATGTGACATCATCTCCCACAAAGACGTGAAAGGGAAGCTTGGGCCCGTGGCCGCCTCCACACAATTTTCTAGGGCATTTACCGTCCCTTATGTTGGGTCTCGGGGCTTCCCAGGCAGCTCCTGCCCATGCAGGAGACAGAAGAGATGTGGGTTCGATCTCTGGGTCGGGAAGAGCCTCTGGAGGAGGGCACGGCAACCCACTCCCGTACTCTTGCCTGGAGAGTCCCACGGACAGAGGAGGTGGCAGGCTATAGTTCACGGGGTGGCACAGAGTTGGACACAACTAAAGTGACCCAGCGCGCGGCAGGCACGCGTGGCGGGTGCCCTCCATCTGGCCGACCGCGCCGCCTCTGCACGGTGTGTGGTGGGTCCCTCCAGCTGGCCCACCGCGCCGCCTCTGCACGGTGCAGGAGCAGCTGGCGCAGTGCTGTGTGTAGTGAATATTCAGTAGCGGTACTCGCAGTGTAAGTTGCTCAGTCGTGTCCGACTCTTTGCAAAGCCCTGGACTGCAGCCCACCGGGCTCCTCTGTCCGTGGAATTCTCCAGGAAAGAATACTGCAGTGGGTTGCCGTTCCCTTCTTCAGAGGATCTTCCCAACCCAGGGATCAAACCCTGGTCTCCTGCGTTGCAGGCAGATTCTCTACCATACCTCTACCACAGGGAAGCCCTACTCAGGACACGCAGACAGGAGAGAGCCGCGTGACTCCCACTCCAACCTCTCCTCCCTTTCTGCCAGACAGCTGCTGCCGTGTGGCACACTCTGTCTGGAGGACCTCACCCGCGACTCAGTCTGGACATCAGTCTTCTCTTGCCAAAGCTATCTGGTTCCTCTGCTTTTGTTTTAATCTCATGCCATGGCCAAAGTTCTTTTGCAAAGACTCCAAAAAGCTGGAACTCCAGAGACACGGGGACCCTTGTAGGAACAGTCACCTACGGAAAGGTCACAGTGTCTTCACCATCATTTTCAGGGCTTTATAAGCTGAGCAAAACTCATTACTGAACTGGAGCCAACAACCGCTTGAAGGAAAACAGAAGGAAGTCTGTTGCCTCGAGATTTATCTTTCTTCTTCAAAGAACTCAGAGTTGCTTCCATAGTACATGATGTTAGGATAGGCCTTGGGCCAATCATTGTAAAGAGCATCTGAAAAATCACTCGGAATTGTGTGCTCCGTTGTTTTGTAAAGGATATAACTATTTGTTTGCTTAAGTGAGGCTTTAAGGATTGCTGGAAGGGGTCTGTGAAAATATTAGCTGAACCCGAGTCCCTACCAGCAAACAGAGGCATGCAGTTCACACACGTGGCACAAAATCAACCTTCCTCTCTGACTTACAGGTATGAATAATGTATAAACAAGCTGAACTCATTCCAACAGGCAGGTGACTTTAGTTCACAATGGAAATGTAAACACAACCCTTAGCCTTTAATGCCAAACGGTCCACATACACAATAAAATAAGCTCTTACTGGGTTCTGAAGGGCATCTTCACGTGGGCTGTGCTGATTTCTCCTCGTTGAAGGCGACGGTAGGTCAACATGAAGGGGCTCTTTCGAACACCCCTTTTGGCAAGGGCTCATGGGGGGTTTCCTCACTTGAAAACCTTCAAGAGGCCCCACCTGGTCCAGAGAACTCCATTTGGCCTTCACAGCAATGAAAACACAGAGCTCCGCATAATCACACAACAGGGACAAGCTGGGAAAGACGAGCTCTATGAAGCAGTGCTTGCGGGTTAATCAAGTTACAAGACAAGCCCAATTAAGGACCATTTGCTTAAATAATATGTAAAANCCTTCACAGCAATGAAAACACAGAGCTCCGCATAATCACACAACAGGGACAAGCTGGGAAAGACGAGCTCTATGAAGCAGTGCTTGCGGGTTAATCAAGTTACAAGACAAGCCCAATTAAGGACCATTTGCTTAAATAATATGTAAAAATAAAGAAAGCAGAACACGGGAGGTATAATCCCCAAATACACAACTTGCAATTCCTAATAAAGCAGAAATGCAGACCTTGTCTCCTAACAAGACGTTCAATACCCAATTAGGGTCCGCAGCCCCTGAACAGCTATTTAATTACCCTGGAGATGAATCCCCTGGGTGGCAGGCCCCAAGGGTCCTTTCCAGCCAATGCCATTGCTCATTGGGAAGTCAGGGAAAGTGAATATCTAGGTTTAGGTTTGATGCTCACAACTTTTCAAGGGTTACTCAGATCTTAGAAATAAAGATTGGCAGATCAAGGGGAGAGCACAGACATGACCGTTCGGTTCATTAGAATCATGAAGTAAAGCCTCTTTTTGCGCTTGTAAGGAGCCAGCTCAAGTTAGTTTCCCAAAGACTGAAAGGAAAATGCTCTCCGAGAGGCATATGAGAGTCAAGCATGGAAAAGGGCAGGAGAAAGCAAGACCAAAAAACCCGAGCAATTCCTCTTAAGTGGCTTTCTTCCTTTCATTTTTTGTCGCTTTATTTTAGCAAGAAGAAAGTAGAGGTGGGGCTCCATCCATGATGCGCTGCTGGTCCCTCTGACTTGTTGTTTACTTCGTTTTGTTTCAATTAAAAAAAAAAAAAANATTCACTTTTTGTTTTAATTGATTATAGAATCAAGAGCTTTGGCATACTTTCATTTCACTACTGTGGCATTATTTTAAAGTATCTTTGCCTTCTTACTGCTCACTTCTCCATTAGAAAGGCTTAACTGGCAGTTGTCAAACAGCAAGAGGAAGATCATTCTGATTCCCATGTAATGGCAACTGGTGAAGGAGAAAGTCTAAATCAGTGTTGCCGTCATGACATGTTGTCAGTGAGGATTCATAGGGTGCACTTTTCATGGGCAGATGAACATGTGCCTGCCCCTGAGGAAGGCTGACGTCATTCCAGCACCTGCCCTTGTGCCACACGCTGGGCCCTTTTATTACTGGAAATAGCTCCTCCACTGAAAGGCCTGGGCTGGCCAGGGACGTAGCAGCAGCCATGTTCTTTTCTGCCTTCCCTAAGAACACAAATGACTGCGTTTATGAGAGGGGTCTGAGTGGACAGCAGATTTCTCACTTCAGTTATTTATTTATTTTCATCGTGTTCACTACCAACATCCACACAAGAATATGAGGAAAGTAAGTCCATGACCTACAACACTCTGAAAGATTTAGTGAATTTAAAGAATTCATTTAGAACTTTAGTACATAAAAATACAAAGGATGTGGTTGGAAGAATGTATGTGTTCTTCCTACTATGGTTCTTGGTAAATTAGTGAGGGTCACCACCCTCCAAGCCAATTTTTATATGTAAGGTGCAGTGCCTAGGGCTGTAATGCTTTGAAAGGGCTTCTGAAATGTTTCAAATAATGTATAAAATCTGCATATACATAGGTGCAAACAGGGAAAATTTAAATTAATAACTGGTTAAATGTTTACAAATTATGACAACTAGAAAATGGCAGCTCAGTGCACTTCTTTTTTTAATTTAAATTTATTTATTTTAATTGGAGGTTAATTACTTTACAATATTGTATTGGTTTTGCCATACATCAACATGAATCCACCACGAGTGTACCCATGTTCCCTATCCTGAACCCCCCTCCCACTTCCCTCCCCGTACCATCCCTCTGGGTCATCTCAGAGCACCAGCCCCAAGCATCCTGTATCATGCATCGAATCTGGACTGGCGATTCATTTCTTATATAATATTATACATGTTTCAATGCCATTCTCCCAAAACATCCCATGCTCTCCCTCTCCCACAGAGTCCAAAAGACTGTTCTATACATCTGTGTCTCTTTTGCAGTCTCGCATACAGGGTTATCATTACCATCTTTCTAAATTCCATATATATGTGTTAATATACTGTATTGGTGTTTTACTTTCTGGCTTACTTCACTCTGTATAATCGGTTCCAGTTTCAACCACCTCATTAGAACTGATTCAAATGTATTCTTTTTAATGGCTGAGTAATACTCCATTGTGTATATGTACCACCGCTTGCTTATCGATTCATCTGCTGATGGACATCTAAGTTGCTTCTGTGTCCTGGCTATTATAAACAGTGCTGTGATGAACACTGAAAGAGACAGTACACGTGTCTCTTTCAATTCTGGTTCCCTTGGTGTGTATGCCCAGCAGTGGGATTGCTGGGTCATAAGGCAGTTCTATTTGCAATTTTTTAAGGAATCTCCACACTGTTCTCCATAGTGGCTGTACTAGTTTGCATTCCCACCAACAGTGTAAGAGGGTTCCCTTTCTCCACACCCTCTCCAGCATTTATTGCTTATAGACTTTTGGATCACAGCCATTCTGACTGGCNTGGGGGGGGACAAAGAAAAGAAAGAAAAAAAGCCTAAAACCATTACCCAAATCTGGAGTATCCTTTCAGACATGATCTATGCAAATATCAGCACTTCTTCCCTTTGTTAAAAGACACACACACAAAAAAAACCAACCAACCTGTTTTTTGTAAACTGTACTTGGCATTTTTCACTTAAAATATCTTCAAAGTCATTCCCGATCAGTAAATACAGAGATGCCTTATTTTGCACAAGGGCAAGCTCATTTGTCAGATAAATTTCAAGAAATGGAACTGCTTGCCCCAAATTACGCATCTTCAGTTAACATTGCCAATGTGTCTTTCTAGCAACTGTATCAGTTCATACAGCACCCCGGCCGCCAGCAATGTGAACCTCCTCCTCACCTTGGCTAACACACAGCACTACTAACTGTTTTGAACTTCACCAACCTGATAAGTGGGGCGTCCCTCAGAGCTCAGTTGGTAAAGAATCTGCCTGCAATGCAGGAGACTGGGTTTGATTCCTGGGTGGGGAAGATTCCCTGGAGAAGGAAGTGGCTACCCACTGCAGTACTCTTGCCTGGAGAACCCCATGGACGGAGGAGCCTGGCAGGCTACAGTCCATGGGGTCGCAAGAGTCGGACGGGATTGAGCTACTAAAGGGAGAGAGACCCTGACAAGTAAACATGATCTCCTAAAGTTTTCGTTTCTATTTCTCTTAATCAGCAATCTTCTCATATCTCTAAGAACCATTTATTTTTTTCCCTATCAACTATATGTTCATATCTTAAGTGACTTTTTGTCACTTGCTTTTTTTTTTCCATCAAAGGCAGCCTCTCTAGCAGATTATATCCTCACCAGTCTTTCATATAGTTCTTTGTAGTTCTTTAAGATGCTTTAAAGCGTCTTCCTGCAATATGGGAGACCTGGGTTTGATCCCTGGGTCAAAAAGACCCCCTGGAGAAGGAAATGGCAACCCACTCCAGCATTGTTGCCTGGAGAATCCCATGGACGGAGAGGCTTGGTGGGCTACAGTCCACGGGTCGCAAAGAGTTGGACACGACTGAGCGACTTCACTTTCACTTTCACTTTGTAGTTCTTTAAGCCCATTCATATATCATCTAATTTAGTAACTGCTCATCAACAGAGGAATGCATAAAGAAGACATGGTACCTATATACAATGGAATATTACTCGGCCATTAAAAAAGAACAAGATAATGCCATTTGCAGCAACATCGATGGACCCAGAGATCGGCATACTAAGTGAAGACAGTCAGACCGAGAAAGACACTGTCACACGATATTGTTTATATGTGGAATCTAAAAAAAAAGCAGGTGTAAATGAACTTATCTAAAAACAGAAAGAGAATTACATACGTAGATTACATACTCATGGCTATCGGGATAAAGGGGAGGGGATTAACTGGGAGATTGGGATTGACGTATGCATGGTGCTGCTGCCGCTAAGTCGCTTCAGTCGTGTCCGACTCTGTGCGACCCCATAGACAGCAGCCCACCAGGNTGGATGGCATCACTGATTCAATGGACATGAGTTTGAGTGAACTCCGGAGTTGGCAACGGACAGGGAGGCCTGGTGTGCTGCCGTCCATGGGGTTGCAGAGAGTCGACACAACTGAGCAACTGAACTGACTGACTAACTGGTGAGTAAGCTGAGTTGCGTTAAGTAATTACTATTTAACCAGCGAGATCTCCCTGGGGGTCCTGAGGTTGAGAATCCACGTTGCAATGCAGGGGACGCGGGTTCAGCCTCTGGTCGAGGGAGGTGCCACATGCCAAGGGACAAGCAGGCTCGCATGCCCCCACGACTGAAACCCCGTGTTCTAGAGCCCGTGCCCCACAACGGAAGAAGCCCTGCCATGAAAAGCCGGGGCCACCCCTGGGGAGGAGCCGCGCACAACAGGGAGGGCCCAGTGCAGCCAGAGAGAGAGAAGAGTTTCCTGTAACTTTAAGGCTCCGTCTCACTGGCTCCCCGCAGAACCACGGCGAGACAGGCAGCCCTAGGCACGCCCCACAGGCGCACAAGGTCGCAGCGGCAGGACCACGCGAGAGGCAGGGCCCGTGGCTGCTAACCCACGAGTGAGACAGCAGGCGAGGCCGACCTCTGCGCTGCGGGCGAGAAGGCCTGCAGGCGTTCGCTCCAGAGGCGGTCACCTCCCGTCCGGGCAGGGTCAACAGAAGAGGGCCGATGGGGGCTTTGAGGGCGGCCGGTGTCCGGAAGGGCGGAGAGGAGAGGGGACGCTGACCGCGGCCGAAGGAGCCACGCGGAATGGGAGGGCGGGCGGCCCGACGGCATCTGCAGGTCGGCCAGCGGGCCAGCGCGGCCTGCAAGAGGCTCAGCGCGGCAAGCTCAGGGGGTGGCCACGGCGGGAAACGGCACCGTGAGGGCCTGTCTGCAGCGCGCCGGGGCAGAGGAAGGGAAAGTCAGCTTTCCCTGAGGTCCAGCGATGAGGCATCATCTGCCAAAGCAGGGGACGCAGGTTCAGTCCCTGGTGGGGGATTCTTAACAAGATCCCACACGCCACAACTAAGCCCGCCTGCTATAATGAAAGACCCCACGCGCGGCGACTAAACCAATGTAGCCAAATAAATGAATAAATAATAAAATCAAATCGCATGTTTTCCAGAAGGTGAATTTTAAGTGAAAAAGTGAAAGTAAGAGTTGCTCAGTCGCGTCCAATTCTTTGAGACCCCATGGACTATATAGTCCATGGAATCCTCCCTTCTCCAGGAGGATCCTCCCAACCCAGGGATCAAACCCAGGTCTCCCACATTGCAGGTGGATTCTTTACCAGCTGAGCCACAAAGGAAGCTCAAGAATACTGCAGTGGGTGGCCTATCCCTTCTCCAGCAGATCTTCCCAACCCAGGAATTGAACCCGCGTCTCTGGGCATTGCACGTGGATTCTTTACCAACTGAGCTATGAGGGAAGCCTAAATTTAGAGTGAGGGGAGAGTGAAAAAAATAATACTTAAGGAGACAAGTAGGATAATTGTGACTGCTGAATAAATTACAGAATAAGTAATATAGAATAAATTACTGTATATTCTAAATTATAATTATTCTAAATTATAAATAAATATAGAACTAGTATACGCCTGAGCACGCATGCACGCATAAGAATAAATAGAACCAACTCTCCAAACTGAAGGACTTTAATGAGACGGAAAAAGAACCCAGAGCATCTCCATAATAATGTCTGCAGCTCAAATCTTGTCTTTGAATTGTTTCTAACTTTATCCTTTTTCTGTGGCTAATCCTCGGGTTGACTCACACACTCTCACTCCCTGCTAAAAAGTGAAACTACATATCACCCTCATTAATAATAAACGGAGAAGACTCAGGTTCCTGCACTCGGCAGGAAAGGCATCAAGACGGAACAAGCTCTCAGAGTACAGCTGAAGGTGACGGGGACTCATCGCCCCCCGACGGCTCCAGAAGCCCTCCTGTGGAGAGCCTCACCCGAGCCCACCCGCTCCGTGCTGAACGGTGTCCCCTCCGAAACCACGCAGAAGCCCGCACTCCCGGGGCCTCAGAACGTGGCCTTACTTGGGAATGTGTAGAGGCAATTGGTTAAGGGGATGTTTTGCTGGAGTAAGATGGGCCCTAAGTCCAGTGTGAGAAGCGTGCTTACGAGGAGAGAAAAGACTGAGAGACGCACACGTGGAGAAAGGCACCCGACGCTGGGGCAGAGGCTGCAGCTCTGCTGCCACGGCCGGGGGATGCCGAGGACCGGCAGCGCCCCCAGAAGCCAGAGAGGGGCCCGGAGGGCCCCACGAGCCTTCACTCTGTGCAGCGCGGCCGGGACCCCCATCTCGGAGCTCCAGCCTCCAGGACATATGAGAGGAAAACTTTCTGTTGCCTTGATTAAAGCCACTTCCCCGGTGATAAAGTCACCTCCCTGCTGGTCCAGTGGCTGGGCCTCTGCACCCCTAATGCAGGCGGCCAGGTCTGATCCCTCAAACTGAGAGTTTGCCGAACTAAAGATCCCAAGTGCTGCAACGAAGATCCCGCATGCCAGCCCTAAGACCTGGCACAGCCAAATAAATACATATATTTGTTCATTAAAAAGAATTTTTTAAAAGCCATTCAGTTTGCAAAGCAGGAGATCCCGGTTCAATCCCTGGGTCGGGAAGATCCACTGGAAAAGGGAAAGGCTACCCACTCTAGTATTCGTGGGCTTCCCTTGTGGCTCAGCTGGTAACGAATCCGCCTGCAATGCGGGAGACCTGGGTTGGATCCCTGGGTTGGGAAGATCCCATGGAGAAGGGAAAGGCTACCCACTCCAGTATTCTGACTGGAGAATCCCATGGGCTGTATAGTCCGTGGGGTCACAAAGAGTCGGACACGACTGAGGGACTTTCACTTCACTTTCACTTGCGGTGCATTTTGTTATAGCAGCAGCAGGGCACAAGTACCCACCCCAGTGCTCTTGCCTGGAGAATCCCAGGGACGGGGCGGCCTGGTGGGCTGCCGTCTGTGGGGTCGCACATGGTCGGACAGGGCTGAAGCGACTCAGCAGCAGCAGGGCTCCTGNTCTTTCACTTTCACTTGCGGTGCATTTTGTTATAGCAGCAGCAGGGCACCAGTACCCACCCCAGTGCTCTTGCCTGGAGAATCCCAGGGACGGGGCGGCCTGGTGGGCTGCCGTCTGTGGGGTCGCACATGGTCGGACAGGGCTGAAGCGACTCAGCAGCAGCAGGGCTCCTGGCTCCACTACAGCCTCCGGGACGTGGGACAGCGAGGGAAAACCCAGCACACCCGGAGACCTGAGTTCCAGGCTCCACTCTGCAGCCACCCCTCAGCTGGACCTCCACCCAGCATCCTCGTCTTTGAAAGGGAGCCTTTTAACTTAAGCGAGCACTGCATCCTCTTTCAGGTTTGAAACTCTATGCTCCATCACACCCCAGCCAAGAAAATCATCTGCTCGAGCATCTACTGATGGTGAGAGCGTGACGGGGCTGAAAGGGGAAAGAGCTTGCAAATTCAAGAACCCTTCCTTCACCACTAGAAGTCAAGGAGAAAGGGAAAAGAGTGATTAGCGGTGGTCCCCGCCTTTACCATATGCCACATAATCACTGCATCTTCACGTCAGATCTGGCCTGCAGCTCATGCCGTGGCGAGTTAATACAAAGAGACACTGTGAGCTGCCAGGCACAGAAAATTAATACAGAGGATAAGAGGCTCTCCACGACCCACACGCGCTTCCCAAACCTGCTCATGTCAAGGTCATTTAACCCCAGAAACACAAAACCTGCAGAAGACTGTGAAAGAAACAGGAAGGCTGGCGCGGAGACTGTCCCTCAGCCCTCATCCCAGTTACACAAGCAGCTTTTCAGCTGGGGGGCTCTTCGAAACTGCTAGAAACTAATGACTATGAGACCCCACTAGTAGCGACCAACAAGAAATTCCTGGAAAAACCCTCACGCAGACGCACCATTCCATTTTACCTTTTTTTTCCCAACAGTAAATTGCGGCTGTCAAATTACACCCTTTCATTACTGTCATGGACTCATTTTAAGAACAGCTAATCAGAAAAGCCTACAGAGGTATTTCATCAGATTTTTTTTTCTTCCAGTGACCGAATGTTTTGGTATGAAACTGCTGCCAGCTCACGCTGGGTAGAAATTGAGCACTGTCAGCATTTAATTATTATTTTATCACAGATTTCTTTACTTTCCTACGGGGAAGAAATAACTTATATGTTTTTAAAAATGCAACAAATGCTTACCTTTTAAAATCGCAAGACGCCACCCTCACTAGTTTGCTTTGTCAAAAATCACCAGCTGGGGAGACGGGACAGGTTACAGAAATGCACTTTTGAGTTAAGGAGAGGTACCGCTATCACCAGCTTCAATCTTCCGGAACGCTGAGACAATGCGGTGAAAATGATGGACGTCCTGCTGGTTTTCAGGGCATGAAATACTCATGACTCATTCAGGTTCGTGTGTGACTGCGGCGACATGGTCCAAACGCTATCCCCGGGCCTGTGACCTCCGAGTGGAGCTCTCAGCTTCACTCTCCTCCTCCCCTTCCCTCCAGGAAACTTCACCTTTTCTTCTCTAAGGTGGGAATAAAAGAACAGGGAAGAAAAAGGAAGGACAGACAGAAAAGGGAAGGGAAGACGGGTGTGCAGGTGGGACCCCGACTCCCTTTGCTTGGCCGCTACCCTCGGAGTCTAGAGACCCGAGCCGACCCGAGACGCTGAGTCTGGAGGACAAGAGAGGGCGGGCAGGGACCAGATGCCTAGATGTGTCCCTCAAGCCAGTTTCGCTTTCATTTCATCCTCCCCACTCAGCTGAAGCCTCTTTTTAGAAAAATAGCCATTTCACCATCACCACCACACACACACACACACACACACTCTCAGCTGAAGCCTCTTTTTAGAAAAATAGCCATTTCATCATTACCAACACACACACACACACACACAAAAACCCTCTTCATTTGCCTCTCTTCCCCTTTACCCAGAGTTCCTGCTTCAGAGTCAAGCTCTGAAAAGCTGAGGATGCTCGGTGCAGACAGCCATCCCCAGATATTTACCGAGTGCCTCCTGTAAGCGTTTATCGAAGGGGTGACATGGTGTAAACCCGGGTACAAAGTGGTATCCAGGGAAGAGTCCCATGTAAGCAAGAGGGCTGGTCGTTTTTCAGAGCATGGTATGTATGACTCACGAGCGGACAAGAAAGGTTACCCCAGTTCNGCCTCTCTTCCCCTTTACCCAGAGTTCCTGCTTCAGAGTCGAGCGCTGAAAAGCTGAGGATGCTCGGTGCAGACAGCCATCCCCAGATATTTACCGAGTGCCCCCTGTAAGCGTTTACCGAAGGGGTGACATGGTGTAAACCCGGGTACAAAGTGGTATACAGGGAAGAGTCCCATGTAAGCAAGAGGGCTGGTCGTTTTTCAGAGCATGGTATGTATGACTCACGAGCAGACAAGAAAGGTTACCCCAGTTCACGTTCATCAGCTCCAAAGGCGCCGGTGCCACCGGTGCACCTCATTCCAAAGCAGAACTTAAGACTGCTCCCCGAGATCTGTCCTCCCACCCCTCCCCAAATATCTCTCATCTTAGCAAATCCCACCTCCGAGATTCCGTCAGCATCCCAAGACCTCCTCGTCCCTCCCACTCCCATCCAATGCACCAGAATGTTATCTTCACCTTCGCTCGATCCCGTGGAGCCCAGGGTCATCACTTGGCCTCCTGGACTAACCAACCCTAGCCCAAGGTTTCCCATAAATAAATCCAGCGCCCCTCCCCAAAGCGGATCAGCTCCAGGGCCTCCACCGGGCCCGCTCCCAACACATTCTTGCTGCCACAATTCCACAAACAGCCAGAACCCCTTCATCGCCCTTGGGGTCTTGGCGAACGCTGCACCCTCCGCCTGGAAGCTCTTCTTTCCACCACTGGTGTAACAAGCTCCTGCTTCTGGATTCTAAGGTTCTGTAAAGGTGCTCCAGCGGTTAAGAACCTGCCTGGCAGTGCCAGGCACATGGGTTTGATCCCTGGCCTGGGAAGATCCCGCCTGGCAGTGCAGCACCGAGGCCTGTGCACCCCGGCCACTGAGTCTGCCGTCTGGGGCCCAGGAGCGGAAGCGAAGCAGCAGAAGCCCCCGCACCGTGGAGCCCGCGCTCCTCGGCAGGAAGAGCCGGCGCAGTGAGCCGCCCGCACGCCAGGGACCCCCCCACCTCACCGCTCTGCGCAGCTGGAGGGCGCAGCAGGGGAGGCTCAGCCCAGCCAGAAGGAAACACACAGAGATTTCAGCAATGCAGACGAGAGGACGGCAGGCTCCGGTGGCGACGGCTCGGGGACAGCCTCCCCGGAGCTGAGCCCTGACACTCGTGTCCTCTGCTGCTCCTCGCCACGGTCTGCGGCTGCCTCGCCTGCCTGTGCGCTGGTCGATGGCACACACAGTCCCGCCAGCAAAGGCCTCCCCCGTGCTGTTTGCTGCCACAGCCCTGACCAGCAGCACAAAGCCTGGCTGTTTAGATGAAGGAACCAAGTGTCTGCTATTCATTTCCCGGCAAGAGGTACGTAACACACGGCCTCCCTGGAGGCTCAGGTGGTAAAGAGTCTGCCTGCAACACAGGAGATGCAGGTTTGATCCCTGGGTCGGGAAGATCCCCTGGAGAAGGGAATGGCTACCCACTGCAGTCTTCTAGCCTGGAGAACCCCATGGACACAGGAGCCTGGCGGGCTGCAGTCCATGGGGCCACAAGAGTTGGATACAACTTAGTGACTAGAGCACCACCACCAGGGACACACACATAAATATAAGCGTTTACTCAAGTCGAAGCTCACTCCACATTGTAAAGCAACTATACAGCAATAAAAGTAAACTTTTTAAACAGATATTGAACCAAGCAGCCAAAGGAAAGGAAGGTTACACGTGTCTCGGCTCATGGATGGTTCGGCTCTTTTGAGGATAACCTTCAAGCTGAGCTGTACATCAGTCTTCCTTTTCGGTTCCCACAGTCTGATCCAGATTATCCGAGGGCAGCAAGGGGGCAAAGGAGCCGGAGGTGAGGAGTGGGTGGGGCCTCAGAGTCAGGGGAAGAACAGCAGAGACGGACGGGCGCGGCCGGCCTGGCTGAGCAGCGGGCTACGACTCTGGCCCAGCTCTGCCGCGCCTGTAGGCAGGCCTGCCTCCTTCTGTCCCCTGCGTAAGTAAGTGTCAGTCGCTCAGTCGTGCCCGACTCTTTGCGGCCCCATGGACTGCACCCACCAGGCTCCTCTGTCCATGAGATTTTCCAGGCAAGGGTACTGGAGTGGGTTGCCATTTCCTTCTCCAGGGGATCTTCCCGACCCAGGGATGGAACCCGGGTCTCCTGCACTGCAGGCAGATTCTTTACCAACTGAGCTACCAGGGAAGCCCTCTGTCCCTGCAGGAGGGCTAATTCCTCCACCAGATGGCTGTGTGCTGACACTGAGCATTTTACAGACGCACGGCTACGCTCCAGACAGGCAGTAAGCATCGAGAGTCAACCTCCACGAAACCTTGGTGCTGCCAGAAAACCGAAATCAATTCAACATACATATGTCGAAGCCAGATATTGTTCGAGTCAATGGAGGTTCGGAGCTAAAATTTACAGGACAGCACCTGCCTTTAAGACACGTACCACAGAGGGAGGCAGTTATCCACGTACCATCTATGCTGCAGGGCCTTCCTGGGCGGAACAGCGGCCAAGAACCCTCCTGCCAAGGCAGGGAGAGGTAGATGACACAGGCTCGATGTCTGGGTCAGGAAGATTCCCTGGAGCAGGGAATGACAACCACTCTAGTATTCTTCCCTGGAAAACTCCATGGGCAGGGGAGCCTGGCCGGCTACAGTCCACAGGGTCACAGAGAGTCGGGGACACACACACACACACAGCCTCAGACTCACACCCACGGAGCAGCACCGTCGCGGCAGCGGACAGGAGCTGCGCTCTCGCGCCGAGTCTCTGCGGTCGGGCCTGGCTCTGTGTGACCCCATGGACCGCAGCCCGCCAGGCTCCTCTGTCCACGGGATTCTCCAGGCAAGATGCCGGAGAGGGCTGCCGTGCCCTCCTCCAGGGGATCCTCCCCACCCAGAGGGTGAGCCTGGCTCACGTCTACCTGCTCTGGCGGGCGGGCTCTTCGCCACTGGCCCCACCTCCGGGGTGGGTGCTATTACAGCCAGGGGCCCGGGAAGGCCCGCCTCTTCCCCTCGCCCCGACGCCTCCACTTTACCAACCGGCGGACACGTCACAGGCGCCAGGGCCTAGCAGGCAGTCAGGATCTGGCTTCATCAGCTCAGCCTGCCCAGCACTCAGGCAGGGGTCACTCCGCGGGCGCGAGCGCGAGGGGAAACACTGACTCAGCCGGTGACTTCTCAGGCGCAGTGACTTCTCAGNCACGTCACAGGCGCCAGGGCCTAGCAGGCAGTCAGGATCTGGCTTCATCAGCTCAGCCTGCCCAGCACTCAGGCAGGGGTCACTCAGTGGGCGCGAGCGCGAGGGGAAACACGGACTCACCCGGTGACTTTTCAGGCACAGTGACCTCATGCGCAGTGAACTGGCTGCGGCCCGTCCCGTGTTCCGCGTCTGGTCTAGGTGTCACGCCTGCTCCACCCGACGATGGGGAGCACAGCTGACGGAGGGGCTGAGACACAGAGCCCCGCAGCAGGGCCGACGATGCGTCCCGGCGAGCGCCGCGCCCACTCTACAGACGCAGCAACAGCCCAAGATCGTTCTGCATGGGGTGGCTGAGGAGGGTCTACACCCGGGTCTTTTGATCTCCAGTTCAGTCCACGACTCTGGCACTGAGCCTCACCGTGATAGGAGATGTCACACACGCGAAGCGACACACACTCGGAGGAAGCAGACATGTGGCCAGTCTGGCATCACAGTCAGCAACGTGAAAGCAGCTGTTTCTAGAAATTTCTAATTGTGCAAAGACTTCAGCTACCTGGATTGTGTGGTGTGTTCAGTTGCTAAGTCATGTCAACTCACAAAGACTCGGCCCTTTGTGACCCCATGGACTGCAGCATGCCAGCTCTCCACAATGACCCAGACATTTAAATGAGAAAGAAGGACCTCTCAGTGGCTAAAAAGCTCATCCACTCGGCGCCCTTGAACTTTTGTCCAGAACCGATTAACTCTTACTTTGAACACAATTCTAATCAGTTGTATTGTCTGGTTTCTTAACCTCTAGCCGGTAGATGTGGTAAATTAAAACAGATTCCTGGAAGGAAAGAGAGTGATTACAATGAAAAGTGACAGACTTATATAAAAAAAAAAAAAGAACCAAGCAGAGGTTGGCAAACTTTTCCTATAAAGATGAGAGAGTAAATATTTTAGGCTTCATGGATCATACTTTCTCTGTTGTGATGACTCAACTTCACCCGTGTAGCTCAAAATAAGCCACAGACCAATGTGTAAACGAAGGAGCGTGGCTGAGTTTCAATAAAATTTTATTTACAGAAACAGGTGGCAGGTCAAATTTGGCCCAGAGGCTACAGTTTGCAAACCATGGAATAGAAGAAAGTCTCAAAGCCAACACAATAGCTAGAAAAATCTTAGCAGTCTTGGACTATATCTTAAAGAAGCAAATAATCCCAACCTCAATAGCCCTTTAGGACAACTGGCATTAGAGAATATCATGATCCTCCACCATAAAATTACAAAAGTTTAGAAATCTGAACAATCTTGGGAATATTACAGTCCAACATCCTATTTTTACAGACGAAGAAGTATATTCTCAGAGAGGTTGAGCGACTTGCTAAAAGTCAAACAGCTAATTAATAATTAAATTAGAGCCAGTGTTTTGATACTATATTTATAACTCTTTCCATTATTCCATGTCTATTATTTTAGCCTTTTCGATAACAATGAACAGAGGAAATGCTCATTTAATTAAAACACTACACCCTTGAGGTTGTTAAGATTCTGGAATCGCTAAAGTACACAGTTCTAGATGTTTAGAAAGATGACTGTGAATCATCAAGACAAAGGTTAAATTGGGTTCAATGTCCTCAGAGAAAAGGATTCAGAAATAGGGCTAAAAAGAATACATTTCAAATAATTAAAAAGTTAATATATGTGGAAATTTTTATCCTCCCTTGTGCATGGGAAAATGGAGTACCACTGTTCACTCGTTTATGAGCAGGAAAGTTTGCCATCGGATTTGGTCAGTTTAGACCTGTTCATAAATTCTGATCAGTCCGGGACTAGCCCAAGAATCACCAAGGCACTGAGAAGCCCCAAGTAATTTCTCAAATTACCAGATGCCCGTATTCGTTCAGCTGCCTTTTCTAAGAAAAACAAAGAAGCCACTCTCAGCCCAATCTGCCCCTTTCTCTCTTCTGTCATTAGCAACGTCTTCTGCTCCTTTCTGAATTAATCAGGAAAGAAAACCAGGACCCCTGACATGTTTACAAACATCCCGAATGCTGGTTAAAGAGGAAAGAACAGAGGCGGGGCGCACGGAGGTGACAAATTTCATTCTGTGATGACACGTTGGAGCCCCCCTGCCAGCTGGACCTGGCAGCGGCCAGAAGCACACACCTGTCCACGCGGAAGTCAGCAAGGAGGGGAGCAGACGACGGGGCCCAGCGGCCGGCCGCGCCAGCGAAGGGCTCCGACAGCTGGGGCTCGCCGAACACTGCCCGGCACAGGGAGGCCCCCGACGGCCCCTGACACCAGGGAGGACAGCGAGGCCACCCCCGTTTTCCTGACCACACAAGTGGTCCTCTTTCTGTTTGCGGACCCCAGAGCGGACCCCAGAGCTGGGCTGCGGTTCAGGGAGCCCCCCTTCCTCGAAGCGGGGGGAAAACGGCAGAGTGGGGGAGCGCGCCGACCGCTCCCACGCGGCCCTGAGACGCGCTTCCCAGCTGGACAGACCTGCCAAAGGAAATGAGGAGTGATAAGTGATTGGGCCCCGACTAGATCAGCCACCTGGGAAAGGTGCTGAGCCAGAGATATTTCACCGAAATAAGAAGAAACCTGGGAATGGATTTCTGGCAAGCAATCCTGCAGTAGATACGGTCTGAACTGGAAATGGATTTCATGGGCAGATAAAGTCTAATAAATGGCAGGTCACTCAAAACTCATATATCATCAAGTCTCATACAGCGTCTGTGAAGTTTGTTATCAATAATTTAACATCGGGAGAACCTAGCCCTTAGCAAATATTTGATTTCAAAACATACCTACTGATTTACTCTGATACAGCATATATAGTATATTAAAAATATATTACAAGAAGCCAAATGCCAATAAGGTGGCGTTTAGAGAAGACCAGGGCACTGCTTGCTTTTCCAAATATTCTGTCAAAGAAGGGAATGGACCCTCCACCCATGGAGTTAGTCCACGAGCAATTTCTAAACTGCATGGGGAGGAAAGCCTGCTGTGGGCCCTCCTGCACACAGCACGGATGCCAGGGGCGCTCCCACTGCCAGCCAAGCAACGGGCCAGACGCCTGGGGGACAGGACGTGTGGCCCCCAGACACGGCTCTCCAGGCTGGGCCTGAGGACCACGGGAGGAGGTGCAATCTGTGCAAAGCAAGGCCNTCTCTCTCTCTCGTCGCCTCCAGGGATTCGAAATTCAACTCAGCGGACCAGAAGTCAGGCGTGTTCTCTAACAATCCTCTCTTGTTCAGGGTTAACAACCCCAGATCACGCTTCTGTCTACTTTTGGAAGCGCTAAGCGATGACACAGCCACGTGGTCCGAGAAGTAACAGCAACTCTCGATGCCGGGAGGGGGCTCCCCACGGCCCTCCCGCCTCAGCGGCAGCGTCCATGAAACCCTTCACTCGGCAGATCTGGGGCGCCAGCACGACGCTCCGCCGATAATCCTCACTGAAGTCAGCGCAGGTGGGAGGAGAAGCAGGTCTTTGATTGTTGCAACTTCCACTCCTGGCACCATAGCGATTTGTCTTCAGCCCCGATTTCTTTCCCCTCTGATGACCCCTTAGTAATCTGCCAGAGACACCATGCCAGGAAATTCTGGGAGCCCCGAGAGGGAAAACGTTAAGTATCAGTGAGCGGGCACTTGGCGCTTTGTGGAGCGACTTCAATTGAGTGCATTTAGACCACTTTGTATTAACCAATTTAGAACGTTTTGCTTTCGCAGACTTAGCTGACTGCTTTGCACTGCCAAACTAAATACTCCACTTTCTAACACACCCCTGTGTACGCATGTCATTTCTTCTTTTAGGCTAGGAATGTAATGTTGACATAAATGTCAAATAAAATTAATGAGAGAATGGGCTCTCAAATGGTACTTCTGTGCGGGGAATTTGTTAGACGGGGACCTTTGAGCCCGAATGTATATATAATTATATAACACTCACATGAGGAAAGAATCTTAATGGTAAGCTTTAGCAAATTTATCACCTTTGGCAGAAATGCTGTTACCTACAAAAAGCAGGATGCGAGTAAATTAAGATGAAAATACCCTAAGATTAGTCTGTCACAGCAAGCTACTGGAGAAAGAGCAGGGTGGCCCAGCTGCCCATATCAAACCCTTGCCTTATCTGTTCAGAATCCAGGTCAGATGTCTGCTGCCCTGCCCGAATGCTTCCACTGTTGACTTTGCCAATGGACTTCCTCCTGCCTCACCCAGCTCCTTCTCCCACCTCACATCCCTACCAGCCACTTAGGAAGAGTAAAAATGGCAGTTAGAGCAATAACAGGTATTTTCACTCAATAGTCAAAGCACTGGATTCTGAGAGCGGGTACCTCCATCCCTACACTGATATAACTACTTTGTCTTTTATTTGTCATCTCAACCATCTTCCTCAAGTATGGCAGAATCACAGAAAATCACTCTAATCATTGAAAAGAGCCCCGTTCCCAGTAAAGCAGCAAGCCTTCTCTTGTCAGAGTAAAATGCACGGAGTAAAATTTCCTCTAAACACAAGGGAAACTCACATTTACCCCCAAGCCTAAGGAAAATGGTCGGCGGGACCCAAAGGCTGCCGCACAAGCATTTATGCAGAGAACCTGCAAAAGTCTGGAGTGGGCAGATGCCTTGGGGGGAAGAGTTTCAAAGAAAACAGTGACTGTGTTTTGGTTTTCACACTTCAGATTGAATTCTAGGGACTAGACAAACACCACCCCCCCAGTCACATTTCTCTTTCATACACTGATCTCAAACACTATCCCATAATTATGAAATTCCATAATGTTTTCTGTACAGAAAAAGAAATCAGAAGGATAGGTTCCTATTTCTTCCCAGTTACCTGGATACCCTTCTTCTCCTGCAAGACCTCCCCCTCAAAGAATAACACACTAGTCATTATAGCTCTAAGAGTGATTCCTCCAATGATGGGAATCACAGCAGAATCAAACATGAGACACAGATTCCTTCTGATTGCACGCATCTTTAAACAGTTCACAAAATCCATATATTTGGGAAAGTCACAGAGAACCTCTAATTAATTTACGGTGAGGCAAAGAGAAAGCGTTTGACTACCAACTTCAAACAACTCACACTCCATCGGTGTACCGCGAAGTCATCCGGATTCTGGATAATTTGAAAAGTGGGCGCAGGACCCAGCAAACATTCCCCATTTTCATTCTTCTTCTCCAGGCTATCAGTTCATAATGAACAAATATGGAAATTTTTCTGAGGGGGAAATCCAACTACCAAAATAACTCCTTCATAATTCATATGTGCAATCACAACGGTGATTAATAAAATCCTGAAACAGTTCCTAAAAGCCTAAAGCATTAATTACTCTGCTAGATGTCAGGACTCTATGAAAACCTATGACAGCAGGTTACTCAGGCAAATTAAATCATGTGAACTTAAGGCGGAAAAAGAAATCTTTGCTTGGTGGGTTTGCAAGCTGGTAAATGTACGCTTTCGAAGAGGGGTAACCAACCCACGGCTCTTTGGGGCTCCATATTTCAACCTTGAAAGACATATGAAAGAGGTAAAAAATGTCACTGCAAATTGAATTTATGCTGGGATGAAAGGTAACATTATATCCTTTGAAAGACGTAAAATAAAGGAATGCTACTATTTCCATTAAGGGGAAGCTTAACTCTCATCGAGCGTGTCCGGCGCTGGCTGTTCAATCCAGCTCTTCTCTTGTTTCTATGACACCACAACCCAGTTCTTCTCCGACTTCAACGAAAGCTCGTTCTCAGTTACTGCTGCAAGTTCATATTTTCTTGGTCGGATGGCTACCTTTTAGTGCTCAAGGCTCTGTTCTGGACCCTTTTTACTGCACCCCCTCTCTGGACGATCTCACCCAATCTGGTAGCTGTGGACACCAGCCACGTGCCGATGACCCTGCCCCCCAAGTTCCAGACATCAGTGCCCAGTGCCTTCTTGACATGCCCAGCAGGCATCTCAAACTTAGGCTGTAAATTCCAGAGCTCCACCCCCCTCCCTCAGGTCTTTCCAATCTCACGAAATGACACTGCATTCCAAACTCCTCAAATAATCCTCCACTGCTCCTTTTCCCCTCTCCCCGCTTCCAATCCACGAGCTCTGCTTCCAAAACGTATCCTGAATCTCTTTACTCTCAGTGTTCCAACTTAGCACTGTGACTGAAATCCCCTCTCCCGGGCACGGCCACCCCTCTCCAGTGGCCTCTCTGTAAAGCTATCCTCCACACTGTAGGCAGAATATTCTTCCAAAAAACCAAATCAGGGACTTCTCTGGAGGCACAATAAGAATCCGCCCGCCAGTGCAGGGACACAGGCTCGATCCCTGGCCCAGGAAGCTTCCACACGCGGTGCAGGAACAGGGCACTGCCGCCACGGGGGTGAGCTGCAGGGCCCACAGCGGCAGCCGCTGGAGCCTGCACACCGAGAGCCCGGGCGCCACACGAGCCGCCGCAGGGAGCCAACAGACCCCGCCGCGGAGCAGCTCCTACTCGCCGCCGCCAGAGAGCCCAGCAGGGAGGCTCCAGCGCAGCCACAGAGAAATCAATCTTAAAAAGCAGACCGCTCTGGCGGGCCGGTGGTCAGGACTCTACGTTCCCAACGCAAGGGGCATCGGCTGGATCCCTGCTGGGGAAACGAAGATCCACGCTGCACAGCGTGGCCAAAAAAATAAATAAATAAAAATAATTTTAAAAAATTTTAAACATCTCATACTCAGCAACCCCTCCGTTTGAAATTCTCGGCTGGTTTCCCAGTACACCCAGGATACAGGCCCCCTTGCCTTGCCCAGGAGATCCGACAGGCGGGGCCCTGGCTTTCTTCTCCCACTCACTGACCACTCAGGCCCTGGCCACACCGGTCCTTCTAACTGCTCCTCAGATGCTGGTTCCCACCTCAGGGCCTTTGCACGCACTGTGCCCTTGGCCAACACTTTATGACTGAAGAGCTCTTTTCTGGCCACCCTTAGCAACGCGGCCACCATCGCTCTTTATCGTTCTCCACCCTGCACGGTCGTTTCACACCCGACAGCAGCTTTCACATTCATTTGTCTAGCTGCTTAGTGCTTCCTTAGCCCTTCAGTCAAATGTCAGCCCCATGAGAGCAGGAACACTGACCATCCTCACTGCTGGAGTTGTTGATCAGTCGGAAAGAAGTGTCCAGGTCCTCGCGACCCCGTGGAATACAGCACACCAGGCTTTCCTGCCCATTACTATCTCCCAGAGTTTCTTCAAACTCATGTCCATTGAGTCAATGATGCCATCCAACCATCTCATCCTCTGCCACCCACCCCTCTCCCCCCATCTTCAATCTTTCCAAACATCAAGGTCTTTTCAAGTGAGTCGGCTCTTTGCATCAGGTGGCCAAAGTACTGGAGCTTCAGCTTCAGCATTGGTCCTTCCAATGAACATTCAGGGTTGATTTCCTTTAGGATGGACTGGTTAGATCTCCTTGCAGCCCAAAGGACTCTCAAGAGTTTTCTCCAGCACCACAATCCAAACGCATCAGTTCTTCGGCACTCAGAGTACAGAGGAGATACCCGATAATATCTGGTCAATAAGCACATAAGTGAATACATACATTCCCCTGGATTTTCCCCTAACGTCTGAGATAAGATTATTCCTATTCTGAATCTCCCATCTCCNCAAACGCATCAGTTCTTCGGCACTCAGAGTACAGAGGAGATACCCGATAATATCTGGTCAATAAGCACATAAGTGAATACATACATTCCCCTGGATTTTCCCCTAACGTCTGAGATAAGATTATTCCTATTCTGAATCTCCCATCTCCAATGCAGGAGACCTGGGTTCGATCCCTGGGTTGGGAAGATCCCCTGGAGAAGAGAACAGCCACCCACTCCAGTATTCTGGCCTAGAGAATTCCTTGGACTGTATGGTCCATGGGGTTGCAAAGAGTCAGACATGACTGAGAGACTTTCACTTTCACTTTCATTCCTATTTTGAAGAGGAGAAAACTGAGGTTTCCAGGGGTATATGTCCAAAGTCATTCAGGTAATTACAGGCAGTCAGAATCTGAATCTAAATCTATTGGATGCCAATGCCCATCTTTCCAGACATCAGATTAGTATTTCTAGAAGAGTTTGGAAAATTCAATCAAGAGAAACTCTGTTCCCAAGATTTTCCAGAAATAAGCTTCTTAAGACCTTCTATTAGACTCTGAATNTTCATTTTTTTGCTACTCAATTATACATCCACAGCTCATTTATACTTTTTCCATTTGTGAATTGCCTGTTGATTTTTTGGCCCTTTTTTCTGTTGAAATATTTACCTTATTCCCAGTACTTTTTAAGAGATCTAGATATATTAACTTTATAATATATGTTGAAAATATTTTTCCAGTTTTTCATTTATCTTAGAATTTTTTTTAAACCATACCTGGTTTTTAAATCTATGTCATCAAATTAGCTCATCTTCCTCTCAATGGTTCTAACTTTTAGCATTATATCAGAAAGGCCTTGCCTCTCACAAAATTGTATAAATATTCACTTTTTTCTGTTATCCATAGTTTCATTTCTTTCATAAGCTCTTGAATCCATCGATAATTTACTCTGGTGTATGGTGTGAAATAGCTACCTTAACTACTCTCCTACCTTTGCCAATATTAGTGGTTAAATGTTTGTCCCAGCATCATTTATTGAGTAACCTCCCTTTCCTCAATAATTTGAGATTTTTTTGAATGAGGGTGTGCTGGATCCTATGGCTATGTGTCCCCACTGGAATATAGGAAGCCACCACTAAGGATTAGCATTGTCCATGCAGGATAGTCTTGTGGAACCACTGCAAAAGATTCCTAGTACCTAAGGAAATCCAGAAAAGAGTAATGCATCAACCAATAACTATGATTTTTTCTGTCATTGCAGAGAAGGGGAGAAGAGTGCAGTGAAACTGGGCAGATCTCAAATATTGAAAGATTCCCTTACCCCTTCCAGGTGAGGTATTTTCTCTCATCCACTCACAAGGGGACCTGTAATGTAATCATCAGGGATGGCATAGGCTGAGGGTGTTTGCTTTTCTGTTTTCCAGTCAAACATAGTTTCTTTTACTCTTTACACCTCAAAGAGAATCCATAATGGCAGTAATTCTATTATGGTGTGTCTTGTCTATGAGAACTGCATTGAGAAAGATGCTGTTTGTTGAGTGAGCATTTCACTTCCTTCTGGTTCTGCCTCTCTATCTAATGGTGGTCATGTGGGTTGAAAAGACAGAAAAGGGGAGGGAAGGAGTAGTATTAGGAAGTTCAGTGTGGGGAAGCCTTATTAGATTTACATATAAACTTAAATTCTATTCAAGTCTGGGATAACTGAAGAGCCACATAGACATCTGNCTGTCTCTTATACACATCAAGATGTGTATAAGAGACAGGTATTAGGAAGTTCAGTGTGGGGAAGCCTTATTAGATTTACATATAAACTTAAATTCTATTCAAGTCTGGGATAACTGAAGAGCCACATAGACATCTGTTTGACAGATGCAATGTAAGCCATCAGAGAGAGCAAGAGCTTCAGATTCAATCAATCTCTGATTTGGTTTGCTTATGTCCTTAGAACTCTGTAGGCTACATACCCTGAATAAAGCAGTCTCTGCAACAGTGAAAGGCAGAAAAGGAAGTGGAAAGTCTCAGGGGAGGGGGCTTTCTGTCATGGATTTATGAGCACAGCAAGACTAACAAGCAAAAAGAAAACATGTAAAAGGATCTTGTTCATGTCCCTGACTATAACAAAGTTTACAAAACCTGTAAAGGGAGAGATGTTTTAGACACAGTTTTTACTACCATTGTTTTTCACTAAGTTGATGTTGTGACTGGCCTGGTGGATAATGGTAAATAGCAGATAATTCAAAATTAATTTACATTTGACTTTAGAATCTACTGCAATGTCTACCAAATCTGTGAGGGTTGAAACCATGTTTTATATGTTTTGTACATCTCCATAACACATAGCACAAAGTCTTGTACAGGTGTAGTGTTCAAAAACTACTGACCGATTTGATGATGATGCTTAATATATACTTCACTCTTTATGAAGTGAAGTGAAGTCGCTCAGTCGTGTCCGACTCTTTGAGACCCCCTGGACTGTAGCCTATCAGGCTCTTCTGTCCATGGGATTTCCCAGGCAAGAGTGCTGGAATGGATTGCCATTTCTTTCTCCAGGGGATCTTCCCGACCCAGGAATAGAACCTGGGTCTCCCACATTGCAGGCAGACGCTTTACCATCTGAGCCACCAGGAAGATCTTCACTCTTTTTGAAGTAGGTCTGTAGTTCCAAACTTAGCTTATTTTGGCTAATATTGGCTAGGGGGTGCCACTAGGCATTGGGGGGAAAATTAGCCATGAGTTAAATTTTGCTCATATTGATGAAGTTTATAATTCATATGTACTAATCAAGATTTGTTACATAAATCATTACTTCAATTATCTTCTATACAAAGTTTAATAAGATCATAAAATATCCTTCATTGGATAAACACAAAGATTATGAACTAATTGTATACACAAATTGAAACACAGTTTAGGAGGACCTAGGACAATTCACAAAGCTAAGAGTTTCTTAATCCTACATCCTTGGATATGAATTGTTCAGGAATTCTTTGAATGACACCAGCCCCACTGCTCACTGAAGATCCTGCCTTTTTGTATTCCACTGTCATTATACAAGGGCTTCCCTGGTGGCTCAGAGATTAAAGCATCTGCCTGCAATGTGGGAGACCTGGGATCGATCCCTGGGTTGGGAAGATCCCCTGGAGAAGGAAATGGCAACCCACTGTTGTAGCTTAAGATTAGNGTATTCCACTGTCATTATACAAGGGCTTCCCTGGTGGCTCAGAGATTAAAGCATCTGCCTGCAATGTGGGAGACCTGGGATCGATCCCTGGGTTGGGAAGATCCCCTGGAGAAGGAAATGGCAACCCACTGTTGTAGCTTAAGATTAGTTGCTTCAAGGTCTTTATTTGTTTTTTTCTGACTCCTAACTGCTGAAGTCTGTGTGTCCATTGTCCCAGGTTGTATATGATGAAGGGCCTCTCTATGTCTTCTCCCCAACCGAAGACCTGAGGAAGCGCTGGATTCATCAGCTCAAAAATGGTGAGAATGACTTGGAAAATAAGCTAGTTTCCAAAGGAAGGATGGGAGGGAGGAAGGAAAGAGAGAAAATGGGAGAGAGGGAGAAAAAGAGAAAGAAAGAAGGAAAGAAAATGGGGACAGGGAGGAAAGGAGAGAGGGAAAAGGAGAGAAGAAAAAAGAATGGATGCAAGAAGGGAGGTGAAAAAAGAAAGGGGGGAAAGGGAAGGAGGGAGAGAATGAGAAAGGAGAAGGGGAACAAGAAATATTTCATTTTCTTCAATATTGGTGACACAATTGACAATAATATTCCTTCATATTTGATGAAAGATCAGGTGCTAGACTGAGTTTCAACTCAGTTCTACCACTGTCTCTTTAATGGAATTTTATAATTATAGGCTCCTCCATTTCCCTACTTATAAAAAGGTCCCATTCTTTACACCAATTTACAATGGTGGTGTGGTATGATACTCAATGGTTATTTCAATATTTTGAATCATNGAATTATAACATAGAATACACAGAAAAAAAGTCTACAAAACAAATTGTACAGCTCAATGATTTAACTCAAAGCAGACATCCATGTAATCATTGCTGCTGCTGCTGCTGCTGCTGCTGCTAAGTCACTTCAGTCGTGTCCGACTCTGTGCGACCCCACAGACGGTCTCCCACCAGGCTCCCCCGTCCCTGGGATTCTCCAGGCAAGAACACTGGAGTGGGTTGCCATTTCCTCCTCCACATGTAATCATTACCCAACTCAAAAAACAGAAATTCGTGAGCACCTCTGAAACTCTTATCTTTCTCCTAATTAGCACCCCGCTCCTCCTCTACAGCTATTATGTTAACTTTGATAGAAATCACTTTATAGTTTTGCTAATTAACCAAGCCTCCCTAAAGCCTATAGTTTCAAGACTGAGTGTGTATGTGTGTGTGACTTCTTTCACACCTTAACATCAGTGAGACCCATCCAGACTGTGATGCTTGCTATAGCTTGCTTTCACTGGTGTATCCTTTTGATTTATATGTAAATATGCCACAGAGAGTGTGTGTGTGAGTGTGTAAGTGTGTGTGCATGTGTGTACGTGAGTGTGTGTGCGTGTGTGTGTGCGCAAGTGTGTGCATGTGTGTGTGTGCGTGCACACACACACATGCACACAGTGTATTATACTCGATGATGCAGGCTGGTTTCCAGTTGAGGGCCATTCTGAATGGGCTAAATATTCTTTGACTGGGTATTGGTCTCCCCTGTGGCTCAGCTGGTAAAGAATCCACCTTCAATGCAGGAGACCCTGGTTCAATCCCTGGGCCAGGAGGATCCCCTGGAGAAGGGAACGGCTACCCACTCCAGTATTCTGGCCTGGAGAAGGGTTGCAAAGAGTCGGACACAACTGAGAGACTTTCACTTTCTTTCTTTCCATTATGAATACTGCTGCTATGAACTTTTCTCTCCATAATTTTTGGTATATATGTATTCACTTTTCCCTTGAATCTGTACATCAGATTAAAATTGCTGACTCACAGAATATGCCTTTGTCCAATTTTATTAGATAATACTAATTAGTCTTCCAAAATGGTTGTACCAATTTATAGTCTCACCAGCAGTGTATAAGAATTCTCCTATTTCCAAACCCTCAGCACTTGTTGGTACTGAAAGTCACTTTTAATTTTAGGCAGTGGATAGAACTGATGTGGTTTTTAATTTGCATGTCCCTGAAACTTACGAATTAGAACACTTCCTTCACACGTCTATTGGACATATGGCTATCGTCTTTTGTGGAGCTCCTGTTCAGTCCCATTACCCATTTTCCTGTTTCTTTTACTGATTCGAGGAATTCTTTGTATATTCTTTCCATGAAAGGAAAGGAAAGGAAAGTCGCTCAGTCAGAGTCGCTCACTCTTTCAACCCCACGCACTGGAGCTGTAGCCTACCAGGCTCCTTTGTCCATGGGATTTTCCAGGCAATAGTCCTGGAGTGGATTGCTGTTTCCTTCTCCAGTGGATCTTCCCAACCCAGGGGTCGAACCCAGGTCTCCCACATTGTAGACAGACGCTTTACCGTCTGAGCCGCCAGGGAAGTCCTTTCATAGATATTGAAAATATCTCTAATTTGACTCTCACTCTCTTAACTGTGTCTTTTGATGAATGGAAGTTCTTCATTTTAATATAGCCTAATTTTATTGTCTTTTCTACGATTGGTTCTTTTGGATCCTGTGCTAGAATTCCTTTCCGAGCCAAAGTCATGAGTATATATTACCCTGTGTTCTCTTCTGGATATTTTATTATTTTGTCTTTCACACTTAGATCTTGGATTCACTTGGAATGGATTTTGGTATATGTTGTAAATTCAGGGTCAAGTTTCTATATTGATATGTAATTGTTTCAGGACTGTTTAATAAACAAGGGGATGGGATTTTTTATCATTGATAAGAGTGTCTGAGTAAACACAGTCCTGTCTGGGAACGCTTTATCACTAGTCTATTTCATCTCCGCTGCAGCCAGGCCACGCTCCCTCAGTTACTCCAGCAACAGTAAATCCTGGGTCTGGTGGACCGAGTCCTCTTTTCTCATTCTTCTTCAAGAGCAGCTTGCTCTTCTTGGCCCTGTGTGTTTCCATATAAGTTTTAGGATCAGCTTATCAATTTTCATGAAAACGCTCTTGAGATTTCGACTGAGATTTTACTGACAGTTTGACACCTCTTTAAAAAAAGCGGAGCCCGCCGTTTCATAAACATGACATATCCTTCCATTTGCTTACATCTTCTTTCATTTTTCTCAAGAATGGCAAATGGTTTTCAAGATAGGTCCTCATAACTTCTGTTAGATTCCTAGATATCTGATTACTTTTATTCTGATGTAAATTCATTGTGTATCTCTTTATTGGTAATAAGTAGAAATAGAATTTATTTTTTCATATTTACCTCGTATCCCACCAACTTGGTAAATTCACTTTTTAGATCCGATAATTTACCTGAAATTCCTTTTGAATATTCTATATACACAGTTATAGTGTCCAATAACTGCAGTTTTATTTATTCCTTTCAACCCTAATATCTTTATTTCTCTTTTGTGCCTTATTGTATTAGCTAGGATCCGTCATGCAATGATGAACAGAAGCAGTGAAAATTGACTTATGTCTTTTTAACTTTTAAAATGTCACTCATTATGCATGACGTTTCCTACTTTTTAATTTTACAGAGTATTTTTTGTAGATATTTTTCTTAGAGTAAGAAAATTTTCTCCCTGTTTATTCATTAGTTTGCTGAGTCTTTTAAAAAATCATGAATAAATGTTGGATTACATCACACATATTCCTGGTATCCATAGAGATGATCATATGATTTTTTATTCTGTTATATATTGAGTTACACTGACTGATTTTCAAAATTATTACCTCACCCTTACAATTCTGCAGATAATTAACTTGATCATAACACAGTAATTTATTGCTGGATTCACTTTTCCAGTACTTTGTTTAGGGTTTTTTGACTCTATAGTCATAAGTAAAACTGGCCTAGAATTTTTCTTATTTATGTCAGGCTTTAGTATCAATATTCTGCTGACCTCTTAAGACAAGTTGGGAGTATTCCTTCTTTTCTTTTACCTGGAAAAGTTTGTGGAAAATATGTGTTATTTCTCCCTTAACGATTTAATGAGTTTAACAGGAAGACCACCTGGGGCTGAAGTTGTCCTTGTGGTAAGGTTTCTAATGCACATTCATATGAGTAGAGAGAGAGCTGCTCACTGTTATTTTTCTTATGTCCGTTTTGATAAGTGATATCTTTAGAAAGTTTGCCCATCTCTTCCAAAATGTTCATTCCATAATTTGCCATGGTGTCATTCATCATATTCTGAACTTACCTTTTAAAGGTAGTGATGTTCTCGCTTCGTTCCTCGTATTAACTATTTGTGCTTTTTTTCCTTGATTAGTCTCACCAGAATTTACTGCTTTTATTAGTCCTTTCACTCTGCTGATACTATAAACGGAATGTCTGTTTTCTTTCTCATTCTGTCTTCTCCTATTTGTATTATTTCCTTATTCCTACCTTTTTAAAAAGCTTAGTTGCTTTTCCTAGCTGATTTCTTGAAATTAGTGCTTAGGTTATCGATTTGTAAACCTCTTTTGGTCTAATGGATATGTTTGAGACGTAAATATCCCTCTAGTCATGACTATGACTGTATTCCATGTTTGGTATCTCATACGTCACTGTCTTTCATTTGTAAATAGTATTTCATTTTCATTGCCATTTCTTCTTTGACCCATGATTGCTTAATTTATGAACATGCAGGGATATTTCAGTTATCTTTTTGACTGTTGAATTCTAGTTTAATGTCACTGACAACTGAAAACATGCTCTATATGATTTCAATCCTCTGAAATTTGCTGAGTTGCGTAATGACTCAGACTATGAGCAATGTCAACAAATATCTTCTGCATCTTGAAAGAAATGAGTATTGTATGTTTGTCAAGTGCACTGTTTTATAATTAGATCAGGTCTGTTAATTAACTTTTTCCAAACTGTCTATAATCCTAACTGAATTTTACTGTCTACTCATTGTAGCAGTTACTAGGAGAGATATGTTAAAATTTCTAACTATATCAATATCTACTTCTTGTGTAATTGTGTGTGTGTGTATTTTAAAAATGCATATAGATTTAGAAATATTTCATTTTCCTGGCAAATTGAATCTTTTCCATCATGAAACATCTTTCTTCATCTCTGACAACACTTCTTACCTGTTAGAGAGTCTACTTTATCTGACATTAATTTAGCTACAGAATCTTTCTTTTGGCTAGTGTTTGCATAGCATATCTTTTTACACCCTCTTATATTTGACCCTTCTATATATTTTAAAATAATGAATGTATCTTTAGAGCAGTATATAGGTTTTATAAAAATTCAATCTAATAATCTTTGACATTTAATTATTTACTCAGCTTATATTTAATAAAATTGCCGATATATTTGGGGCTAAATCTACTAGTTTTTATTCATCTTAATCTAGTCTAGGATCCTTTCCCCCCATTTTCCACCTTCTGGTGAACTGAGTGATTTTTATTATCCTATTTTCCCCTCTTCTTAGCTTATTATTTATATATTCCTTTCTCATTCTTTTAAAGATCATCCAGAGTTAAAAAACATGACCCCTTATTAATGGCTAATATTTAGTTTTTACCACTTCCTTTACAATATAAGGGCTTTAGAACAATTTAATTTCATTAATTTGTCCAGACTTGAGTTCTACTTTGATCATTATGTATTTATTCTCGATATATTTTAAATTCCACAAGACAAAATTATTGTTACTTTGTATGGTTAGCATTTATTCATATTTAACTAATTATTATCTCTGCTATTCTTCATTCCTTCCTTCATTTCTGAGCTTTGATCTGGGATAATTTTCCTACCGTCCAAAGGATGCTTTTTAGTATTTCCTTCAGGACAGATGTGCTCATAATAATTTTCTTAAATATTTTTAGCTTTTTATTCATTTCTGAAGAGCCTTTTAGGTAGATATAAAATTTAAGATCAACAGTTGTTTTCCTTCAGCAGTTTGAACCATCCATTCCCTTTTGACTTCTGTTATTTTGATGTTATTGCTGCTCCTTCAAAGACACGAGACAACCACTCCTCCAGCACTGACTGCTTTTCACTCTTCTCCGTTCTTATTTTCAGAGACTGTGCTGAGTTGTTCTGGTAGACTTCCTCATGCAGGTCCCGCTTGGAGTCCCGGAGCTGCTCGACCCTGCAGCTCCGTGCCACTCCCTGGCTCCGGACACCTCTCAGTCACTTTCCCAGTTATTTCTCCTTGTCCATGTTCTGTCTCCCCACCTCCTGAAACTCCAGCTCGTTTCTGCATTTCACAATCTTCCACACTCCTTCCCATCATTTTGTCTCTCTGTGCGTCATTTGGGTATTTTCTTCTGCCTTATAGTCTAGTTCATTAACTCTCTCTTCAACTACATTTATTCTGTTGAATCCATCCATTTCTCAACAGCTTTATTAACGTGCCATCTTCCGACCATAAAAACGCACCTACTATAAAGGTATGTTCAATGATTTTAGTGCATCAGCTCAGTGGTGCAACCAAGGCCGTCACTACAGGCCAGTCTTACAGCGTCTCCATCACCCCTCAAAGCTCGTCTATTTAACGTCAGTGACTGTATTTTTCACGTCTAGGTTCTTTTAAAACCTTATCTTTTAAGTCTTTGAATATATTAATCATAGTTATTTTAGAGTCTATATCTGATTAATTCACTATCTGGATCCCTTGTAGGTACATCTCATTTGCCAGATTTTTTTCTTGGTTTTTCATTATGTCTTATTTTCTCATATACCCAGTTATTTTTCATTGGTTGACAGATATAGTACATGAAAAACTCTAGTGAACATGAGGCTCTGGAAGATGTATCTTTCTCCAGAGAGGATTTTTGCTTTTGCTTCTGGCAGGCTTCTAAGCTAGTGACACTAATCTGAAAATATTTTATTTTTGGCTTCAGTCCCTGTGAGAGTTTTTCTATTTCTGGTTCATCTTGATTCAGGATTCCAAATGAAAGCTGAGGTTGTTTACTAGGGTTTCTGCTCCTTGGCAGGACTTGAGGACAAGTACCATGTCCCCAGCCCCACGAGTTTGTTGAAAGCTCTAAGTTTTTAGTGTCTCAACGACTACTTTTGGAATTGATCACTGCCTTAAAGAAAATGCAAACGCTGGGCTCACCTCTTGGAGGGGACTTTCCTCCCCCTAAATCTTACCTCTGCAATTCCTCATGGCCCTGATGGTTCTCCAATACCTCTAAAACTGATTTTTTTTTTTTTCATTTTTAAGCAGCTTTTCTCAGCAGAAGAGTTGGTCTAAACAAACTTGATCTACTATTGCTAGACATACTGACTACCATTATAAGTAAGGTGATCATAATTTATCATATAAATAATCAGGATGTTTTTGAAAATGAAAGGAGGCAGCATTAGCGATTACATTGGGGCAGTAGGCACAAATCCAAACTACCAAAGAAATCAAGATATATGGGCCCCAATAATCACACGTGGAGTATTCCGCTTAAAATATACAAACCAATTTAAAATTCACATTGGCCATATCAAGCATGTGGAGGTCTTGTCCCTTCCCTTTGTATTGACAGAATATTTGATATTGAGGATACAAATGAGCCCTTGCCCACTGTGGGATGATACCACTCAGGAGCTCATTGTATCAACAGAAAGAGCTGACTATTCCTCCCAGCCTGATAGTTCATGGGCTCTATGAATTAATGTCCTTGGCTGAGACTTGGTACCTCCAAAAGAGTAGTATTGGAAACTCTTGCAAAGAACAGAGACATTTTTCTAAAAAGATAAGAGGAACCTTAGAGCTGAGAAGAAAGTGAAGATAATTTCCAAACAGAGCGCTGAGCAATGCACCCCCGCTCCCGCCCCTGCCAACCTCATCTCTCGTATCAGAAATCCTGCACTCTACTCTCTTCGGCCAGAAACTCTGCCCCCTATTCCATGAAGGAGACACGAACAAGTGAAGGGCTAGCTCTGCCCTGGCTGTGAAAGATCGAGATTATCCACCTTCTAAAGTGAACTCCTCTGGGCTGGAAAGCTTTCCTCTGACCAGTGCCAGAGGTAAGCCCGGAACGACTCCACCGAATTAAAGCACGGTCAATACCCAATTACAGACGCACCACATCGTGCATTTTGCAGCCTGACCCTTCCTGGAATTTTGATGATGCTATTCAGATTACACTTCCTTCTCTTCATCTGCATATTTTAGATGACTTGATTCAAAACAATGTTTTGTATATAAACACCCCAACATTTTTCCAAAACACAGGCTTTATCAAGTATATAAAGTAATTTGCCACATGCATTGTGTTTGCATCCGAGCAGGTGGATAATAGATTAGAGTTACTAAAATGTCCGTGTATTTTCCCATCCACAGTACACTGCAGTAGAGAAAGAAAACTACTCAACGAAAAGAAAACAAATCATCCTCGCAACAGTTTAACTCGGGTCCATATGTNAAAGGAGGACACGCGTTGGGGAAGGAATTATAAGCCCAGAAAGCAGTGAACATGTGGGCAGATCTGAACAAACACTTATGCTTTAAACAACAGCGTCTAACCTTCAAGGCCGAAACAAAAACACAGAACTAAAACACCGGGCGAAAAATGGGACCCAAGCTAGCAGGGCAGGGGCTGAGGGGTGGTCATGACTGGGATTAAACGATCTAAAGCCCCTGCACTGTTTAGGAGGAGAGGAAAGATACTGATTCCCTTCAACCTCTTAATAGCATGCATGCTGAAACTTCTAGAGAACCACTGAAAGAATAATAACAGAGTGTAAAACTTCCAAACTCCTAGAGCATAACATATGAAACAAGGGGAAAGTCAACTCAACGGAAGATAAGAAATGAAAGGAAAAGAAAGGTGGAGAGTTAGGACAAATTGACAGAATGAAATAACATGAAGGAATACAAACTGAAACAAATATAAATGGATGACATATTTCATTTAAAATATTACAGAGTGGACAAAAAGACCCAGCATTATGTCATTTATAAAAGATGCATCTAAAATACAGGATATAGGGCTTCCCTGGTGGCTCAGAGGTAAGGAATCTGCCCGCCAGTGCAGGAGACGCGGGTTTGATCCCTAGTCCAGGAAGATCCCACAGGCCTCAGGGCGACGAAGCCCCTGCACCACAACGGCCGAGCTGGTGCTCGGAGTCCGGGAACCACCCCTGCTGAGCCCACGCGACGCAGCTACCGACGTTTCACCCTGAAAAACCAGTGCCCCACAGCGAGAGAGGCCACCACAATGCGAAGCCCACACACGGCACCCAGAAAGCAGCCCCCGCCCGCTGCAACTGGAGAAAAGCCCCCAGCAACCAAGGGCCAGCACAGCCGAAAAGAAGCACATAAACAAAATTATTTAAAGATGAAATATAAGATGTAGAGAATTTGAGAAAACAAAGAACGGAAGCCTAATAGGAAAAGGTAACAATGAAGAAGCTGATTGCATCCCACTGTTGTCTAGAACTGTCGCACAGATGCCAGACAAAGTACACTTTAAGACAAAAAGTGCTGTGAGAATTAAAGTGTACTACTTCATAGTAATAATAAAATTCAAATCTCCAAGAAGGCCCAAGAATTCTAAATGTGTACATACCAGATAGTATAACTTCAAAATACATCAGGAAAAAAATTATAATCTATCATCTTAGTAAGAGATTGTCAACACACTTCTCTCAGTTAAAAAAAAAAAGTAGATCAAACTAGGATAGTGGTCATCTTGCAAAAGGTGGTGGCTCAGGGCCATGAGGGGACTTCTTGGGTGGAGCTAACATTCTATTTTTTTAATATAGGTGCTGGTTATATAGGTGTGCTCACTTAACAAACCATCTGTCTACAAATGTAACCACAGACAAATGCACAGATACCATATGTTTACACATATATATAAATATACACATCTATGCTGTATATCCATACATTTATGGATATATGTATGCATGTATGTACGTATACATACATGGATTATGTACGTATGGATGGATGGATCCATCATGGTTATGTATGTGTGTATGTATGTATCCATACATATTACAAATGGTGTGCATTTGTGTGTGTATGTGCATAAAATTTCCATTTATATGAAAGCACGCAAAACTAAACTATATGCAGTTTCACAATAAAAAAGTGTGTGGCAACATTATAAAGAAAAACAAGGATACAAACCAGAAACAACACACTTCGCATCTACTTACATCCAAGCAGAAAGCGTTTTGCCAGTGTTAGCTGCAAGGGAGTCTTAGAAACGTGGTAGTTGATGGATATACGCGGGAAGCTAGTAGACTTTGCCACAGGCAGAAATTCCACAGCCTTGAAGGTCATGGACGGGATCTTCACCCTTTACAGGAGTCTCGAGGACCCAGCTCAGAGAACCGGCCTGAAGGCAGTGGGAGACGCTGCCTTCACCCACGAGGGACAGTGCAGGCCCTAATCTCTCTGCCTGGACGGTGGAAGGACGGGATGGTGGAGGGGAAGTGAAAGAAGAGCCCACCGCTTCCTGAGTCCAGTTAATGATGGCAAAGAGCAAGCAGGTAAGAAGCCAGGGCAGTGGCTTGCTGCTGGCCCCGACTTCTCCCCGGGGGATTCTGCCTCTTGATAGAGCAGGTACCTCTCGGGAGAGAGATGCCCTTGTGCCCACCGCCCTCCAGCATCTGAAGCCTGAGACGGAGGACGGAGAAGAAGCCTAACTCCCCTCTTTTGAGCAGTTTAGGGACAGAGGTCTTCAGCAGGATGGAAGAAGGGAAGGAGTCAGGAGGGACGGAACCCCAGGTTTCCGGCCGTATTCTCAGAGCGAGGCACCAGAACTCGAGATGAGGAGGTGACCACGGGGTGGATTTCAGAGACAGCAGCGAGGAGCCCTGGCAAGAAATGAGGTGCATGCCCACGAAGCAAGGGGCCGTCCTGGGCTCCCCTGAGAAGGGTAGCCAGGGGTGGCGGCAGGGTTCAGGGCGGGAGCAACGCACCACTCCCCACTGGTGGCCCACCTGCCCCCCTTCCTGGGGTCGCCTCCCAAATAAACTACCCACCCTGGAATCCTCCTGGCAGGGTCAACTTCGAAACTGAAACAACAGGCATTTATACCTGCAGAGAGGAACTCAGGGAGGGTGTCACCTCCGTCTGTCAAGATCAGTTCAGAACACAAACTTCACAAGGGCCACGTTGGGGGATACTTCCAGTTTAAGAAGCCAGTCAGTTCGGCAACGGATGGCAGACTCTGCCAGCGACTGCATCCCCTTTACACCCCTACCGCAGAGCACAGTCCCCTAGCACAGCAGTCACTCAATAACTGTTCACGGAATGAATGGGGATACAACTCGTTTCCCCAGACTGGTGTATATATATCTTGAGTATGTCCCTAGATCAATTCTTAAAAACGATTTCACATGTGAAATCTGTGGAAGCCTGCATGTGAAATATGAATTAGTTACTGACCATTCACCTGAAATCTTCAAGAGAATTAGAAAGTGCCAGGCACCTGCATCATTACTGAAAATGTCCACATCGGTTCCATTTCAAGTTCCAACCAGTCACATACATCCCAGGCCTAATGGGATGCCCAGTGAAGATTTAACTTGTCTTCTTTCCCCTTCGCTAGCAGCAGAGCAGAGCTCCTTGCTGAGATGATGAAATCAGACTAACCCAGTTTTGCTTGGTCTCTATATACACATGTGGCGTTTGTACAATTTATGGGTAAGGGTGTCCCTAGAAGGAGATAGCCGACACCCTCTTAATCTGACAATCTAAGCCAGTTTTTTTTTTTTATTCTGAAAGAAACAAAGGAGATATCCCCATATTTGCATGTCTGAGTGTGTTAAGCAGTTTGTGTGAATTATAAAAGAGAATGAAGGGCAGGGGAACCTGGCATGCTGCAGTCCATGGGATCGCAAAGAGTCAGACACGACCGAGTGGCTCAACGACAATAATGAGAGAAAACGTTGTCTCGGAAATCTGTCTTTATGGATGCCACCAAGGGAAATTCTAAATGTAATATTTGGGTAATTCAAGAAAATCATATCCCTGCAGTAAGAGCCTTTTGTTTAACCACTAGGCATGAAGGGAAATTCAAAAGATGAAGGCGGATTACGGAAGGTAACCTCTGACAAGGGAGCTAAGACGTTCCTCCCATCAGTAACGGTCAGAAGATGGGGGAACCCAGAACTTCAAGAAGTAAACCCTGCTTCTTGCCAAAATCGCAGCAGATATTACCCCACCGCCACCCCTGCCATTTCTCCCCAGGAGGAGACTCCGTCTCAAGTGTGGACGGAGCTCTCAGGAGCGGCCGGGAGGAAGCCATGGGGTGGAAAATGCCTGCAACTTGGAGGCAGGGGGCCTGCGGGTGAGAGCGAGTTGGCTACCAGAGGGTTTTGCCCTGGAGACACAGTGGCCTGGGCTTCTTCATCTGTAAAATGGCACAGTAATGCATATTATCATTATTTCTCACTAGCAGCAACATTACATTAATACTAGATTATCACAGAATCAACTGGGTCAGCACCCGATAAGTGAAAAGCCCTTTGTGATTTGAGGTGACTTTTCTGTATTATCCAATATTGCCAAACTTGCCATGAGTAATTTACTTCTTTCCCGAGACCATTCTAAATGCTAAATCCAGTCCCATGAAACAATATGACAGTCTTAATATAGAGCCATTATTTAAAAAGCAAAAGTATTAACTAGTCATTAAACCGTAACTGTTTTCATTTTAAAGGCTGCAAAAATGTTAAGTTTGCCAAGTCAGAACATTTCAGAGTTTAAAGAGATATCTGAGGTTACCTAAAATGTAACCTTGTATAACATACTAAAAATTACCTCTTCAAGTAGGATTTGCTACTGTCTGAATTTTAAGATGCTTGGGAAGGATAGAAGGCAGGAGGAGAAGGGGACGACAGAGGATGAGATGGTTGGATGGCATCACCGACTCAGTGGACATGAGTTTGAGTAAATTCCAGGAGTTGGTGATGGACAGGGAGCCTGGCGAGCTGCAGTCCATGGGGGTGCAAAGAGTCGGACACGACTGAGCGACTGGACTGAACCGAATTTTAAGATAAAGTGCCATCTGCAAAGGTAACGGACACACATTATCTAATGCTTGGAGTCCTCCATTACCAACTTCAGCAAGGTCATGATACCTTGGACAGCTTTGAGTTCCAAAACAAAGTCCCCAGGAACACTGGAGAGCAAACGCTCACTGGAGGAGAATCACTGGCCTGCTCTTATGAACACACCCTGGGACGGCTCTGTAGGTTTTCTATGACGGGACACACTCCTTCTTTGAAATGCAGGTGGGAAGAGGAATAAGATAGCTTTCCACAGCCCAAACATGAAAACCTTTATTCAACTCAATTCAACAAACAAAAGTTAAACACAATCATTTTATCTGCTACCACAGCCAACTATTTTGTGCCTCTATCAGCTTCATCTTTCTAAGGGAAATATTTTCTTTAAAGAAAGATAAAGCTTCAGCACAAATTGTTGGAAGATCTGCGGCTTCCCAGAATATCGATGACTTTGATCACCACCTTCAACCCCATGCAGGCGACAGAAGCAGTGGAACTAATAGGAGCCTGCAGCGGGAGGGGCGTCCCTGGCGGCCCGGACAGGCAAGAGTCCGCCTGCAGTGCGGGAGACCCGGCTTAGACCCCTGGGTGGGGAAGATCCCCTGGAGAAGGGAATGGCTACCCACGCCGTATTCTTGCCTGGAGAATCCCATGGACAGAGGAGCCTGGCGGGCTGCGGTCCGTGGGGTCGCAAAGAGTCATTCAGGAGGCTATGCCTTCTACATCTGTAAACTCCCCAGCTGCGCAGCCCCCAAGAAACAACGCAGGGAGGTCTGCGGGGGCCCTGGGAAGCACACTGCTTCCACACTCAGCCTGCAGTCTCTGCTCCTCCCTTCCGTCACCACGCACGTGCACGCCACAGAGTTGTCAAAATCAGTGGAAGGGAAGGGGACCCCTCCGCGCACCACCCCTGGAAACCTTAGTATTTATGGCCTCCGGGACGTAAAATGGGGGACCCAACACTGCCATTTCTGTAAATCTCATAACAGAAGAGACAATCTGAGGATATTTGATATTCAAATATCATCCACGTGTTATCATTTTCCTCAACACTCCAAACACTGCTGTGACTGCCAAGCAGATTACACAGATTGGCAAACCTTCACTTCGTGAATGACACTTAATATGAAATCATCTTCCCTGAGAAACAGAGGAACAGTGATACAGCAGGTCCTGAGGTGGCACCAGAATCAATCCACTGTCCAGGACGATGAGGATCCACTCTTCTCAGACACCGCAACTTCTAGGAAAGGAGGCCCTTTACAAACCCCCTCTGCCCTCCCCTCATCACAGACACAAACAGGGCTCTTTCGGAGCCGGTCCAGCCTGGCCCCGCACAGAAGGGCTTAGCAGGGCTCCCCTGAGCACAGGCGCCCTCTGCAATTGTCAGGGCAGAAGTTACTTCTCTTTTCAGCTCAGAAGTTCCAGGACTCTGCAGGCAATTCCCCCGGGCCTTCCTTAGAGAAGACTTGGGGCACTTTAAAAGCAGCGGTTTCCCAACAGCTCACAGGGGTCCCAGGCTCCCAGGGCACAGCCCAGAAGGCCATGGGCTCCTGGCGCTCGGTCCCCGCCAAAGCATTTCTCCTTTTACTCCACTCACATATTAGGGTCTTGCATAAGATTCCATTTGGTGCTAAATATAAAACCAAAGTGACGTCTTCAAAAATGTGTGCAAACCACTGCAACAAGCGGTCCCCTCCCAGAGGCTCTCTTAACGCACTTCTTTTCCTCTTCCAAACTTCAAAACATGAATTGAAACTACTAAATATATTTATTTATAATATTCAAAAATGAACCCGGAGGTTTGCACAACAAATCTTTTCAAGGTGATGACTTGTTTTTTTCATACAGACTCTAGCCTGGCTTTGACTACAGCCTCGCCTCAAATTCCAACTCTCCCGTAAACCGTCAGCAACAGAGGCATATACCTGACACTTAATCTTTACGGATTTTACTGTTAGAAGCCAAGAGAGGAATGAAGCTGCCTCTTTCCCTTTACCTCTCCACAAAACTGGCATTTGATTGGTATTCTGGGCTGATTATTAGAAATTTGGCATAGTCATCAAAAAACGCCAACTTCAGTCAGTGTCTATATATCTGACAACTGAAAATGAACTGGAATTTTATTGAACATCTTGTTACCGTGTGTTGGTCAAATAAGTTGTACATCGCGGTATAATGATCAGTTTTTCTAATCTCAAAGCCAAAAATAAACGAACAGAAACGCCAAAGATCTGAAGTAATTTAATTGTACTCCTCAACAGTCCATTTAAAAATGAACTGTTCTGAGCAAACTACTTCACAGACAATGGCACATGAAGGCAGATTCTTGAAACTAACAAATCCCATTCATTTCCTTCAGTTTGTAAAAACAAGCAACTGACAAGTTTCCTGCCAATGAACATAGCTGAAGATAAGAAAGCTCCTTACAGGAAATCCTTTGCTAAAGAGAACAGTTATGCCATTAAAGCATAATTTTTTCACCAAATCTCAATCAGTTAAACATTTGACCACATGGGATCATGAAATACATGCTAAATCACCCCCAATGATGCTGTATTGCTTCTAATGTCTATATTTCCTGTGACACAGATGCAGGGTAGTAAGGAAATACTACAGCACATTTAGGATTCTTTCCACCTCCTCTCCCTGCTCCCCCTCTATGCAATTAGTTGATGAAAACAAGGAAAATTTTCTGCTTGTTTTTTTAAAAAGATCAAAGTGTTAGTTAATTGAGATTAAAATTGACCATTTTCAATTAAGATTAAGCCATACAAAGCTATAAATCATCATGACTGTAAGAAGGATATTTCTAAATGAATATCACGCACTTCAAATTTTAAAGACCACCATGGACAAGATTAGAAAAAATATAAGAAATGTACTGGCTTTATATTTACAAGCTTCAATGTTGTCCCCCAAAGTCACAATCCAGCCTCCTTGGCTAATGTCTCGCTTAGCAAGGTGAAAGGGGGAGATCCCCAAACATTTCCCCTTTCCTCTACTCACTAAAACCACCACCAAGATACTGAACATAGTCACAACGCTGAGCTGGGGAGCCTCTGATTATCCTAAAAATTACAGCACTCTTCTCTACCCACAGAAAAGGAAACTTTTTCTAAGTTAACGTTATCATAATAACTGGAGCTTTGAAAGAGCTCTTAACTCTGTGTAGGAGCGTCCTTCCCAAGCTCGGTTACCGAGAGCACCCTTCCTCATCCCACCCAAAGCACCAGATTCGCTGACCATCCGGCCCTGGGGGCCTGAGAGCAAAGCTCCAGAACGCCACAGTTCTTTGCATCCAGTCGCCCCAGTTCAAGTCTGAAGTCTCTGCAAACTGAAACTCTTCATTACTCTGTCCCCACGTGACTCTTCTGCCCCAAGTAACAGCCTAGTCTTTACAGCTCCACAAAGAGCAGACACACGAACAGTTTGCTCCCACAGTTAAGTGGTCAAACACAGGCTTCTCGGCCTTCCCTGGCGCAACTCCGAGGTAACAAAATGCAAAGTACCTTGCTTTCAGCCCTTTCCCTCACATCTTTTCAATAAAGACAGTTATGAAATCCAGGAGACTGCATTTTTGGTTGTTGTTGCAAAATGACCTTGATTTGACAGGCATGGTCTCAGGTTTCAACAGATGCTGTGGGAAAGCTTACAGAAGGCAGCGTGTTCTCCAGGCATCTGTGATGACATGCAGGTTTTTTTTTTTAAGTGGTGGTTATGGTAGTGTATGTGTGTGGGGGGTGGCGGGGAGGTTACTCATTTCGATTTCCATGACAACCATGTCTCTACTCATCAGTTATTAGATACCATCCACTTCCTGTGTCTAAATTTTTAAGCCAATCAGAAAAGTGTTTATACATTTAACAACTTCTGGGACGGTCTTTCTTTAATTGGGGTGTTTCAAGCCTCAGATGGAGTTGTCCACCAGCCTTATGTTTCTCCTCTTATGTAGAACATTTCACATTTACCAGTTCACATTAAGGTGAGAGATGCCCTTTTTCTTGAACCTGAAAAGCATTCTCCTGAAACCAGATGTCACCATTTCTTACGAGTGCACAATGATTTTGACTGTTGGCTCTTCGTGCATGGCCTTTTTCTTTCACTGTTACAGACTAAAATTTACNTGTAGGAGCGTCCTTCCCAAGCTCGGTTACCGAGAGCACCCTTCCTCATCCCACCCAAAGCACCAGATTCGCTGACCATCCGGCCCTGGGGGCCTGAGAGCAAAGCTCCAGAACGCCACAGTTCTTTGCATCCAGTCGCCCCAGTTCAAGTCTGAAGTCTCTGCAAACTGAAACTCTTCATTACTCTGTCCCCACGTGACTCTTCTGCCCCAAGTAACAGCCTAGTCTTTACAGCTCCACAAAGAGCAGACACACGAACAGTTTGCTCCCACAGTTAAGTGGTCAAACACAGGCTTCTCGGCCTTCCCTGGCGCAACTCCGAGGTAACAAAATGCAAAGTACCTTGCTTTCAGCCCTTTCCCTCACATCTTTTCAATAAAGACAGTTATGAAATCCAGGAGACTGCATTTTTGGTTGTTGTTGCAAAATGACCTTGATTTGACAGGCATGGTCTCAGGTTTCAACAGATGCTGTGGGAAAGCTTACAGAAGGCAGCGTGTTCTCCAGGCATCTGTGATGACATGCAGGTTTTTTTTTTTAAGTGGTGGTTATGGTAGTGTATGTGTGTGGGGGGTGGCGGGGAGGTTACTCATTTCGATTTCCATGACAACCATGTCTCTACTCATCAGTTATTAGATACCATCCACTTCCTGTGTCTAAATTTTTAAGCCAATCAGAAAAGTGTTTATACATTTAACAACTTCTGGGACGGTCTTTCTTTAATTGGGGTGTTTCAAGCCTCAGATGGAGTTGTCCACCAGCCTTATGTTTCTCCTCTTATGTAGAACATTTCACATTTACCAGTTCACATTAAGGTGAGAGATGCCCTTTTTCTTGAACCTGAAAAGCATTCTCCTGAAACCAGATGTCACCATTTCTTACGAGTGCACAATGATTTTGACTGTTGGCTCTTCGTGCATGGCCTTTTTCTTTCACTGTTACAGACTAAAATTTACAAACTTAGTACATGACACCTGCACAAGACACGTACACTATCAAAGCAAAGCTCCAGTTAAGCACCCCACCGCCGATGGTAATACTTTCACTCTTCAGATCCAAAAAATGGTTAGAAAAAATTATTATGAGTTGAATAACTTCGCATTCTACAACTCCCAAGCAGAAATCACCGAGATCGTATTGTAAAGCGATATGTCTACAAATGCAAGCTAGTAGCTGACGTCTGCAAAAAATTTGTCACCAAAATGGCCTACTTTATCTGAATAGAAGCAACAACAAAAAAAACTAAACACCAAGGTGTCTCAACCCAAGTGCGCCCGAGTTAAAAATCAACGTTGCAGAAATCTGGGCCCGAGAAGGCTACTCTGAAATTACAGCTTGATTTTCAAAGACGGTTCGGGGTGACTGTTTCCCTGAGTCTCCACCTAACTGACCAGTCGGTGTGAGAGCAGGGTGGGCTGGGGCCATTTGTGCAGTCTTCCGAGCTCTGTGCTCTCCCCTCTCTAAGGCAGAGCAGGCGATCAATGAAAAACAGGGAACAAAAGGAATGTAACAGGATGTCTTCCTTAGCGAGGAAAATGATTCCCTTTTTCCTCAAGGAGCCAGTCCCACCCAGCCCAGGACAGCTCCACATGGGAGCTCCCAGCAGACCAGACCTCGGGGCTGAAGCACATTTTACATTTGCAATCCTGGGTCCCAGCTGCTGGCAAATGTGTCACCTCTAAGCACATCCTGTGACAGAGGGCTCCCCGAGCCCAACCAATTGAAACTAATAAATTAAATAAATTAATAATCCCACCACGAAAAGCTGCCGAGAAAGACCGCGTTTTCCCTTCCCCAAATGTCAATCGGGCGGTATAAACAAAGCATGAAAAATGTCTCTCCAGCCTCCCCAGCCAGGAATCACGGTTTTTCTCCGCCAAACAAGGCTTCTCCAAAAAGAGAAATATTCTCACTGCCTTCAAAGGAAACTCTAGTCTGTAGATGTCACATCAGGATAACCAGTAACAGTATTTGAAAAGAGGTTTAAACTGCCCCCACATTTGACACTCTGTTTATAATTGATAGCAAAACAGTTGCGACAGCAATGCTGTAAACTCTGCCAGCCAAACTCCACATTTAACACGTTAGTTCCTTGAAAATAAAAGTAATGTCTTGGGGAGCCCACAAAAGTAAAGACTCGGAAAGTAATTAACAGAATTACTGCAATTATTTGATCATTTTAATAAATTANTGAGGCTCCCTCGCCGTCGGGGGCGCGGAGGGGCATGCCTGCGCTGCACCTGCAGCCACCAACGCGAAGCAGTGGGATGGTGCAGAGTGCGCAGGAGCGACGGCAGCCACCACGGCGCCGTGCAGCGTCCTCAGGGTCCACGGCAGGTCCATCAACAGGCTGCTCTGCTGCGAGACCGCAGGCCCCACGCCACGCCGGGGACCGCAGGCCCCGCGCCACGCTGGAGGTCGCAGCCCCGCGCCACGCTGCGTCACCGTGTTGCCGGTCCCGCCTCCAGCCTACCTGGGGCGTTCTGGGGGCCGCCTGCCAGGCTGGGCATAAATGCCCCGTCAGCTTAGGCCAGCTAGACTTGGCCTGCGTTGGCCGACACGAGGGCCCCGCCTTCCGGTCCCCCTGGTGGGTGCCGGTTGAGCCAACCAGCCATCGTGTGCCGAGCCCCAGAGCTGGGTCTGCAGGCCCCTCGCTCTGTCATCGGACTCCGTATAAGAACCACACTTAGGCACGGGGCTGCCTGTGTCATCGAATAAGCCAGTTGCTCCCGTGGGGGTTTAACTAGTTACCTTGGCCATGCTGCTAATTGAATCAACCAGAAAGTTTAATCTCAGATACATTTCTGTACGGATAAAATGAAGCGTGTATTGTATACATGTTTCTCGTACTGTAGGCAGGGTAGTTAATTTTTTTTTGTACGACATTAAAGAATGTAATGCATTAGAGTTTTAGCCCCGAACAAAAAACAAAACAAAACAAACCTTCAAAGGGACAAAGAAAACATCCTTTCTGCTGCTGCTGCTTTAAACAGAGAAGAAACAGTTTCCATATTCCCTTCATCTCCCTCACTCAGCCTTCCCCTTTGTCTTGTAGGGATCGCGTTGTAGAGCATACTTGTAATTCATCCTCTGACTCTTCTTGACGACATTGAACTTGGCAATAAGGAGCTTTCAGTGTGAGATTGGATCATTTTGTCTCAAAGAGCAAAGAACTGATTCCTTAAAAGATTGAGAAAATATGAATTTCTGCTGATGCAAACCAGGAACGCAAGCCCTTCCTATTATTCTCCCAGCAAGTTAAATGTGGAAGTGGAATCGTTTCTTATAAACAAGTAGGCAAAGAGATCATTAAGCCTTTCGCTTACACTTACTTTGAGCAGCCACGAAAATAAGCCACGGAGCAAACGCTTCGGTCTCAGATGAGAGCAGGGTGAGTTGCAGAGACTGGGGGGCGGGTGGGGGTGTGGAGGTCCCAGTGGAAGGCACCCCACCTTCCCTGTCAAACCCCTTCACATTCAGTCGTCTGGAGTAAAAGTCCCCGATACTCAGGGAGAAAAGTGGTCATCCCGTCACGGGGCTGCAGGGCGTGGGGCCACTGTCGGCCCCCAGCCCCCTGCCTCCGCTGCCCTGGCTCCCGTGGGCGCCCCTCGCTAACGCTGCAGAGCACCCCCACGGCCCTGCGCCCTGGGGCCCGCCGCCCCAGCTCCTGGGAGCGCCTACTCTGCGAAGCCCGACTTTCTTCTGCCTGTCCTCCCACCTCCCGGCCGGCCCCTCCTGGTCTTCCCACCTCTGCCTGCTTCCTGATGCTGGCGTGCCATCCTGGGCTTTTCCTCTCCTTTCTTCCCGCTCGCTCGCTCTCTGGGTGATCACGGCCCTTCCTGTGGCTTAGAATGATCACCAAGACCCCGAGCACCCAGCTCCCTCCTGAATTCCACACCTATAGCCAAAAAGCTCATCTTCTGCTCGATGCTGGTACTTTGCTGTCACCTCAAACTCAATATCCATGTTTTGAGCGATTTACCCTCCCGCTCCAAGCCTCTTCCTTCTATATCCCCGTGTTCCACACCCAACGACCTCAACGTGATCCCGACCACGCTCGTCCTTCCCGCCCTACATTCAGGCTCCGACTTCTGCAGACTCCGCCTCAGGAGCCGCTCCTCAGCTCGTCTCCATTCCCCTGGCCTCTGCCTCCGGTCAGCCCCTCACCTCTTGACCCGGCCCCAGCATCCTGCCCTGCTCACACAGATGAGGAGATGGGAGAAGCCCACCAGACCTGGGTATCTAAGCAGCTGGGAGCTAAAGAAGAACAAAGATCTCTGAGTCAGGACCCTGGATGGGTCTAAGGCTTGAATGGAAGAGACAGATGTAAGATCTCAGCAAGTCCTACCTGTACCAGCAGCCAATCCCTAGAGCCCTATAACTACTTACCCTGAAACATCGCTTTGGTTCCATCACCTCTGGCCCCTGATCTTTGGCGACCTCCATCATTCACAGAATATACAGCGTAGAGCTCACATCCCCTCTGAACATTCCAAGACCCCAGTGATCACTCTCACGCCTCTGTTCTGCCAGGTCATCTTCACTTGGCCCCTGAAATCAGCCTTTCTCCTCTGCACGTGGAAGTGCTGACCTTGCTCTTCCAGTCGCTGAAGTCTGGTCATGCCCTCACTCCTCCTAGGACCCCACCCTTTAATTCTTCAAACTTGTTTGTTTAGATCACACAGGATCATTCATTTGCTCAACCAATTTTAAGAGCCAACAGTGGGCCAACTGGATTCCTGCGAAGACAAACGTCTGTCCTTGAAGAGTTCTTTATCCACCAGAAAGACAGGCCAGGAACAGGAAGTTAGCTCCCAGTGTGATCAGCTCTGCAATGGCGCTGCTAGACAATGGCCTGGGAGCATCCTTCTGGGACCTCCCAGGTCTCACCATCACAGAGATGGTCCCGTCACCTTGTGGAGGAAAGTGTTCTCTCTCTTTTAAGCTCCAAGGGTGTTGATTCTCAACTCTGTGGCACAAAGATTCGTCTGGAGTGCTTTTTAATCACGCAATTTCCAGGGTCCCATTTCCAGAGGTTCTGTTTCAGGAGGTCTGGGATTGGGACTAGAAATAAGCATTTTAAATAAACCCCTCAGTGAATCTAATATAGATGAGGCCACAGGCCACACTTGGAAAAACATTCCTAAGGAGTGTTTTTATTGTTTTTGCAGCTCAAAAAACATGCCAGAGACAGCCTTGTAATCTCCATGCTTACACGTATGGCTTATAGAGTTTGCTGAATAATTGCTCTTTAAGAGTCCTTTGTTTGCTTCTTTATATTCCTCCATAGCACGAGAAAAGGGCATAAGAAATTGCGAAAGTCCTTAATAATTTTAGTGAAGTTCCTTTGTGTGTCTGAATTTTTAACAATGACATCATATTGTTTAAAAAATTAGAATTAGGGACTTCCCGGGGGGTCCAGTGGCTGAGAATCCACCTTCCCATAGAGGGACAGGGATTTGATCCCTGGCTGGGGGCTTGCCACGGAGCAGCGGATCTGAGAGCAGCAAGTCCTGAGGCTGCAGCCCCCGCCAGAGAGGAGCTCCTGAGTGGCCAGGCAGAGCCCACGCACCACAGGGAAGGGTGCCCCGTGCTGCAGCTAAGCCCCAGCCCAGCCAAAGAAATAAAAAGCCAATTTTAGAAGTTAAAATTTAAAAAGAGAAAGATTGCCCTGAAAACAAACTGCAATGCCAAGGCTGAGTTATTAGTGAACCAGGCAGGGTGGGCAGGGGGTTGTGCCAATCCCAAGGCCCAAGCCCCTCCCACGGGAGCCAAAAGGACCGGGCACCGCTGCCCACGTCACTCAGGGCAGTTAGCGCTGCCCTCACAGGAGGCTGCGGCCACGTTTCAGAAAGATGCCACTGGGCCCTGGAGGAGGGTGGTCTTCAACGCTGGACCCGCCCTCCTGCAGCACAGCAGTGACCAGCCGTTCTTTCGAACTGGCTTCCCAGTGGCCTGTTGTGAGAGTGTGGATGGAGGCCCAAGAGGCCCAGGATCCCTGGGCCCCAGGGGGGCAGCCGGCCTTCGTGTGCTGGCAGCCCCGGGGCCCAGCGCCTCGCCACCCCTGTGGCCCTCCTAGTGGAGCGGGGGGCGGGTGGAGGGCGCGATGCGATTCTGGTCCTGCCCTGTGGCTCGGAGTCCGCCCTCTGCGGCTCCCCTCGGACCCCTTTCTGGACGAGAGCGTGGCTGCCGTGTCACGGCAGCCTCCCCGTCACGTCTTCGAGACCCGTCCCTGCCCCACCCATGTCAGGTAGGTGGTAACCTGAGTCCAAGCTGGGAATCTCCGGAAGGGAAATAGAAGAGGAGGCTGACGCTGGGATTAACAGGCTCTCTGTTGCTTTTTTCTGTTCTCCTCCTGTTCTCAGGAGAGATGGGTTACTCTTCCCTGAGAACCGCCCCCTTCCCCAGCTCTCCCCACGGCTGAAACCATTGACCCACCTGTGGGATGTGAGCGCCACGCCTATCTTCAGATTCTAGAAGGTTCAAGAGTCTAGAACAAGTCCAGATGTTGGGCAGGGGCATTTTAAGAATCTTCTCTCTAACAAAGCTGGAGGAGGAAGTGGCAACCTTCTCCAGTATTCTTGCCTGGAAAAGTCCGTGGACAGAGGCGCCGGGTGGGCTGCAGTCCATGGGGTCACAGAGAGTCCCACAGGGCTGAGCGACTAACACTTGCGCGTTTCATATTATACCCCAGCACCCAGTGAGATGCATCTTGGGCTCTAACAGGGAAGGCTGGGAGGCATCAGGACCCAGAAAAAACTTAACACCAGACCAGAGCTGGGCCCACAGAGCCGCCCCACCCCGGGTGCTGGCGGGGTCCCACTGCTGCGGAGGCCCTGCTCCGAAGTGGGCACCACTGCAGGGCCGACTCACATGCTCTGACGTGACTCGGCAAAGCAACGGGGGCCCAGAGGTGTGGCCAACGGTCAGAATTAAGAGAGCACATCGGTAAACGAGGAGTCCCTAGCTTTTAGAGGGAGTTCCAGTAGCTCCTCTTAGAGGACCCGTCCTACTAGGAAACTTAGCAGGACAGAGAGACAGCTCAAGAATCGAGTCATCAATTCCTGGGTATGGGGAGGGCAAGGACTGTGCCACAGCTTTGGAGAAAAGCTCGCTTTGGAAAAGCTAGATTTGAACAAATCTAGAGGGAAGAGCAATGGCACCCCACTCCAGCACTCTTGCCTGGAAAATCCCATGGATGGAGGAGCCTGGTGGGCTGCTGTCCATGGGGTCAATAAGAGTCGGACACGACTAAGCGACTCACTTTCACTTTTCACTTTCATGCATTGGAGAAGGAAATGGCAACCCACTCCAGTGTTCTCACCTGGAGAATCCCAGGGATGAGGGAGCCTGGTGGGCTGCTGTCTATGGGGTCGCACAGAGTCGGACACGACTGAAGTGACTTAGCAGCAGCAGCAGCTCTAATACTGCTCTAAAAATCCTTGCCGGGGCATCAGACCAAGAGGCACGTCATCAGGAAATCTGGGTCTCGCCTCTCTCGGGGCTAACCCTTACTCCCATCACAGGGTTCGTGGATTTAGGAAGACGCCCCCCCTTGCCTTCCCCCTTCCCAGCTCAGCTCACCCCGCTTCACAAAGGCTCCTGTTCTCCCTCCTCCCCTTCTCAGAGGCAGGACAGGGGCTCTGGTCATCCCTTCTACTGTTATCTCTGAAACGATGTCAGCGTGGTTTTATTTCACATTTCCTTTAAGATGCTTGTTTGTGCTAAAGCACTCATACAGAGAGGTGGTTTTTTTTTTTCCTCCCAGGGGATTAGCATTTTAGTAAGAGCTGAATAATAAAAGTGGATTTTAAAAGCCTGTCAGAAACGTCGTGGTGCGTGTCTTCTCATAATTGCCTTGGAATGATCAGGACTGAACTTCGTTGCTGTTCCGAAGTGAACACAGGCACTTTTTCTCTGCCGGGCCTCGAGGACGGGCGTTGAGGGGGAAATGACCTGTGATGCCTTATCAAATGTAAACTCTGATTTTCTAGATAAAAAGGAAGACAGGGAGCAACTTGAGATGGGGCTTTCAGGTGTGGACCGCTAGGACTGTTTCGAATGGTTCTTGACCTTTTGTGGCTCTCACGCTCCTTTGAGACCACGAGGCAATAACGTACATAAATAGAGGCATATAAAATATCCAAGGGAACTGTGGGCCTCGTAGGGTGAAAAAGATCCTTGTCATCAAAATATTTTCCCTCTTCTTTTGATTCACTCTTAATCCAGAAATTTGAATAAATGGATGAAATTTGGAGTCCAATTAAGTTGCGAATATACCATAATTCTCAGCACCGGCTAGGTACAAAGGTAACCAGAAAAATTTAAGACTTCATGCCTGCCCCCAAACTTACATGTTGCACCTTTCAGGAAGACAGCGTAGAGTTTCGAGCTAGTTTGTGTGGTATGGATGGATAAAGAGAGTCCGTGGGTTAATCAAACGCAATTTGGTAGAGAAAGAAGGATTTCCATTGTACTTGACAGGATCTGTAGGGCTTAGCTAAACAGAAGGGAAACGTGAATGTTTTGCATGGAGACAACGCGGTCCAAGAGAGTGTGAGCTCTGATACCTGGTACATTTGGGTTTGAACAACCGCTCTATTGGTTACAGGCTCCATAACCAGGCGACAGTTACTTAACATGTCTGCAGTTGCATTTCTACATGTGTAAAATGGGCATTTTTGTAGAATGGACGGGAAAAATAGCTAAGATGATTTTGTAAAAGCATCTGGAGCAGTGCCAAGAAGGTAACAACTGTGTTCCTCTCGTTTGCTACCGCATCTCAAGAGCATAACCCAGCGGCTGGCACACAGAAGGTGCTGGAACAATATCTGCAGGAATGCTAAGTGGATGCGTAAGCGAGCGAATGAGTGAAATACACCGCACAGTGGGCAGAGACAGCGTGTCCAGTGCATGGCAGCATGAAAATGTGCTTCTCAAACATAAATAATAAAATTACAGGGTTTAACTCAGACGGCTTTACACTGTTCTACGTTACTCAAAGACAAGCTACTCAGTGTCCGGGTTCTGGAAGCCTGTGCCAACCTCATCGCCAGCGTCCCAATTCTGCCTGGTTTAGTGTCTTTTTCCTTTGTCTTTGGTTTTCAGCAGTTTACCATGATGTTCCTAAGTGTGATTTCTTCGTATTTGTCTTACTTGGGGTTCAGGGATCTTCTGGAATCTGTAGGCTGATGGTCTGCATCAGTTTTGGCAAATGTTTGGCCAATACTCCTCAAATATTGCTTCGATCCTATCCCTTCCTCTCCAAGTCTCTGATCAGCTACATGTTAGAGCTTTTCACTGTATCTCATATATCTTTAACCCTCTTTTCTGGTTTTTTTTTTTCCATTGTTTTGTCTGTGTTTCAGTTCAACATTTTCTATTTTCTTGTTTTTCAGTCACTATCCTATCCACTATCAAACCCATTTATAGGACTCTTAATATCAGATTAAGGGCTTCCTGGTGGCTCAGAGGTTAAAACATCTGCCTGGACTGCGGGAAACCCGGGTTCAACCCCTGGGTTGGGAAGATCCCCTAGAGAAGGAAATGGCAACCCACTCCAGTACTCTTGCCTGGAGAATCCCGTGGAGGGAGGAGCCTGGTGGGCTGGAGTCCATGGAGTCGCAGAGAGTCGGACACGACTGAGCGACTTTACTTACTTACTTTACTTACTTAATATCAGATAGCACGCTTTTCAATTCTAAAATTTTTATTTTATTCTTTTAAAATAAATTCCAAGTCTCAAATAAAATTATCTATTTTTTCTTCTATTTTCTTGAATGTAGTCATCACAGTTGTTTTAAAGCTCTTATCTGCTGTTTCCATTCTCTAGGTTACCTATAGGCCTATTTTTACTGTTTATTTTTCCTCTTGGCTTTTGATCATATGGTACCTCATTTGGCGCTTGTAACAGCTGTATCACCTTTTGTGACCACTTCTGTTAGGTAAATCCGTAAGAGATATCCAGGTATTCATAATGACTGTGTAAGGCCGACTCTTTCCAAAGTCACAGAGAGAGCTACTTGTGAGAACACATCTAAGGGGCCAAGCATCACCATCTGTAACATCCAGAGTTCTGATGGGTCTGAAGGATTTCCTCCATTTGTCACTCACTCAACAAGTGTTTGAGACCTTGTCTGTGCTGTGGTGCCGCTGAGGCTGTTTTGGTGATCAGGATCAGGTCTGTGTACTCACAGAACTTGCATTTTTATGGGGGAAAGACAGCAAAAAAAAACTACTAAATAGCAGGGAAACTATCAGATATTCCTAAGTGTTCTGATGATTATTAGAATCGATGATAAACAGTCACTAGGGGGATACTTTACACTGAAAGGTCAGGGAAGGATGTTTCCTGGAAGAAGGTGACTCTCAAGGTGGCTGAATGACAAGAAGGAATCAGCCATGCGGTGATGAAGCATCGAGGCACAGGGAGAGCCAGCCCAGGAGCCCCACGGGAGGAGCAAGGCTGACGCGGCGACGGCTGAGCTTGGTGTCGGCTCAGCTGGGTCACGGCGCCTGCGCTTGCTCAGATGTTCGTGTCCGCATGATGGCTGGGTGCATCTGCGGAGGTGTTTCCAGGTGAGGTTAGTCTTTGAACCTATAGACTGAGTAGACAAGATAGACCTCGCCAGTGGACCGGGCAGCGCTCNGGATGCGTAAGCGAGCGAATGAGTGAAATACACCGCGCAGTGGGCAGAGACAGCGTGTCCAGTGCATGGCAGCATGAAAATGTGCTTCTCAAACATAAATAATAAAATTACAGGGTTTAACTCAGACGGCTTTACACTGTTCTACGTTACTCAAAGACAAGCTACTCAGTGTCCGGGTTCTGGAAGCCTGTGCCAACCTCATCGCCAGCGTCCCAATTCTGCCTGGTTTAGTGTCTTTTTCCTTTGTCTTTGGTTTTCAGCAGTTTACCATGATGTTCCTAAGTGTGATTTCTTCGTATTTGTCTTACTTGGGGTTCAGGGATCTTCTGGAATCTGTAGGCTGATGGTCTGCATCAGTTTTGGCAAATGTTTGGCCAATACTCCTCAAATATTGCTTCGATCCTATCCCTTCCTCTCCAAGTCTCTGATCAGCTACATGTTAGAGCTTTTCACTGTATCTCATATATCTTTAACCCTCTTTTCTGGTTTTTTTTTTTCCATTGTTTTGTCTGTGTTTCAGTTCAACATTTTCTATTTTCTTGTTTTTCAGTCACTATCCTATCCACTATCAAACCCATTTATAGGACTCTTAATATCAGATTAAGGGCTTCCTGGTGGCTCAGAGGTTAAAACATCTGCCTGGACTGCGGGAAACCCGGGTTCAACCCCTGGGTTGGGAAGATCCCCTAGAGAAGGAAATGGCAACCCACTCCAGTACTCTTGCCTGGAGAATCCCGTGGAGGGAGGAGCCTGGTGGGCTGGAGTCCATGGAGTCGCAGAGAGTCGGACACGACTGAGCGACTTTACTTACTTACTTTACTTACTTAATATCAGATAGCACGCTTTTCAATTCTAAAATTTTTATTTTATTCTTTTAAAATAAATTCCAAGTCTCAAATAAAATTATCTATTTTTTCTTCTATTTTCTTGAATGTAGTCATCACAGTTGTTTTAAAGCTCTTATCTGCCGTTTCCATTCTCTAGGTTACCTATAGGCCTATTTTTACTGTTTATTTTTCCTCTTGGCTTTTGATCATATGGTACCTCATTTGGCGCTTGTAACAGCTGTATCACCTTTTGTGACCACTTCTGTTAGGTAAATCCGTAAGAGATATCCAGGTATTCATAATGACTGTGTAAGGCCGACTCTTTCCAAAGTCACAGAGAGAGCTACTTGTGAGAACACATCTAAGGGGCCAAGCATCACCATCTGTAACATCCAGAGTTCTGATGGGTCTGAAGGATTTCCTCCATTTGTCACTCACTCAACAAGTGTTTGAGACCTTGTCTGTGCTGTGGTGCCGCTGAGGCTGTTTTGGTGATCAGGATCAGGTCTGTGTACTCACAGAACTTGCATTTTTATGGGGGAAAGACAGCAAAAAAAAAACTACTAAATAGCAGGGAAACTATCAGATATTCCTAAATGTTCTGATGATTATTAGAATCGATGATAAAGAGTCACTAGGGGGATACTTTACACTGAAAGGTCAGGGAAGGATGTTTCCTGGAAGAAGGTGACTTTCAAGGTGGCTGAATGACAAGAAGGAATCAGCCATGCAGTGATGAAGCATCGAGGCACAGGGAGAGCCAGCCCAGGAGCCCCACGGGAGGAGCAAGGCTGACGCGGCGACGGCTGAGCTTGGTGTCGGCTCAGCTGGGTCACGGCGCCTGCGCTTGCTCAGATGTTCGTGTCCGCATGATGGCTGGGTGCATCTGCGGAGGTGTTTCCAGGTGAGGTTAGTCTTTGAACCTATAGACTGAGTAGACAAGATAGACCTCGCCAGTGGACCGGGCAGCGCTCCGTCCACTGAGGGCCTGGCCCTCGCCAGTGTGCCCGGGCAGCGCTCAGTCCACTGAGGGCCTGGCCAGAACAAAACGGTGGAGGAGGGGAGAATTACTCTCTGCTTGATCTGGGCCAATGGTCTTCTCTCGTCCTTTGCTGTTGTCCAGTCGCTAAGTCGTGTCCAGCCCTTTGTGACCCCATGGACCGCAGCACGCCAGGCGCCTCTGTCCTCCAGGGTCTCCTGGAGTTTGCTCAGATTCATGTCCATTGAGTCAGTGATGCTATCTTATCATCTCATCCTCTGCCTTCCCCGCCTCCTCTTGCCTTCCATCTTTCCCAGCATCAGGGTTTTCGCCAATGAGCTGGCTTTTTCCTAGGACTGGGACTTATCATCGTTGTTCCTGGTTGTTAGGCCTTCAAACTTGAGGGACGCCCCAAACTCATATTATCAGCTTTCTTGGTGCTCAGGAGTTCAGACTCAGGCTACCGCCCATACCAGTGGGTTTCCAGTGGCAGGCGGTAGAGCAGGGGACTTCTCAGCCTCTGTAATCATGGGAGCCAATTCCTTATAACAAATCTCTTCATGTGTATAAATATAACGATGCTACTGATTCTTTCTGGAGAACCCTGACTAACGGTTAGAAAAAGAAAGGTCGGCGTGACCCAAGTGAGAAGGGGGAAGTTGAAAGTGGAAGACACGAGGCAGTGGACAGACTCACCAGATCCCTTAGCATTTTAGAAGTCAGAGTAAGGGGTGCAGGCTTATCTTACGCTTGATAAGAAGCTACTGAAAAGCTTTCAGGAGGAGAGGAACAGGGTCTGATTTATATTTTTAAAAGCTCACTTTAGCTTTTGTGTGGAAAGAAGCAATTTGCAGAGAGGCAAGATTGGAAGTGGAGAAACAAGCTGGGCTGTGATTGCTGTGGTCCAGGAGGGCGTGGTGAGGGCTTGGATGGGAGTAGTGGGTGAGGAGACGAGCAAACGTGGAAAGACCAGGACTGCTTTTGAAGGTAGAGTCAACAGAACTTGCCAGCAGCTGGGTGAGTGGGGAAGGAGAGCTGCCTAGTGATAAATCCCAGACTTCTGCCATAAGCAACGCGGTGGGCAGTAAAGTCATGTCACGAATTTGGGGAAGCTCATCTGGGGGTCAGTGGGGTGGACTGGGGACTCTGCTCTGGCCTCATTTAATCAGAGATGCCCACTCACCACCCCAATGGACAGAGCAAATTGGGACTTGGTACATGCTTTCCAGAGAGAGGTTCGGCTAGAGATAGAGAGCGGGAAGTCACTCACGTGTAAACGCCATTTGAATCAGCCTAGGGTCTAGATAAGAGTATCTTAGTCAAGTATATAGAGGCATGACAGCTTGGACTGGAAGAGACATTAAGAAGCCGGCGGTGAGGGTAAAGGAGCCGCTGCCGACGCAGGGGACGCAGGGTCAGTCCCCGCCCTGGGAAGGTCCCCTGGAGGAGGAAAGGGCAGCCCACTCCAGCATTCCTCCCTGGGAAAGCCCCTGGACAGAGGAGCCTGGGGCGCTGCAGTCCATGGGGTCCCAAAGAGTCCTACGCGACCGGGCAGCTAAACATCAAACAACAGTCCAACGCTTTGCTTTTATAAGCAGGAAAGTGAGGCCCTGGGAGGTCAGGTGCTTCTCTCATAGCTGTGCAGTCCACCAGAATCTAGGATCTCCTTACTTGCCTCAGTGCTTTTTTATTTACCTTCTGCTTCTAAAACAGTGCAACTTAACTCCAAAGTTATGGCAAATATTTGTGGAAAGAGATAATTATGCTCTGTGCAATATTGGATTTTGATAAAAAAAAAAAGTTTAAAAAGAAAATAAACCACAAATAGTTTGCTTTAAAATATTTCACTATCAATCTGAATTCAAATAAAGAAGCAGCTTGGTTGGCAGACTGGTTGGCTCAGTGAAAAATGAATTAGCAGGAACATTTTTATCCAGAATTGATTGTAGCTGGTGCAACCTTTTTAAGGGAAGACTTTAAATTAAAAGGCCAATCATTTCTTCATCATGTAGAAGGGAAAAAAAACTTGCAAGTAAAATCCCATTACCTGAGTTGTTAAACCAGGTAGTAAAATTCCTTAGACCACTGAATTTGACACACGTTCACACACACAGATACGCAGTCACAGCTTCATTAGACAAACAGCAAGTGTGTGCTCCACCACTACAGTAAGGGACGCAGAAGAAAGTCGTGAGATTCAAAAGAGCCCCGTGGACATTTTGTGTTGGCACACCTGGAATAAAGCGAAAGAGCTGATGTTAGCAGCTTTCCCCTTTAGCAGCAAAAAGCTAATCTAGGCACAGCAGATAAAACAACATGGCCAGAAATGATCCATAATCCTTTGTATGCAGGTAACTCCGACTCACTCATGAAATTCTCGGTAACTACAGAAGACATTTCAAGCAGAATGTTCCAGATGTCGGTCTGCCTGAGAGACTTTTCTGAGAAGAAAGCAACAGCTGTGCCTTTCCCGTGTGTCCACAACCGACAAACTTCCTGCCAACACAAGAGACAGCCACAAGCGTCATCCGCCTCCCTGAGCTTCAACTTCCTGGTCAGAAAAGTGAAGCAAGTGATTGCTCAGGAACACCCAGGGGCTTTGAAATCATATTTCCAACACTCGCCAAGGCCAAAACCAATACAAAAGAAAAAAACAATAAATTCTAAGTTCATGTAAGACTGACTTGTTCTCTGCATTCAAGCACAGCTGCGATTGGCTACTTGGAAGGTCACCCAGCTTTGACCCCTTCCTTTTTGCCTCCCAACTGAAACGGCCTTGCTTTGGTATTTCACTGAATCTTGCAAAGTAGTAAACGCCATTTTATAAACAAAGTCATGGTAACGCCTCTAGTAACTACAACATATAAATCCAAATTTCGAACATGATCTCAGATGAGATCATGATGGATTACTTAAATGATGGATTATTTTCAATGTGTGAAGATATGGTAGGAGACTAGCCTAACGTGAAGATATGCTGTAATGTTAGGTCAGTAAACAAGACGTCAAGACTAGCGGTGTCCTCTTCGAGCGAGGAGGACTCTCTCGTTGACCCCATCTGTGAAGTCTTTGCAGGGCTGATGCCACACCAGTGACCAACCGCAGACTGCAAGCGGCGTTTTCTGCTTCTTGACTGTCCACTCAAGTTCAAGGCCTCTCTCCTCATATCTTTCTTAGTTCCATTAACTCTCTACATTTGGGAGAAATTAAACTCAACAATGACCCTGATTCCCTCTATCATCACTGAATGCTGACCCAGTTCAGTGTCAACCCAACTTTGACATGTGCCAAGTATCATAGTGGTGAGGTTGCACACATTCCAGGATTTTGGTGATGGCAGAGCAGTCGTGATATTCTTCTTTTTTAACAAGAGTTACTTTTACTGCTGTTTTCCCAGCAATTAGTGCAGTGCCTGGTACATTTTAGGCACAACGTACTTGCTGAAAGCTGGGTGAATGAGTGAATGAATGAACACCCTTATAGCTGGGGAAGAACTTTGTGTGATACGAAGGTGGAGAGCAGGACCACATCAACAGTTTGCGTAAAAGTTTCCCAAACTGGCTCTACATCATATATGCTTAGGATATGCATCATATATGCTTAGGATATGCAACAGCTCTGCATCATATATGCTTAGGATATGCAACAGCTCTGCATCATATATGCTTAGGATATGCAACAGCTTTGCATCATATATGCTTAGGACGTGCAAGTCACAACAGCGAGGACACCCAGCAAAATGGCAAACCCCGAAGCCCGACAGCGCCGTGTGCAGATGAGGATGTGGAGCGGAAGGAGCGCTTATTCGTTGCTAGTGGCAACGCAAACAGGTACAACCACTTTGAAAGACAATTCGGCTCTTACATGATCCAACAACTGTGCTCCTTGGTACTTACCCAAAGGAGGTGAAAACCTACACCCATACAGAGAAGCTGTGCACAAATGCCTGTACCAGCTGTGTTCATAATGACCCACATTTAGAAGTACCTAAGATAGCCTTCTGACCACACAGATCACAGCCTTGCCTAACTCAATGAAACTAAGCCATGCCCGCGGGGCAACCCAAGACAGGCGGGTCATGGTGGAGAGGTCTGACAGAATGTGGCCCACTGGAGAAGGGAATGGCAAATCACTTCAGTATTCTTGCCTTGAGAACCCCATGAACAGTATGAAAAGGCAAAATGATAGGATACCAAAAGAGAAACTCCCCAGGTCGGTAGGTGCCCAAGATGCTACTGGAGATCAGTGGAGATATAACTCCAGAAAGGATGAAGGGATGGAGCCAAACCAAAAACAATACCCAGTTGTGGATGTGACTGGTGATAGAAGCAAGGTCCAATGCTGTAAAGAGCAATATCGCATAGGAACCTGGAATGTTAGGTCCATGAATCAAGGCAAATTGGAAGTGGTCAAACAGGAGATGGCAAGAGTGAACTTCGACATTCCAGGAATCAGCAAACTAAAATGGACTGGAATGGGTGAATTTAACTCAGATGACCATTATATCTACTACTGCGGGCAGGAATCCCTNTGCCAACAAAGGTCCGTCTAGTCAAGGCTATGGTTTTTCCAGTGGTCATGTATGGATGTGAGAGTTGGACTGTGAAGAAAGCTGAGCACCGAAGAATTGATGCTTTTGAACTGTGGTTTTGGAGAAGACTCTTGAGATTCCTTTGGACTGCAAGGAGATCCAACCAGTTCATTCTGAAGATCAGCCCTGGGTGTTCACTGGAAGGACGGATGCTGAAGCTGAAGTGCCAATACTTTGGCCATCTCATGTGAAGAGCTGACTCACTGGAAAAGATCCTGATGCTGGGAGGGACTGGGGGCAGGAGAAGAAGGGGACAACAGAGGATGAGATGGCTGGATGGCATCACGGACTCGATGGACATGAGTTTGAGTGAACTCCGGGAGTGATAAACAGGGAGGCCTGGCGTGATGTGATTCATGGGGTCACAAAGAGTCGGACACGACTGAGTGACTGAAGTGAACTGAACTGAACTGAAGATAGCCTTCAGCAGGTGCGTGGACGGAGACACTAGTACATTTGGACAATGGGGTTATATTCAGCTCTAGGAAGAAACGAGCTTTTGAGCCACGAAAAGACATGGAGGAATCTTAAATGCATGTGACTCAATGAAAGAATCTAATCTGAAAAGGCTACATACAATACGACATTCTGGAAAAGGCAAAAAACTGGAGACAGTCAGAATGTTGCCAGGGGTTGGGGAGTGTGTGTGTGTGTGTGTGTGTGTGCGCGCGCGCGCTCAGTCCTGTCCAATGCTTTGTGGCCCCTTAGATTGTAGCCCACCAGGCTCTTCTGTCCATGGAATTTCCCAGGCAAGAATCCTGGGGCAGGTTGCTGCTTCCTACCCCCAGGGATCTTACTGACCCGGGGGCGACCCCTCGTCTCTTACCTTCTGCATGGGCAGGTGGGCTCTTTTTCTAGCGACGCCCCCGGGAGGGCTGGGTAGGCAGAGCGCACAGAGGGTTTCAGGGCCGGGAAACTACTCTCTGTGACGCCGGAATGATGGACAGGTGTCCTGAGGGTTTGCCCAAACCCGTAGCGTGAGTCCTACGGCAAGGTGTGGACTTTGGATGGTAACAGTGTGCTGTAACACAATCTCTGTCCTAGTGAGGGATGTCCCAGCAGGAGAGGCCATGACTATGTGGCCGCAAGGCGCACAGCAAACCTCTGCTCCTTCCCCTCAATTCTGCTGCAAACCTTAACCTGCTCTTTAAAAAACCTATTCTGAAACAAAATTCTAAGAATCTTCAGAAAAAGGGAATGAGGTGAAATGTTTCCCACACTCCCTCGTTCCTACATGAACCCCAAGTCCATGCGAACACCCAGCTGTCCCACTCCAGGTAGACTTCAATTAAACTGTAGGAAGCAAAAAGATTTGCTTTACTGCAAAGCCTGTCCGCTTTCCATTTCACCATACCATCTCCATCACCCAGAAGTCTCCTGCTGCTGCTGCTAAGTCACTGCAGTCGTGTCCGACCCTCAGCGACCCCATGGACTGCAGCCCAGCAGGCTCCTCCGTCCGTGGGACCTTCCAGGCAGGAGTCCTCGCATGGGCTGCCATCGCCTTCTCCTAGAAGTCTCCTGAAGTGTGCCATATACCTTGCTGTCGTTCAGTCACCAAGTCTTTGCTGTCAGTCACGTTCAACTCCTTGCGATCCCATGGACTGCAGCATGCCAGGCCTCCTTGTCCATCACTAACTCCCGGAGTTTGCCCAAACTCACGTCCATGGAGTTGGCGATGCCATCCAGCCATCTCATCCTCTGTCATCCCCTCCTCCTCCTGCCCTCACTCTTTCCCAGCATCAGGGTCTTTTCCAGTGAGTCAGCTCTTCACATCAGGTGGCCAAAGTACCGCAGTGCTCAGCCTTCTTTATGGTCCAGCTCTCACCTCCATACGTGACTAGTGCAGAAACCATAGCTCTGACCTTTGTCGGGAAAGCAGCGTCTCTGCTTGGTCATGTCCAACTCTTCTGATACCCTGTAGAGCCCCCCAGGCTCCTCTGTTCATAGGACTTCCCAGGCAAGAATCCCAGAGTGGATTGCCATTTCCTTCTCCAGGGGATCTTCCCGACCCGGGGATCGAACCTGCGTCTCTGGCACTGACGGGAGACTCTTCGCCACTAGGCCCCCGGGGAAGCTGTGTTGTCTACCTGCCACATCTTCCATGGAAAACACTGACAATGAGCTTGATGACTTGAGATGTAGCAAGGAACATCATTTCCAGGGGAATGGAGATCACTGCAGAACACGGATCTGCTTGGCCAGACACAAACTGCCTCCTCATTGCTGGGATTTTTGAGTCACTGAGTCTGGTTCTTTTTCTCTCTTCTTGTCACCAGCCATCATGTGGCTTTTTAGAAGCCTCTTGATCGTTTTCAGATTATTTGTTCCTAATTTTCTATGGGCTAAGCAACCAGGTAACCAGGTTTATTAGGATCATGTCTGAAATGGGAAAAGACAGTGGCTGAATGGCAGAGTGAAAAGATGGAAATAAAATGCATGAGCTGAGTGAATGAGATCTAGGGTGTTTATTTTAACTTCTCAGAGGCCTTTTTCTTCGAGCTGTGTTCTCAGTGACTGACATTATTGGAAAAATGACCTCTGGGTAGGTGAGTTATTGCTACAAAAAGGCATAGTTTCCTTTAAAATGAATAAGAATGGCAGCTAATACTATATTCCATTTTCTTTGTAGAATGGATTCTGTTTTTGTTTTTTTTTTAAAGCAACCAAAAGACCCAACAGCAGCAAAAATGTGGAGTGACAGACTAAGAAAGAAGACCGTCACATTACACGCAGAGCCAAGCTGAGAGGAAAATAAGTGTTTCGCTCCTAAGACTGGAAAGCCACTGGGCAGCAGATGGACTTCAGGGCAGCAGGGCCAATAGTCGTTTAGACGTCCTTTGTCATTAAAAAGCAACACCCAGAGAAAACAGAGCCTAGCGCAGGCACGGTGCCTAGGAGGGTCACACATGCAGAGGAGCAAACTGGTGCATAAACAGATCCGTAACACTTATTCATGAGACATCCGAAGCTCGTTAATGGAGAGGATGATTCCTTTATTCAGAGTAGATTCCACTATTTTTAAATCCTGTAGCTCGAAGTATAGTAAGGGCTTTTAAAACGGCAAACCCCAGTAAAAATGTTTAGAACCCCCAAATGGGAGGGAGATCCCTAAAAGCTCAGATGTTTGCACCCTTGGTAATTGTTCAGTAAAGGTTGAATGGCCTTTGTCTGGTTTCAATGCTGTTCATTCTTCACCTGCCTCATGACAACTGCCGTCATCTTCACCCCGACCTCCCTTAAGACCATCTTCAGGCGGCCGTGTGCGTGCTGGGTCGCTTCAGTCACGTCTGACTCTGTGCGACCCCGTGGGCTGCAGCCCTCCAGGCTCCTCTATCCACGGGACTCTCCAGGCCAGAATTCTGGAGTGTTGCCAGACCCTCCTCCAGGGATCTTCCTGACCACAGATCTAACCCACGTCGCTTACGGCTCCTGCCTCGACAGGCAGGTTCTTTACCACTAGACCCACCCGGGAAGCCCCTCGGGCGGCAATAAAGGATATTTTCTTGTAGACTATAAGCTTCTTCTTATCTTTTAAGCACTGTCTTGGACTTTAAACTCTACTTTGTATACCAGAGACACTTACGTAGGTCTTATCTTGAAGCTAAGTCCACTCAGTTGATAGAGCTTTCCTAGAGGTTACAGTTAGAAAGTGTCTGAGCTGACGTTTATGCTCAGCAGGACGAGATGTAGCAGCTGATTAGTGATACCTACTACGGGCAAGACAAAGGTGATGGAAAGATGCACGTCTTCAAATCGCCGCCCCACTCCTATATCCTGCTGACAGTGAACCAGGAGAGGCCTGCTTCAAGACTGGCTTCTCTCTTTAGCACGGGACTTTCTGCTAATTAGAAAGATCAGCTACCCAACACCTGCTTGTGGAATATGCAAGTGTCTTGTTTCTGCAGGTGCAGATGAAGTGTACACGGATTTGTTTCTTGGCCATTTGGTAGGTGGGTTATATAAATTATGGACATATTTTAAGATGATTGAAGAGTATTTAACACAAATATACTTTAAATATGACCAATAGAAAGAGAAAGAACAATCTCTATGTCGCAATGAAGGCTTTTTCCATTTCTTAACCTAGGATGATTTCTGGATCTCTCTCTTCTGAATTTTTAAAGAGAGCAAGGTTTCAACCAGATCATTTAAAAACAGGAAAGACTGACAATATTGATTAAATGACAGTTCATGGCACAGCAACACATTATCTGTGTAATTCCAAATACTTGAAAGCACGTTTGATGGGAAAATGGGAGGAGGACAGCTTTTGAGAAGAAATCAAAAGAGGAAAAAAAAAGGGAGAGAAGGAATTCGACTCATCCACAGAATGCTGGGCCCCTGCCCTCAGGGAGCTTCTGGGCTTCGTTAGCTTGGCCATAGCGTTCCTGGGCTGCGGATGGGATACCTGCTAGTGGGTGCTGACTCTGATTTAAAAGAAAAGCAAACATACAAGGCATCTCGAGACTGAGGTCCTCCTGTCTTGCTTTTCGGTAGCCCTGTTCACGACGGCAGTGCTCTGGTAAGTGGCTCCCTGCTACTAGGCTCGCCATCAGTGTACTTTTCATGCTCAGAAAAGGGGGGGGGGGGGATCAACATATAAGTATTTAAGCAAGAATTTAAAGTACTTTCAAAAGTCTTTCTTACCTTTGTAAGATGTAAGTAATTTTAAAACTTGAATGAAAGTTGAATGAACAAATGAAAAAAGCGTAAAAGAGTGTAAAAAGACATCTGCTTGCTCTCGCTTCGAGGCTGGCACCGCCCATAGCCAATAGCCACTAGCTCCACGTGGCTCCACGTAGCAAGCACTTGAAATGTGGCTAATTTGCACCTAGGTGAGCTGTAAGTATAAAATTGTACTGAATCATGAAGACTTAGAACAAAGGAGAATGGGAACTATACTGTTACTAATTTTGTGTATTGATTACATACAGAAATGATAATATATCGGGTACATTGGGTTAAATAAGATCTATTCCTAAAACTAATTTCACGTATTTCCTTTTACCTTTTTCATGTGATTACCAGAAAATTTTAAATCACTGAAGAGGCTCACACTATATTGATATAGGGAGAAGTTCTCTAGGGAATTCTTTCCTTAAGGAATTTAAGATGGATGGTGGTGTAGTTTTTGAAGATTTATAAAAAAAACAGTCTATGCTAATTTATCTTTTAAGTCCAGAAAGTCCTTTCTATCTGCCTAAAAGAGCAAAAATATTATGATGTCTATAGCAGAGGGTCAGGGGGTTTCCAGTGTACAGTTGCTAAAGAATCCGCCTGCCGATACACAAGACTCGGGTTTGATCCCTGGGTCAGGAAGAGCCTCTGGAGGAGGAAATGGCAACCAGCTCCAGTATTCTTGCCTGGAAAATTCCACGGAAAGAGCCTGGTGGGTTACCATCCAAGGGGTGGCAAAGAGTTAGGCCCAACTGAGCGGCAGGAACACGCTCTACAGGCTCAGCTGGCGCGCGTTTCAGGCTGTGAGGACTAAACGGTCTCCGTCACAGCTGTTCAACTAGGTCCTGTGTTCGCTCCTTTTTGCTCTGTGTTTTGGCTTCACATCGCGGCTGGTGGGATTTTAGTTCCTGGACCAGGGATTGAACCCAGGCCATGGCAGGCCTAACCACAGGCCTGCCAGGGCATCCCCTGTTCAACTGTAGTCTTAAAAGAGTGTGAAGGCCACCACAACCAAGATGTAAACGAGTGTGGCTGTTTTTAATAAAACTTTATTTACAAAAGCAGTGGCCATGTCATAAGGCATTAGGAATTTTTAAGTATGGACTAGGAAGCATGTCAAAAATACCCTGTAAGATGAGAAAATTTGAAACAAGTAGTCAGCTTGCTCTTGTTAAGAAGTAAGTATTGGGACTTGGAGAAGGAGACGCAATCCACTCCGGTGCTCTTGCCTGGAAAATCCCAAGGACGGAGGAGCCTGATAGGCTACCGTCCATGGGGCCACAAAGAGCCGGACACGACTGAGCGCCTGCCCTTTCCCCGGCGGTGCAGTGGTTACGGACTTCTGCCTGCCAGGGCAGGGGACACGGGTCCGACCCCTGGTCCAGGAAGACCCCGTGTGCCGTGGAGCAGCCGAGCCCGTGCGCCACGGCTGCCGAGCGTGTGCTCGAGGGCCCGGGGACCACCGCTCCCGAGCCTGGGCCGCGGAGCCCGGCCCCGCCAGGAAGCGGAGCTTCCGCCCGCTGCAACCAGGAAGGCCGGTGTGAACACAGCCACAGATAGACAAACAAGCACATTCGCAGTTTAAAAAATAAGTATTGTCTTCTTTTGTAATTATGGGACTAATTTGGCACGGGGAGACACTCGGTCTGAAATTATGGAAAGTCTGCATTAAAGATAATACATTTCAAGACAAAATACTTTTCCAATTACACATCCACTACATTTAGTATCACCCTGTGCAGCAATCATTTGTTATAAAACTACTTATTTCTGAACTGATTCCATATTCTTTTTTTTTTTTTCCACTTTCATGATTTAAAGAAAGAAAATACGTTTCCACACACGTCTCACTATCTACGGCTGCTACGTCTTCCTCGGGTGCCGGGGAGAGCGTGTGTGCTCAGCCAATGAGAGAGGATGTGACAGACTGCGATAGGCTCCCGTCCAATAAGCGGCACTGTTCTATGAAGCGTGTGCTCTCAATCAATTTGCGGCACCACCTAAGAGGGTTTTGTAACTTGTTGGAAGGAAAGTCATGAGCAACCTGGACAGCGTGTTCAGAAGCGGAGACGCTGCTCTGCCGACTGAGATCCGTCCAGTCAAGGCTATGGTTTTTCCTGTGGTCATGTATGGATGTGAGAGTTGGACTGTGAAGAAGGCTGAGCGCTGAAAAATGCTTTTGAACTGTGGTGTTGGAGAAGACTCTTGAGAGTCCCTTGCACTGCAAGGAGATCCAACCAGTCCATTCTGAAGGAGATCAGCCCTGGGATTTCTTTGGAAGGAATGAGGCTGAAACTGAAACTCCAGTACTTTGGCCACCTCATGCGAAGAGTTGACTCATTGGAAAAGATCCTGATGCTGGGAGGGATTGGGGGCAGGAGGAGAAGGGGACGACCGAGGATGAGATGGCTGGATGGCATCACTGACTCGATGGACATGGGTCTGAGTGAACTCGGGAGTTGGTGATGGACAGGGAGGCCTGGCGTGCTGCGATTCATGGGGTCACAGAGAGTCGGACACGACTGAGCGACTGAACTGAACTGAACTGAGCTGAACCTGTTGTCTAGTTGAGGACGGTCTCTCTACTGGACGCATTTTCTGTTCTGGTTAATAGTTTTGAACCCATTAAATGATTGGTGATACGTCCGTGTGATAAGGCTGGACCTGATTTCAAGGGATTTTAAATATCGGGTTTTTCAATAGCTTGAGGCACCTTCCTGGGAACAGTGGAGGAAAGCGGGCGGTTGGGGTTGGTGGGAACTTGTGAGCCCGTGAGGAGCTCCAGGGGCGAAACCGCTGGAAGGCGGGTGCCCTGGCGGGGACCTGCCGAGGGCAGACGTGAGTCGGCAGCGCAGCAGTGTAAGATGCTGAACACATCACGCCGCAGGAAGGGGCTTCCCCAGCCCGCTCCGGGCACCGGCTTGGAAGGCAGTGCTGTTCCTAGAAAAGCAACCCTCTTAATAAACAAAGTCTATGAGTATTCCCGTTGTTGTTCTGTTGCTAAGTCATGTCTGACTCTTGGAAACCTCATGGACTGCTGCATGCCAGGCTCCTCTGTCCTCTACTCTCTCCCAGCGTTTGCTCAAAATTACCTCCATTGAGTCGGTGCTGCGATCTGACCCCCTCACCCTCTGCTGACCGCTTCACCATTTTGCCTTTCGTCTTTCCCAGCATCAGGCTCTTTTCCATGAGAATTTCCAGTTTGTTGTGATCCACACAGTTATGAGTATTACGAGTTTATAACTCAAAGTAGATGTAACATGGTCTTTCCAGTTTGTTTTGACAAATAAATAAGACACCTTTGGACCTGCTTTAAGAAATATATTTTAAAATGTAGTGTAACTTACATGTTTTATCGCTTACATAGTCAACCACCTAAATGGCTTGAAAACAGTTTATTTTGTAAAGTGGGTTCAGTATTTTCCTCTGAAATATTTTTAAACCATTCATTTCCAAGACAAACTATGTAATACAGAAGTAATCTCTGAGCTGATCTCTGACCCAATCATGACAAATTCTAAAGCAGCAGCATCCAAATTAGTGCATCCATCAGCTAAACAGCAGAATCAGTCATTAATTTCCTTGTAAAACTGTTATTTTTCTGTTTAAAAGAGATAGTAAAATCATGTTCTTGTAAGTTATGGTTTAAAATTGGAAAGGGATATGTGATCTCTCTAAACAAGATAGTCTGCTTCAGAAAGCAGTTTGTATTCCATTCTGGGTTGGAGACGGTTACCAAGGAGACAGCTCAGCTCCATCAGTAGGCTTCTAGAATCAGGAATCCAGTGGGTTCTCAGGAAGTGTCTGTGGAAAGAAAACGCAGAGAGAGAAAGAAGGAAAGAAAAGAGGGAGGGGGAAGGGAGGGAAGACAGGCTAGGAAAGACCATTATGATGGTTAATTTCACATGTTAACTTTGCTAGGCCACAGAACCCAGATGTTTGGGCAAATATTTACTATTGTAAATATTTCTGTGACGGTATTCTTTAGACCAGATTAACACTTAAATCAGTAGAGGTTGAGTAAAGCAAGCCACCTTCATGTGGGTGAGCCTCATCAAATCAGCTGAAGGCCTTAACTGGAAACCACCGACTACCCACTTAGAACAGAGGCTTCTGCCAGAAGACTGCCTTCGGAGTCAGACTGCAGCGCCAGCTCCTCCCTGGGTCCCCACTCCTGCGATAGCAACTTCTCTCTTCCGGGCGGCACCTGTGACCTCACATTGTTGCTGCTTTTCCGTCATTCAGTCGTGTCCGACTCTTTTTGACCCCATGGACTGCAGCACACCAGGCTTCCCTGTCCTTCACCATCTCCTGGAGTTTCCGCAAACTCATGTCCATCGGGTCGGTGATGCCATCCAACCATCTCATCCTCTGTCGTCCCCTTCTCCTGTCCTCAGTCTTTCCCAGCATCAGGGTCTTTTCCAGTGAGTCAGTTCTTTGCATCAGGTGGCCCAACTATTGGAGCTTCAGCCTCCGCCTCAGTCCTTCCAGTGAGTACTCAGGGTGCCTTCCTTTCGGACGGATGCCCTGGAGGACAGTGGTGAGCTGAGGTCCGTCTGGCTGGTGGAACTCTGACCGTGCACCCAGTTGCTCACTTTGCTTGTTGGGAGAAATGGCCAGATGTTCAGCAGAGAACAACTCACCGTCTGTGGCTGTGTGAGGTCTCTGGTTTGACTTGGAAGGAATATGACCAGAAAATCGGAGGCAAGGAGGTCTGGAGAAGAGGTGTGTGGACAGAGCTATCTGAATGAGCAGACGATTGGAAGATATCTGTCTTCCACGAGAGTGCTCACCAAATGGTGACCCAGCAGAAGAGGATTTTAATAGTCAAGGGCATAGGGTGACCACCGTGCAGATCGCAGCAGCCTCTCCCCCTGCCAGCCCTGTCTGTGCCCAGTGGGCTCGTGCTGGCTGGGAGGGAGAGAGGCTGTGCGCAGGCTCAGCAGCATGGACTTCCACTCACCAAGGTCAGCCTGGTCACGGCCTCTGCTGAGAGTCCAGTCTGCCGGCAGCCGAGAATGACAACGAGTCCCTGATACGGCATCATTTCCTGGGGTGATCGACCAGCCAGTTGGATAATTACATTGGATCCCTTCCATCTTGAAAGGGGCAGTGTTTCGTCTTACTGAAATAGACGCTCTGGATACAGTGATGCCTCTCCGCTACACACTGCTTCTGCCAAGGTCACCGTCTGTGGGTTTAGCAGAATGTCCCCACTGTCATAGCGCCCCACACAGCACTGCTTCTGAGGCTACGTATGCTCCGAACCAGGGCCCCACACAGCGCCCACCTCTCCCACACCAGGGCTCAGGCTCTGGGACTCAAGGGGTGGGAGAGAAGGGCGCCCCTCGCTAGTCCTCTCACCGACCCCCGGCAGCAGCTTTGCTTCTTTCCCCAAGATCTTACGCTCTGCTGGCCTGGTGGTCTCGGTTGCAGGGAGAGATGCTTTGCTGAGAGACACAACCATGATTCCAGTGAACGGGAAGTGAGGACCGCCTCCCAGGTAGCGATGCTTTGGGGGCCTCATGCCTCTGAATCAACAGGCAAAGAGGGCGTCACTGTGCTGACCACAGCGGCTGATTCTCATCACCAAGAGGAAACTGGACTGCTGGCTCACGAGGCAGCTAAGGAAGAGCGTGTGTGGGAGACGGGGGACCCCACGGGCTTTCTCTTGTTGCTGTGTCTGCGAGGGGACACTACGANTCCACTCACCAAGGTCAGCCTGGTCACGGCCTCTGCTGAGAGTCCAGTCTGCCGGCAGCCGAGAATGACAACGAGTCCCTGATACGGCATCATTTCCTGGGGTGATCGACCAGCCAGTTGGATAATTACATTGGATCCCTTCCATCTTGAAAGGGGCAGTGTTTCGTCTTACTGAAATAGACGCTCTGGATACAGTGATGCCTCTCCGCTACACACTGCTTCTGCCAAGGTCACCGTCTGTGGGTTTAGCAGAATGTCCCCACTGTCATAGCGCCCCACACAGCACTGCTTCTGAGGCTACGTATGCTCCGAACCAGGGCCCCACACGGCGCCCACCTCTCCCACACCAGGGCTCAGGCTCTGGGACTCAAGGGGTGGGAGAGAAGGGCGCCCCTCGCTAGTCCTCTCACCGACCCCCGGCAGCAGCTTTGCTTCTTTCCCCAAGATCTTACGCTCTGCTGGCCTGGTGGTCTCGGTTGCAGGGAGAGATGCTTTGCTGAGAGACACAACCATGATTCCAGTGAACAGGAAGTGAGGACCGCCTCCCAGGTAGCGATGCTTTGGGGGCCTCATGCCTCTGAATCAACAGGCAAAGAGGGCGTCACTGTGCTGACCGCAGCGGCTGATTCTCATCACCAAGAGGAAACTGGACTGCTGGCTCACGAGGCAGCTAAGGAAGAGCGTGTGTGGGAGACGGGGGACCCCACGGGCTTTCTCTTGTTGCCGTGTCTGCGAGGGGACACTACGACCACCCAACCCTGGCAGGACTGCTAACGGCCCAGACCCTTCAAGAAGGAAGTTTAGATCACCCACCAGTTAAAGAACCCTGACCAGCTGAACTGCTTCCTGATAGCAAAGGGAATACAGAATGGGCAGTGAAAGAAGATGTTGATAAATACCAGCTGTGACCACACGACCTGTTTCAGGAGCAAGGACTGTAACTGTTATGACTGCTTCTTGCTTATTTTGTCATGAATATTTTTGTACGTATTAATATTTATAAAGCTGTGTAGATATCATATCTCTTCTCTTCTCTATCATGTAATGTAAGATGTATTGACTTTATATCATAGTATTTAAGTACTGTTAACTTTATATCATTGTATTTAGGTTACAAAATGTCAAGGAGAAGAGTAAAGGTCAGCTAAGGACTGGACTGCATTTTCTTCTGGGGAAACTGCTTTTGGTTTGGTGCAGGATAGTTGCGTCATGTTAGGTGAAAGTATGACCTTGTTACTGTCTTTATTTGGACATGACTGAGTGACTGAACTGAACTGAACTGAAGTATGGTTTAAGGAGCTGCACATGGGTGCCAAGTTGTCAAGGCATGGGCTTGTGACATTAGCTTTATGTGTCAACTAGGTTCAGAATCCAGTTATTTGGGCAAACCCCAGTCTAGATGTTGCTATAAAGATTTTTTTTTAAGATGTGATTAACATTTAAGTCAGTCAGCTTTGAGTACAGCAGATGTGGGTGGGTCTCTACCATCAGCTGAACATCTCAAAGGACAAAGACTGAGATCCTGGTACATCCAGAAACCAAGAGGATTACTCAGTGCCACAGAGAACTGTGCTACCAAGCCATGAGAAAGCACGTCAAATGCATGAAGGCAGTCTGAGAAGTCTGCCTTCCCTATAATGTGAACTGCATGACATTCTGGGAAAGGCAAAACTGGACAGTTTCAAAAGATCATTCGTTGAGTAAGAGATGAAAAGGTGGCTCACGGAGGATTTTCAGGGCAGTGAAACCACTCTGAGTGAGGCTATAATGATGGGCATAAGTCTTTATACCTTTCCCCAAACCCGTAAAATACACAACAGCAAGAATGACTCTTTCTGGCCGTGCTGGTCTTGGTTGCGGCGCTGGAGCTCTTTGTGGTTGAACACGGGGCTCTGGAGCACATGCTGACTCACCCTGATCACGTGGGATTTTAGTTCCCCGAGCAGGGGTCGAACCTGCATCCCCTTCCCTGCGAGGCAGGTTCCTAACCACTGGCCCGCCGGGAAGCCCCTGCGACACCAGGAGTGGATTGCGCCTCCACCTGGTCGCCCCAGGGCTTTGCTGTGGCGGGCAGGATCTTTGATCTTCCTTGTGGGCCTGCGGGATGTTTTGTTCCTTAGTTGCAGCCTGTGGGACCTACTTCCCCGACCAGGGATTGAACCCTAGGTCCCCTGCATTGGGAGCAGAGTTCTAACCACTGGACAACCAGGGAAGGCCCCAGGAGTGAACCTGAATGTAAAATACGGACTTCTGAGCAATGATGATGTGTTAATGCAAGTTCGTCAACTGCAACAAATGTACCCTCTGATTGGGGGTGTTGATCACGGGGAGGGTGTGCATGGGTGGGGGCAGGGGTTTGCGGGAAATCTCTACCTTTCTCTAAAGCTTGCTGTGAGCCGCAAGCTGCTCTAAAAATAAAGCCTATTCACAAAAAATAAAAAAAATAAAGACTCCAAGTAACAGGTAATTCTGCCTCCAGACAGTTTTTCAACTCAAGCTACAAAATCAGCTGTTCTGTGAGTCTCTAGTCTGTTACCCAATCCTGCACAGCCTCCAAAATCACATGAATTAAATTGTTATTGTGGTTTAGTCACTAAGTTGACTCCGACCCTTTCGCAATCGCGTGGACTGTAGTCCATTAGGCCCCTCTGTCCAAGAGATTTCCCAGGCAAGAATACAGGAGTGGGTTGCCACTTCCTTCACCAGGGGATCTTCCAACCCAGGAATGGAACCCATGTCCCCTGTATTAGCAGGCAGATTTTTTACCACTCAGTTCAGTTCAGTCACTTAGTTGTATCCGACTCTTTGCAACCGCATGGGCTGCAGCACATCAGGCTCCCCTGTCCATCACCAACTCCTGGAGCTTCCCCAAACTCATGTCCATCGAGTCGCTGATGCCATCCAACCATCTCACCCTGTCATCCCCTTTTCTTCCCACTTTCAATCTTTCCCAGCATCGGAGTCTTTTCAAGTGAGTGAATTCCTTGCATCAAGTGGCCAAACTGTTGGAGTTTCAGCCTCAACATCAGTCNGTCAATCAGCTCCTCTTTCAAGTGCCCACTGACTTTGTACACATCACTCTTAAAATGAGCATCACCTCTCTTTGCAACCATTAGTTTACACACATCAGCTTCGCCCCCTAGATTGGGTGCCCTGTGAAAATGGGATCTGGTCATACAGCTTCATGCCTCCAGCATCAGAAGATAGGGTGCTCAGTAAGTATTTATATGGGCTTTTAAATCAGTGTAAATAGCAAACGCACAACTTTTCAAACACCGTGTTTCTCTAAAACATTTAGAAGCCCTGCACCCTGCTGCGTCTCGTCAGTAGGATTAGACTGTCGTCAGTGACTTGGAGTTCAAGAGGCTGCTTGCAGCAAAGAAAGTACGATGTCGTTAACATCCTGTAGTTATTTGTGACCCTGATTTAAAAAGACGCTATGTATACGCTATGTATACATATGTATACGCTATGCGTGCAAATAGAGTGAAGAACCATCTGAAGTCTTGATTGGAATCTGAGACCAACTAGACTGACACCAAGCCAAAAAGTTGTGTTTGTCTCTGAAACTCCGTACGGCTCCATGAAAATCAAAGATGGCTATGTGTCTCTTACAAGCAGAATTGAGAATTCCCAGATAACAGAACAATTGGAGTATGGCAATTAGAGATGGAGCAGCTTCTAAATTGTGGAGACTCTCTCTGGTCCATGAGATAAAGAGAGAAAAGAGAGTCTATATGAACAACTGCTGTGGCTGTTTGTAAACCGTGAACGTCCTGTGTTCCGTGTCTTGGACTGTTTGTGGTGTTTGCCTCCGGAGAAACACCTGCACAGCTGAAAATCAGCATCTTCAAGGTAAATAATATTATATACACAGGGCCTACATTCTACTATTGGCTCTGACGTGGTGTGTATTCTGGTTGATTACTCATTGACGATTGGAGAATGATCGCTCCAAGTGTAGATATATCTGGTCTCTAACTGTGAAAAAGTTGGCTTAAAGCTCAACATTCAGAAAACAAAGATCATGGCATCTGGTCCCATCACTTCATGGGAAATAGATGGGGAAACAGTGTCAGACTTTATATTTTTGGGCTCCAAAATCACTGCAGATGGTGACTGCAGCCATAAAATTAGAAGACAAAAATTAGAAGACTCCTTGGAAGAAAAGCTATGACCAACCTAGATAGTATATTGAAAAGCAGAGACATTACTTTGCTGACTATGGTCCATCTAATCAAGGCTATGGTTTTTCCAGTGGTCATGTA
>SJYV01029292.1:311746-326385 GCA_006410875.1 Neotragus pygmaeus | reverse complement strand
GCTAAAGCTGAAACTCCAGTACTTTGGCCACCTCATGGGAAGAATTGACTCATTGGAAAAGACTCTGATGCTGGGAGGGATTGGGGGCAGGAGGAGAAGGGGACGACCGAGGATGAGATGGCTGGATGGCATCATGGACTCGATGGATGTGAGTCTGAGTGAACTCCGAGAGATGGTGATGAACAGGGAGGCCTGGCGTGCTGCGATTCATGGGGTCGTGGAGAGTTGGGCACGACTAAGCGACTGAACTGAACTGAACTGCCATAACCCCTTTCTTCCTTCTTTCTTCTTCCCTCCCTCCCTTCCCTCTTTCCCTCTGATTCTCTTGCCCTTATATATTCATACACACACATACACACACATACACACATTCTCCTGTTATTCAATTACTTCTCTTGATTTTCATTAATTCATTCATCAGAGTATCCTCCTCATGCTCTGATAAAAAGCCCCTAAACTTTGCTCAGCCTTTAACTATCTGTTATCAGATCCTGCTCATAAGAACATATTCAGCATTTATAATGTTCTCCAGAAATTTTGTTCATTTTTATTCAATGAATAATTGAGTGTGGTAGGTTCTGGTGACACCACGGTGAATAAAATAAATATGATTCCTGACCTCACTGGGCTCTCAACATGATGAGAGAGACTGTTGGTAAACAAGTAATCTCCCAAATAAGTAAACAATTAATTACCGAGTACAAGAGCCTTGAAAGAAAACCCTTTCCAGCACTAAGAACGGAGATCTCATCTCTGACGCCGCAAGGGTGGCAGCGGTCGGCGTTGCAGCCTGCAGCCTGGCCCAGCTAGTGCAGAGCTACGAAGGAAAATGACTTAGTTAAGGGTTATTTGACAACCACAGAAGTGAAAGAACGACCCTAACTTAAAGGAAGCAAATATGGAATATTTTATCATCAACTCCGGTTCCCCCCTTTCTTATATCCAGGCCCTTGGTCGTGACGGTTCCAACCCCTCCTATAAAAGGGTGGCGTGCACGTCCCACCTTAAACTTTGGCTTTGCCTTGGAGTTTGATTTGACCAACAGAAGGAGCCAAACTTGATGTTGTGCCAGTCTTGAGTCCAAGTCTCAAGAGTCACGAGTCTCAGGGCACGCGTTTATATTTGCCTTGAAGGTCCCCTGGAGAAGGGAATGGCGACCCACTCGGTATTCTTGCCTGGAGAATCCCGTGGACAGAGGGGCCTGGCGGCTACAGTCCACGGGGTCACAGAGAGTCGAACACAGCTGAGTGCGAGGCATGCCGCGCTTGCGCCATTGCCGTGAGAAGAACACGCACAGAAGACACTGCTGCCCCAGGAGAGACACTCCGAGCAACCTGACCTTCCAGATGAGCTCCAGTCAATCCTGGCTGAAGGCAGAGCCTCCAGCCATCCCACAAGCACTCACAGGAGCCCAGCTTACGCCAGATCTGGGCTGACCCAACAGACCCGAAGGTGTATGAACTGCAATAATAAATCATTATTTTTTGAGCCACTGAGTTTTGGCTTATTTTGTTACATAGCTAACTGTGAGCAATAGCTGTTTAATTACACAGCTACTGTGAGCAATAGGTAACTGATGCAGGTTGTCAGAGAATTCTTCTCCTGGAAAGTGACATTTGGACTGAGACCTAAATATTAAGTAGGTATTAGACACATAAAGCATAAAAGAAAGAATCTATTTATGGAGGGGAGACACAGGTGAGAAAGAGCTTGATCCTTCAAATGATCAGAAGAAGGATTAGAGAAAAGACTGAGCTGAAGACAGACAGCAGGGGTTAGATCACGCACAAATCCTCATACAGTCTTTTCAGAGAATTTCAGGTTAAATTTCAAAAGTTGAGCACATTACCCAGATAAAAAGGAACAAATATTGTGCCATTTGCAGAGACGTGGATGGACCTAGAGACTTACAGAGTGAAGTCAGAAAGAGAAAAACAAATATCATATATTAACACATATATGTGGAATCTAGAAAAATGATACAGATGAACCTATTTGCACAGCAGAAACAGAGACATCGACGTAAAGAACAAACGTACGTAGGATGAACTGGGAGACGGGGATGGGCACATATACACTGCTACGTGTAAAAGGGATAATCAGTGAGAATCTGCTATGCAGCACAGGGAATTCTACTCAGTGCTCCACGGTGACCTAAATGGGAAGGAAATTCAAAAAAGAGGGGATATATGTTTTCCTTTATACGTTTTTGCTGTACAGCAGAAACTAACACATTGTAAAGCAATTCTACTTTAATTAAAATTTTTAAAAATTCAAACTCCAAGGAGAGCTATTCGTAATCAAGAACATCAAAAGCAAAGGCTGTTGCCTTCACGACTGCTCATCTAGAACTGTACCACCCATGAGGACAGCCACTAGCCACATATGACTAAGTGTAAATCAATGAAAAGTCCCTTCCTCAGTTGCACTGGCCTCATTTCAAATGCCCAGTAGTCTATGTAGCTAGTGGCTACCATATCAGCTGCATAAATACAGAACATTTCCATTACGGTGGTTAGGTTTTGTTGGAAGGAGTCTTAGACAGACAGCAGGGGTTAGATCATGCACAAATCCTCATATAGCCTTTTTAGAGAATTTTAGGCTAAGTGTCAGAAATTGAACACATTACTCAGAGAAATTGCCATAAAGTGTATGTAACTGTGTAACAAATTACCATAAACTTAGTGACTTCAAACAGCACAAATTTATTATTTCAGTTTCCACAGGCCAGGAATCCAGGAACATCTTGAGTTCTCTCTGTAGGGTCTCACCAGTCTGCAAACTGCCTATTGGCTGAGGTCTCCTCTGACGCTCTGGGTCTTCTCCCAAGCTCCCTGGTCGTTGGCAGAACCCATTTCACTGTATCTGTATTGTCAAGGAACAGCTTGCAGCTCCTAGCAGCCACCTTGAGGCCCCTACCAGCTGATTCCCCTCTGATGACACACCAGACTGGTTTTCAACTTGAGGCCAGCAGGATATTATCCCTCCTCTGACGGTCTGCCTTCTTTTGAAGCGCTGCCTGATGATGCCCATCCAGGGTAATTTCCCTTTTGGCTAACTCAGTCAACAGAGGAATAACCTGATGCAAGGAGGCGTTACAGGAAAGAGAGTGGGGCAAGAGAGGATGGTCACACCCCAGGTCATGTCTGAGTCTCTGGGATGGCCGCCAAGTGTGGGTTCTTGGCTTTGTGCAGGAAGGAACTCAAGAGCTAACCATGGTCAAGTGAAAGAAGGTTCCGGGAGGAAACACCCTTCATAGACGCAATGTAGGCCATCCCGGAAGGCAAGAGAGTCTCCAAGGTATGGCGTTACGTTATCCCTGTTGGTAGGGCTGGGTAATTTCATAGGTTGAGTGGAAGAGTATTCCAGCTACTTAGGGGAAGGGGTGGGGATTTCCAGGAACTGGGTCATGGCCCAATTTTTTGGGGGGGTCTTTATGGTCAGCCTTGGAACTATCATGGCCTCTGGGGGCCTGTCATCTAATCTACTGATGTGTTACAATGGAAGCTTCCCTGGTGGCTCAGACAGTAAAGCGTCTGCCTGGAATGCAGGAGACCTGGGTTCAATGTCTGGGTCAGGAAGATCCCCTGGAGAAGGAAATGGCAACCCACTTCAGTACCCTTGCCTGGAAAATTCCGTGGATGGAGGAGCCTGGTGGGCTACAGTCCATGGGGCTGCGAAGAGCTGGACGACTGAGCGACTTCGCTTTGCCTTCTTTCTACAGTGGAAGCAGCTCTGCCACCCTGGACCCGTGGGGTTCCCATCAGTGCCTGCCAGCCTTTCCAAGCTTGGCCTGGCCCCTCCTGTCGCAGAGGGATGTCCTCCCACACTCACTAGTCTCCCCACACTCGGGTGGAAGGGATTGTACAGGGTGTGTACACCACAGCACTGGGGAGCCCTGCAGGCCTTCTTAAAATTCTGTCTACCGCGGATCAGACACATCTAGGAAGTGCGAAACGTAAGTAAATTAATAGAGAAGGCAAGTGGCGGGAGAATTTAGAATGATTAGCGCAGGCTTCGACCACGGGGGTAATTGCTGTTGAAATAATCTACGTCCTAAGGTCTGTAACGGCTTTCTTATAATTAGGGACTGGCTGCAGCCAGGATCAAGGTTCATCCACAGTCACTCCACTCTCACTTAGCTGTGACCATGACTCTGCACGCGACTGGGGACAAGTGTAAACAAGGTTCATAAAGACAAACGTGACTAGATACTACCTTAAGAGTCGATTTCCTCACTGTCACTAACATCCAGGAGTTTCTGACCTTCTGCTAGGCTTGCTCTCCAAAACCCCATTGCTCCCTCTCAGATTTCCTGGCTTATTGGCTTGACAGACTCCAGCGTTGGCCCGAACTCCTTGGCTTGCAGACCCTTGGCCCTTCCCACGGCAAGCATTCTTGGGCACGGTTCCTGGATCTTGCAAGCCCTGTCTGGCTGCTGCCCAGCCCCCAGGTGACTTGGATTTTGGGGGAGGAGAGAACTTTCAATACGGATTTTCACGGAGAGGTGAGTTGGCAGAAAAAAAGATTTACACCCTTTGGTTTCTGTTTTTAAATCGAAGTATATTTGATTTACTGCATTGTATTAGTTTCACGTGTATGCCGAANGCCCAGCCCCCAGGTGACTTGGATTTTGGGGGAGGAGAGAACTTTCAATACGGATTTTCACGGAGAGGTGAGTTGGCAGAAAAAAGGATTTACACCCTTTGGTTTCTGTTTTTAAATCGAAGTATATGTGATTTACTGCATTGTATTAGTTTCACGTGTATGCCGAACTGATTTAATATTTTTATAGATGATACTCCATTGAAAGTTATGACTGGGTAATGGCTATAATTCCCTGTGCTATACAATACTTCTCTGCCGCTTCTCTATTCCACACACAGTACTGCCATCTCAGTCCCATACCCCTCACGCGTCCCCTCCTGCCCCCTTCCCTCAGGTAATCACGAGTTTGTTTTCTACATTTAGGAATCTGTTTCTGTTCTGCATACACATTTCTTTGTATTCTTTTCTTAGTTTTCACAGATCCATGATGTCATACAGTATTTGATGGGTTGCTCGGAATGAAAACATCAGTCACGAATTATAAGGACTATGTGAGGCTAAATGTTCACTTTAAAGAGGTACTAATTAAGAATCATGTAAGGACTGTGTTTATCATTTTGATAAAATATCTACATAGTTTTAAATTTTACAAAGAAACCTTTTTTTTTTAATGTTGCATTTAGTTATTTTAAGAAATTCTATTTCAAAGCCTGACTTGATTATGAAATGGCCTCTATGGTGGCACTTTCTTTAAAAAAAAACAAAAAACTTTCTTTTGTTACAAGTGAAGAATGAGTGTTTGCGCTCTAACTACAGTCAGTGTTTCAGCGGAGGGGAGATGGTTTCCTGCCTTCGGTGGGCTTTTATCTTCCTGCCATCAGCACAACAGAACAGAAATGCACCTATATTAGCACTAATAATAAAACCAGGTCCATTATGCAGACTTTCCTGTCAGTTAAATTTGTTGCAGGCTCAGTTTTGGATTCAATTTCATACATTTGGAAGTACTTTTGCTGTCAAGCAATTTTTTGTTTTATCATTTTAATTTTGCAGGGTTTTTTCCTTTTTCTTTTTTTTCTTTGCTCTCCTGTGTCTAAATTACCTCTTTGGAGGTTGGCAAATGGTTCTTCCCCACTGATATAGGAAGGGTTTGATTTGGCAAACTTCGATATTTTCCAAAAGATGTGAATAGAGTTAATTTTAACAGAGCTGTTTCATTTTAGCAACCTCGACTCGCCTCAGTGTATGTCCTGCCAAACAGCTTTGTGTATGATCGTCAACTGATGTCAGCACAGCTCTAGAAATAGTATTTGATAGTTAACAGCTGCCACAGAGCCAGAAGGGGAACACGAGGCGCTGTGCTGCAGAAGGGTCTATGAAACTGGTGGCTGCTGTTGTTATTTATTTATTTGATTTCTTGACAACAGGAGACTTTAAGATGCCAAGTACAAGTTTTTTTAAAAGATGGATATTCCTAAGTAGATCAGGTGGATCCTCGAACCTTGACTCTATATGCCATGTAAATCTTCTGCTCTGAAATAATATCTGATTAATTTAATAGTTTTACTCATTTTGCGATGATGTGTATGTTCAACAGGTAGGAGACAAAATCTTTTTTTTAGGTCAAGACTTGGCAAACCTTTCCTTTGAAGAGTCAGGTAGTAAACATCCAGATTTTCTGGGCCATGCGATCTCTGCGGCACCTACCCAGCTCTGCTGCTGCAGGGCTGAAGCTATCACAGAAAAACGTAAGCAAATAGGAATGGCTGAGCTCCAGCAGGGCCTTCCCCAAAGGTCAGCACGTAAAGAACCTGCCTGCAATGCAGGAGACACAGGAGATGCAGGGGTGATCCCTGGGTCAGGCAGACCCCCTGGAGGAGGGAAATGGCAGCCCACTCCAGTATTCCTGCCTGAAAAATCCCACGGACAGAGGCGCCTGGCGGGCTGCAGTACAAAGACTGAGGAGAGTCTGACAGGACTGAGCGCAGCACGAGCTCAGCTCAGTCGCTCAGTCGTGTCCGACTCTCTGTGTCCCCACGGACTGCAGCACGCCAGGCCTCCTGTCCATCACTAATTCCTAGAGCTTGCTCAAACTCACGTCCATAGAGGCGGTGATGCCATCCAACCATCTCATCCTGTGTCGTCCCCTTCTCCTCGTGCCTTCAATCTTTCCAAGCATCAGGGCCTTTTCCAACGAGTCAGTTCTTTGCATCTGGTGGCCAAAGTATTGGAGTTTCAGCTTCAGCATCAGTACTTCCAATGAACACTTAAGACTGATTTTCTTTAGGATGGACTGGTTGGATCTCCTTGCAGTCCAAGGGGCTCTCAGAAGTTTTCTCCAACACCACACTTCAAAATCATCAGTTCTTCAGTGCTCAGCTTTCTTTATGATCCAATTCTCACATCAAAACAAACAAAACCTTGTGTGCACCAGGACCAGGAGGAAGGAGCAGTGACCCCACGAGAGACTGGCCCAGGGTTGCCCGGGAGTGTCCAGCAGTCTCCGGCAGGGTGTGGGTGGGCGGTGGCTGCTGCAGGGCTGGGGGCGCCGAGGGTGCCAGGGTGAGCACGTGACCTGTTAACGGAGGCCGCCATTATCTTCACCACCTCCACCATAGTTTGGTCTCAGGTCAAACAACAGGGAGAGAACACAGCCCCGCCCATCAACAGAAAGTTGGATTAAAGATTTACTGAGCATGGCCCCACCCATCAGAACAAGATCCAGTTTCCCCTCAGTCAGGCTCTCCCATCAGGAAGCTTCCATAGCCTCTTATTCTTCTCCATCAGAGGGGATGAGTGAGTGAAGTCGCTCGGTCGTGTCCAACTCTTTACGACCCCGTGGACTGTAGCCTACCAGGCTTCTCCGTCCATGGGATTCTCCAGGCAAGAATACTGAAGTGGGTTGCCATTTCCTTCTCCAGGGGATCCTCCTGACCCAGGGATCGAACCCGGGTCTCCCGCATTGGAGGCAAACGCTTTAACCTCTGAGCCACCAGGGAAGATCCTCCATCAGAGGGCAGACAGAATGAAAACCACAATCACAGAAAACTAATCAAACTGACCACATGGTCCACAGCCTTGTCTAACTCAATGAAACTATGAGCCATGCCGTACAGGGCCACCCCAAGACGGATGAGTCACGGTGGAGAGTTCTGACAAAACGTGGTCCACAGGAGAAGGGAATGCAAACCCCTTGAGTATTCCTGCCTTGAGAACCCCATGAACAGTGTGAAAGGAGCACAGCACAAAGTGTTCCAATAAAACTTTATTTACAAAACAAGCAGTGGGCCAGATTTGGCCATGGGCTATAGTGTTTCCACCCTTGCTTGGAATAATAAGTGGGACTATTCCACACAATTCCATGTAGCATTCTGCAAAGGTTAAAGGTACCCATCTTCTCCTCCAGGCTTCTGAATCAAGTTCCACATGCACTCCCAGGGGAAACACTTTCAGCTCCTTTATGGCCACAGAGGGGTACTTAATTACAGACGTGTATGCACTCTACATCCATTCTAATAATGGTCTGAGAGGAACATGAGCAATAGATATGCTTTTATGAACTGAGAGGATAAAGATCATGATCTCTGGTGTACAATGAGCCTGATTTTTCCTCCCTTTCTTATTTTATTTAAGTTAATATCACCCTTAAAGTTTGAATTATCCTGCAAGAATGCAGGTTCATTAAGTCCAGTTCAGCTTGTGCATCATCTTAATGGGACATATTTTGTAACGATGTGACTCAAAAACCTGTTCTGTGCTCCAAATGACCCGCATGTTTCATTGAAGTCATTATAAGCGGTGCATACTAGTAAGAAAAAGAATGTTATTACTTAAGGATAACTTACACAGAAAAAAAAAATCCAAGGAAGAAAAATTAAAGCCCATAGTCTATGAAAAGAAAGTCAAGAATATACTGGCTGCAAAATATTATCTCGAAAGGCTTATATGCCTTCCCTCTGACTACTTTCAACCACAAACAGACCACCAAGAAAATGATCAATTTGACCAAGTACAAAGATGGGGGAGAGATGTAGCAATCAACGCCTTATACTTTTTCTGTATGCATGTATCACATTTGTTCTAGAAATGCCACTTTAGCCTTGGGCATCTCAAAGGCAAACTGATGGTGTCAAGCGTGAGACTGTCCACTTGAAAAGGATTCCATGCACTGGCAACTTCAAATGTGATAACTGCTTCCAAACATGCTTCTTGCTCGAGGCTTCATTTTAACGACAGTGTTTGGAAACCTTTTCCTCCCTCCTGATGTTACCACTCTCTCTTTGCTGTCTTGTTCTTTCCTGTCTTTCCTATTTGTTACTTTTGAGAGCCGGGAATGGCATCTGTCTAATGGGATTCTCTTCTTTTTAGCTCACTCTGTTACTTGCCTTCAGTATATAGGCCATGTAACGCGATAATGTTTCACCATGCCAAAAGTTAGGACGCTTTTTCTTTAAGGGGTTATTCGTATAGCAATTTAAGTTGAGTAAGTAAGTCATTACACTCTGAGTTATTCCTATCTATGTACATAATTTATAAAGACGATGCCTCTTATTGCGTTACACACTTCCTAACTGAGTTAGCGCCACCTGCAGAACTCTGTGGCTCTAAGTTGTCTGAGGGATGCTGTGTTGTTAGCAACCATTTTTCAATTTCCTCTCCCACAGTCGTGAATAAACATCACTGGCCCCGGTATCAACCGCTAGATGATCTCAGCCCTGACTTCATCGCCGTGCTCTTCAAACGGCATGGGAGTGTCTCTTAGGGGTGCCCTCTTCTCTCCCACCCCCACCCCCCATTTTTTCCCCGGGAATCCCTATGCAAGGCTAAGTGAAGTCGCTCAGTCCTATCTGACTGTAACTCCATGGACTGCAGCCCACCAGGCTCCTCCGTCCATAGGATTTTCCAGGCAGGAGTACTGGAGTGGGGTGCCATGTCCTTCCCCAACATATTCCATCACTTCACAAACTATTCCCTGCACCTCCTAATTATAACTGGGCTCTGCTCTCCCTTAAGGACACAGTGTTCTTCAGAGGACTCAGGCAGTTGCTGATTCTCATGGGATTCCCACGGGACGGGGCTGGGAGCTGGAGGCGGAGTGAGGACCAAAAGGGCTTGATGCTCCCTTCGCCTCCCACTGCAGCGGCCACGGCACGACCTCTCTGCCTTCACGGGGCTTGGCTTCCTCTGGAACCTCTCACCATCCGATTACGCAGCATCTGGCCACTCCTCCGGGCTGCCCCCTCTGGCACCCGGGCCAGCAAGGCAGGGATGCTGAGGCGCTCAGGCTTGTCTCACTCTTAGGAACCGATGGACTGCAGCCCGCCAGGCTCCTCTGTTCGTGGGATATCCCAGGCAAGAATACGGGAGTGGGTTGTCATTTCCTTCTCCAGGAGATCTTCCCGACCCAGGGATCAAACCCAAGTCTCCTGTGTCCCCTGCACTGCAGGCGGATTCTTTACCCATGGAGTAGGGTCCCTTCACAAACGGAAGGAGTTCATGAAATTCCTCTACATTCCTCAGATTCGTCAAAGATAATTCAGGCTATCACAGGTGTTTTTCAGTCGCTTAGTCGGGTCCGACTCTGCAGCCCCACGGGCGGCAGCACTCCAGGCCTCCCCGTCCATCACCAGCTCCCGGGGTTCACTCAGACTCACGTCCATCCAGTCGGTGATGCCATCCAGCCATCTCATCCCCTGTCATCCCCTTCTCCTCCTGCCTTCAATCTTTCCCAGCATCAAGGTCTTTTCTCTTTTTTTTTCATCATCAGGGTCTTTTTTAATGAGTCGGCTCTTTGTATCAGGTGGCCAAAGTACCACAGTTATTTTAGGGAGTCCTGGCTTTCCAGTGGGTAACCTGTCTAAAACCCTTACCTCACTCTTTTTTCACAGCTTAGCTCCAAAGATCTATACCTCCACACTCACGATTGTGCTATACTTTACCATCATCTAGAGTACTTTGAGAACTCAGTTTAAAATTCTTTAAGTGTGTTCCAAATCAACCCCTGACTGTCCTTACTTTGCTCCCTATCAAACCACCTATCTAAGAGTTTCTGTGAATTTTGATACATACAAAGAGTTTTATGTCTACATGTGGATATTCAATCGCAGGTAAATTGTTTCTTAAAAGATTGATCAAAACTTTTAGAGTGACTAATGTGGCAGCCTGGATGGGAGGGAAATTTGAGGGACAGAGGATACATTTGTATGTATGGCTGAGTCCCTTCTCTGTTCACCTGAAACTATTATGACGTTGTTCATTGGCTATACTCCAGTACAAACTAAAAAACTTTAAAAAGACTTTTAGAGAGGCTAAAGGGTGTTTTATGCCAACGTTCCTTCTGAAAAAAGTTAGAAGAGCTGAAGAAAATATTAAAACACGCACACCAAATGCTATGGTAAAGACACCATAGAAAAATCAAACCAAAGGTCATCCACAGAGTCAAGATCGGAGAAAGAGGAGATCCAGGAGAGGCACACCTGNGTCCTGGGTGTTCATTGGAAGGAGTGATGCTAAAGCTGAAACTCCAACACTTTGGCCACCTCATGCGAAGAGTTGACTCATTGGAAAAGACTCTGATGCTGGGAGGGATTGGGGGCAGGAGGAGAAGGGGAAAACAGAGGATGAGATGGCTGGATGGCATCACTGACTCGACGGACGGGAGTCTGACTGAACTCCGGGAGATGGTGATGGACAGGGAGGCCTGGTGTGCTGCAATTCATGGGGTCGCAAAGAGTCGGACACGACTGAGTGACTGAACTGAACTGATGAATACCCAAGTATTACATATATATAATACATGAACTTGATAGTAAAGCTGCTAAAATAAAAAGACAAAGAGATAATCTAAGATGCCTCCAGAAGAAAAATGATATATTAACTTCAAAGGATGACTTACCACTGACTTCTCAACAAAAGCAAAGCATCCAGAGGATGATGGAGTTATGTCATCAAAGCACTGAAAGAAGAGAGCTGCCGGCCAATCATTCTACACCCAGCAAAGACGTCCCTCAACAACGAGGATACAATGAAAACATTCTCAGGTAAATGACAACTGAGAATTTTTTTTCAGCAGCAAACCTTCTTTAACGCAAATATGAAAAAGAAAATTTTAGGAAGAAGAACTGTGATCCTAGATGGTATTTGCAAAGAAAGAATGAGTGATTAATATATATATAAATTTAAATGTTTACTCCTTGAATCAATAATATAATGTCTTGTGGGGCTTGAGATATATAGATACAACTAAGATTCATTATAATAACAGCCCAAAATATGAGGAGGAAGCAGAAAACGTATTTTTAGTTTCACATATTAGTAAAGCAAAAATAAAATAACATATCATACTTTAAATAAATCACGAGTGTGCATGTTGTGGTCTATTAAGCAACTACTAAAAAGAGTCATTTAAAACATCTAGATAAGCGAGGACAGCTGAAAACTGTAACAATAAAAATGGAATTAACGAAGAATAAGGAAGAAAGCCAAGGGAACACAGAACATGCAGAACAAACAGGAAGCAAGTGATAAGACGGCGAATTCAGTCCACATAGGTTAGCAAGGACATTGAATGCCTGTCGAGCGTATTTTCTCACTGAAACCAAACGATCCGAGACTAGACTGAAACGAGCGCGCTGGTCACGCTGAGCATCAGGCACAGAGAGAGCTCGCAGCTCCGCAGCTGGCTCAGTGGTAAAGAATCCGCCTGCAATGCAGGAGACGCGGGTTCGATCCCTGGGGCGGGAAGATCCCCTGGAGAAGGAACTGGCAGCCACGCCAGTACTCTTGCCTGGAGCCTCCCATGGCCACAGGACCCTGGTGGGCTATGGTCCACGGGGTCGCAGAGAGTCAGTTATAACTTAGCGACTAAGCAGCAGAGAAGCTGAAAATAAACAGATGAGAAAATACATCCTATGTGAACACTATGAGAAGGAAATTAATGTGGCCAAACTACTACCAGTCAAAAGCAAGAAATATTACTGGAGATAATGAGGGATATTAAGCTATATATCTCCACAGGGCAAAGTTAACAGGAGAAATAGATAAATCCATAAACATAATGAAAAATTTTAATCTCATCCATTCAGTAAACTGATAGGGTAACAGACAAAATAAATCAGTAAGATTATAAGTTAATTGAATAGCATGAGTTAAGAAAATTAACATACATAGAAAACTTGACTCACCAATTGTAGAATACAAATTCTTATCAAACATATATGGAGAATTACTACAACTGTCCATATATTGTACCATAAATCTAAAATAATAAAAATCATACCCAGTGGCTCAGCTACAATGGAATGTATTAGCAGTTAATAATAATAATAAGCTAGATATCTCAAAAATATTTGGAAATTAAAGACCATAGTTATTAATTAGCACAAGTTAAAGCATAATACAAAAGAAAATATTTTGAAATGAATAACAATGAAAATACAATATGTCAAAACTTATAAGAATTATTTAGAGAAAATTTTTGTCATTAAACACATAGGTTTAAAAAATAAAAAGGCTAAAAAATCAGTCGGGTAAGCAGCGTTCTCAAGAAGTTAGAAGGATACAGCATAACAGACCCCCAAAAAAAAAGAGAAGGAAAGAAATAACATAATAAGAGGATAAATTAATAAAACAGAAAACAAACATATAACAGAATCAACAGAGTTTAAAGAGTTGGTTCCTTGAAAAGTGCAAAAATGTTGATAATGCCCTGGAAGTACTGGATCAAGATGATGACAGAAGTAGTTCTACCGATTTCCACACTCCCCCGCCCCCACCCTGCAGCACCTGGCCTCTGGCGTGTCTCCTGTGCCTACATATGGACTTCCCTGGTAGCTCAGCTGGTGAAGAATCCACCTGCAGTGTAGGAGACCCTGGTTCCACTCCTGGGTCGGGAAGGCACCCTGGAGAAAGGATAGGCTACCCACTGCAGTGTTCTTGGGCTTCCCTGGTGGCTCAGAGAGTGAAGAATTTGCCCGCAATGCGGGAGACCTGGGATGGGAGGAATCCCTGGAGGAAGGCATGGCGACCCACTCCAGCACTCTCACGGCTGGCTGCAGTCTGTGCGGCCGCTAAGAGTCAGACGCGACTGGGCCCACAGCGCAGGCCTAAATGTGAGGCCTCTGTGTGTGTAGACAACACTCCATGAGAAAACAGTGCACAGATGCCTTTGGAAATGTGAATATAATATAAACTTTCAGGAATGCAGATGAAATAGCCAAGTGTCAACTCATAGTATTTAATTACATATATTTTAAATCTCATGTTTTAAACACTCACACGACAAATTTATTCAAAGTCTTCATATGCTTTACCATATCTGCCACCATTGGAGTCACTTCTTGAGTTTTCTAGAGTTTTTCAGAACATATCACCTTTGTTTCCTGCTAAATTGTTTAAGAAACTATAGTTTTAGAGTCTCTAGGTAATAAAAAATGACCTTGGAAATTGTACCCTAACCTAAAAATACCGTTCATATGGAGTTCATATATGAATTCCGCAATCACTTACTTTATTACTTCTTAAATTGTCTTTCTTTTTTTCTTGAGACAACTGACTTCTAACACTGTACAAGTTTAAGGTGTACAACAGGTTGATTTGGTACATTTATGTATTGCAATATTGTCCAATGGCAGTGTTAGCTAACACTTCTATTATGTCACATAATTATCATTTATTTTCTATGGTGAGAAAGTTAAGATCTAGTCTCTTAGCAACTCTGAAGTTTATAACATGGTACTGCTAACTATAAACACTATGCTGAGCATAGATCTCTGGGACTTATTTATCTACCAGTTGAAAGTTTGGCTCCGTAAATAACATCCCTCTTATCCGCCAGCCCCAGTCCCTGGTAACCACCACTGCAAATCTCTGTCTTAATGAGTTTGGGTTTTTCAGATTCCACATATAATCGATACCATACAGTATTTACCTTCCTCTGTCTGACTTATCTCACTTATTAAAGTATTTTTAAAAGGTTTATTCTCAACAATTTCCTTCACATGTAATTGACAGATCATTTTACTATTGCTGTTTAGTGGCTGAGTCATGTCCAACTCTTTCTGACTCACTGGACTGCAGCCCGCCAGGCTCCC
>SJYV01029292.1:229046-282189 GCA_006410875.1 Neotragus pygmaeus | reverse complement strand
AGTAAAGAGTAGCCCCTCCTCCTGGCAAACAGAAAAAAACACACAAAGCCAAAAAAACCCAAAAAAGCAAAAAAAAAAAAAAAAAAAAAAAAAAAAAAAAAAAAAAAGAGTGGATTGTGATTGGGGTACAGGGAAAATGGAGCACCCCCACAGATACAGGCAGTGTGGCCTTCCTTTGCAGAGCCGGCACTGTCAGGGGGCGTCTGCTCTCGCTGCCGTAATTCCTTTCTTGTTGCTCCTGCTTCGCTTTTCTTTTTGACTGCATCGCGTGGCTTGTGGGATCTCAACTCCCCACCCAGGGACTGAACCCAGGCCTCCAGCAGTGAGATCACAGAGTCTTAGCCTCTGGACCACCAGGGAATTCTCCATCACTGCTATAATAGGGCAGCTCACATTTGGGAGGAAGAGTAGTGGACAAGGGATTGGCCTTTCCAGCCTTATTTTCACGCGCCTTCCTTGACTGCAGAGGTGGGAACACCACAGACGCGGTTTTCAGACTTCCCTGCAGCAGAGTTCTGGGGATAACTGAGGTTCTCAGGAGGCACCGGCACAAACCCAGGTGGGCGTCTGGCCGCGCGGTTTCTGCTGGTGGGCAAGACCCAGGAGCCGCCAAGGCCACAGGGAACCCCGCTGCCGGGACTCGCCTGCCCGCTGTGTGGACTGCTCCCTTCCACTCCTTCTCCCTGCCCTCCTTACTCAAAACGTCTGTTTCAGGTCCTGTCAGAACTCTATCTGCGGACACTTTAATAAATTAATCCAGGCTAAGTAAACTGGTGACCGTGGAAACAATGTTTTAATATTGATAATAACTCTGATGAGGCCAGCCACCGCTGACTAACACCATTCATTGTTGATTGCAAGCCAAGCACTTTGCAAGAATTGCGTTATTTAATTCTTAAAAATAGTCAAATTTAATGAACTAAGTGCTATAATCTCAATTTTACAGATGAGAAAACTGAGGCCTTGAGTTTGTTTTTTTTTTAAACCTTGATTAAAGTCGCATAGCTAGTAAGCATCAGAACCAGGACTTGGTTCTTAGCCTGAGTTGAGAGTCTTGTCTCCTAACTACTACACTACATTGCCTGTTCAAATCCTATGGAGTGATGAGAGAGTATTAGGTGACCTTGAAGCTGGATAGGAAAGAGTATTTGAAGATTTCAAGGTGGGGGACTCTTCTAGCAACGTGCTGCTGCTTCATTGCTTCAGTTCTGCCAGACTCACTGTGACCCCATGGACTGTAGCCCACCAGGTTCTCCGTCCGCGGAATTCTCCAGGCAAGAATACTGGAGTGGGTTGTCATTTCCTTCTCCGGGGAGTCTTCCTGAGCCAGGGATTGAACCCACATCTCTTACATCTCCTGCCTTGGCAGGCGTGTTCTTTACCACCAGCGCCAACAGACGCATTTATATTTTCCCAAGACTGGAAGCTCTGAAGACACAATGTTAAGAACTAAGCCAGAACACTTTGTGGTAACACAGTCATTTCTAAAGAAACAAGTGCTTTGGACTGTATAGGAGACACGAATATTTAAAGAAGGGAAAAGGTACACAGCTAAGTGAGCAAAAGTAGAGGAATCTGGAAAAGTAGAGAAAGGTTCGTTTATTCATATGATAAACATTTTATTAAAGAGCTCATATTATAAGCTTCTAGAAGATTAAAGTTGCATAGATAAAGCAGTAAATCAAGTTTAATGCAGCATTAGCTAGAGGCTGGTAGCCAGTAATAAGGCTAAGATGCTCAAAGCTTAAGGTCACTGATTATTTGAAAAAGAAGAAAGGTGAGCATGCAAAATGGATCCTGTGTTTGATAAATATTAGGTTCCTAAGGAAACAATAACCATAAATAAAAAGGTAGAAACCTTGTAATACTGGAAACCAACTGGAATGCTCATACGGAGATCATTTTCACATTAGGAAATGCTGCAGAAAATCTAGTGAGGTTCTCAACACTCACATATTCTTAATAAAATGCAGTAACTCTCCAAAATGGTCAGTGAATTCTGAATGAAGGTTGGGCTAACTCATGGGTATAACCAAACCTCTACTTACCTACAGAGAACAACCATCCAATTAAATGGCTTAGCTCATCAGTTCTATTGGCCATGCCAGGCATATGTGCATCCTTACCAGTATCTGGCAATCATGTTGGTCTAAGCTCATAATGAAGAATCCGTTCAGTTCAGTTGCTCGGTTGTGTCCTACCCTTTGCAACCCCATGAGCCACAGCACGCCAGGCCTCCCTGTCCATCATCAACTACTGGAATCTACCCAAACCCACGTCCATTGAGTCGGTGATGCCATCCAACCATCTCATCCTCTGTTGTCCCCTTCTTTTCCTGCCTTCAATNGTAAAAGTGGCTTTCTAAGAGACTAGTCTGGCAAAATGAAGGATAAAGAAGTTCCCAGTGAATGATCCATTAGAGTGGAAAACTTCAGCTGTGAACATGCTTGTGAAATACACCGTGGAGGATTCTCCTTCTGCGATTACGGTCGTTCTTGCCTCCAGGTTCAAGTGTTGCTCAATCAGCAAGGTGTTCAATTCACAGTGATTGCTGCGCGTCTCCCTGTTGATCAAGACAATGCATCAGCTCAGCCTAGACACATTTACCATAGGAACGAATATAAGAAACAGAATTTTGATTTAAATTTTCCGCTGGCAGGAGATGGAGAAAAATACATGCAAGAGAAGATTCCATTTGAAAAGCTTGGATTCAAGTTAAGTCCAAAGAGAACGCATCTTTCTGCACCTAATGCAGTCTTGGCATTACATAGCAAGGCTTTCTCGCTCACAGCCCTTGTCAATTTGATTAAACTCACAAACACGTGACTGTCTCCGCCCCTGTTAAAAATACTTAAGCTGGAGGATGACTGAAAGTCGTGGGGCTTTGTCTCTGTGCCTTTAACAGAGCAGTCATAATACAGAATACTAGCTAGAGGCATATACGTTTAAATTTAATACCCCACAAGTGACTTCTGCAAACGCAGCTCAAGGCAGGGTGGGACCGAGAAGTCCGGCGTCCGGACTCTTCTTTCAGGCGTGAGCATTTTCCGCTTAAGACGGGCTTCGTGAACCGCGATCCTTAGTGGCAGGGTGGCTGAGAAAGGCTGGTTTTGGAACCCGTCTTTTCTGCAAGGTCTCTTTACAAGGTGAAAGGCCCTTCCGGTGCCACACTCGGGGGAAGGACGGGACCCTAGGCCGTGTGTGTGCGTGCCTCTTGCGCAGGTCGGGGGGAAAAAGGTCCTGCGAGACTCCAGAACCAAACACGTTCCTCCTGCCTAGACCCGGCCCGGAGGACCGACCCCGAGCTCACGAGACGGGCTGCAAAGTCTCCAGGCCATCAGCGGGCCCTGGCGGCGCGGGAGCAGGTCGGGATAGAGGCCGGCCTCGCGGGGCCGGCCAAGGTAGCCGACAGTGTGGGTCCCCCGGGCCAGAGCGAGAGGGAGCGAGAGCCGCGGCGGCGGGAAGGACGCCGCCCGGATGCCCACGCGGGGCCGGGGGCGCCGGCCTCCAGCAGCCGCCGCCGGCGTCGGGCGTGGCGGACGCGTTACCATGGCAACGGCGGCGCCTGGCCCCGCCCCTGCCACGCCGGGCGGGGGGGCGGGGCGGACGTTGCTAGGACACCGGCGGCGGGCGTCCGGCTCCGCGGCCTGGGATCCAGCGGCCGTCCTCGCCCATCTCAGCCCAGGCTAGGGGGCGGGGACCGGTCCGGGGTCTCGGGGCCTTTCTCTTCTGAGGCCGCCGGCCCTTCTGGCAGGATGACGTCCGCCTGCCGTTTGTTTGGGAAAGTACTGTGTCCTGTGCTTGGGAGGCGAAAGGGAACGCAAACGCTTCGGCCTCTCCCCCGCCTGGTTCTGTAACGGCTGCGACGTCCCCGAGCCCCGCTGGGGACGCTTCATCCGCCCTTCTTGCCCTTCCAGAAGGAACCACGTTTTGAGCTTTACTAGGTCAAGGGGCAGTGCTAAGCACTCTGCCTGGATGGACTCATTTTCAGTCTTGGGAAATAGGAGCTAATAACTTGGTCCGAACAGGGATAAAACGGGGCCAAGGTCGAAGAGCTGGCTGGGGTGCAGCCAGGATTCGAGGTCCAGGCTTGCTAACTTCAGGCCCTGCTTTCTTACAGTGCCTCACTGTCCTCCCGCAGCTGCCTCTTGCCTAGCACGTTATCCTTTGCTCTCCAAACACCACACCGACTGGGACACACTGTCTGGAAATGGTCTGACAGGGAGATTGGAAAACTGAAATCAGAGTTGTCCAAAAAACCTGGGACATGTGTTTTACATTGATGTATCACTGATAATTTACAGATGTTCCTGTCTGTACTATACTAATGCAATTGCCACTTAGGATCCTCAAGATTATTACTAGAGGAAGAAAATCTTAAAGAATTTGCCAAACCCCAGATGGACTTCTGGTAGGTATCCCATGCTGGGCTACATACAGTAGGAGATTTAAAAACTTTTTTTTTTTTTTCCTAAATAGTGTTCACATAGAGTTTATGTGCTACTAGGGAACTGTCTCGGAGAAGACAATGGCACCTCACTCCAGTACTCTTGCCTGGAAAATCCCATGAACAGAGGAGCTTGGTAGGCTGCAGTCCATAGAGTCGCAAAGAATCAGACACGACTGAGCAACTTCACTTTCACTTTTCACCTTCATGCATTGGAGAAGGAAATGGCAACCCACTCCAGTGTTCTTGCCTGGAGAATCCCAGGGACGGCGGAGCCTAGCGGGCTACAGTCCATGGGGTCGCAAAGAGTTGGACACGACTGAGCGACCGACCAGGCGCACAAGAGTCTGGTTGGTCGCCTCAAGAAGTGGCCCAATGGAGGGGACGCCAGCCTCTGGCAGGTCAGACATTCAGCAGCGGCAGCAGTGACCTCGGCTGTAGTGACCAGGCGCCCAGGCCTCTGGACTCACGTGTGCGTGGCCTCCGTCTGTGTTACCGTGGCTATCACATCCGCGAGCCTTTACGACTGGGGCTGAGGTTGCGGGCAGCACACGCTGGCTTATACCCGCCTGGTGAGCCAGCATGCTCACCTGCTTCTTCATGCCTCTTCTGCAGTGGATGCCCATCGGCGGGCATCAGTGTACAAGACACAGGTCTTCACTCCACACGGCCTCTTCCCCCAAACCTCCGGGTACCCTGTCTTCCAGCTGCACACCTTCCAGCCCCACAACCCCCCGGTGGAGGCGGTTTCCACCGCCTGCAAGTCCTCTGCATCTTTACCCTGGGCCGCCTCTCTCTCCACACAGATTGGCTCACCCGGCCCAATGCCCAGAGCTCTGCCTATTACAAAGATTAAGCCCCCTTGGTCTCATCAGAGCCACCTCTGGGGGGGACTCCAGTGTAGCTGGCCATTTTCGGTTGACGCCAGTGTACAGGACTGAGTACATCACCGACTCGGTGGACATGAGTTTAAGCAAGCTCCGGGAGCTGGTGGTGGACAGGGAGGCCTGGCGTGTGCCGTCCATGGGGGCGCGAAGAGTCGGACACAGCTGGGCAACTGCACTGAGCTGAGCTGACAGTCCTGAGTCAGCCCACTAGTGAACCAGACTCGGGATCTTTCCTCCACCAGCGGGCCACGGGGGAGCCCCGTCCGCGAGGGCCTAGGTGTGAGCTGAGGAAGACGCCTTGGTTGGTGGATAGCCGTAGACTCTGGTTCCTACTCCGTGCAGTTCACTAGTGTGTTCTGGATCTGCTCAAGCCCAAGGCCACCTGATGACACAGTCCTTAACGAATGTCCTTTCTCAAAAGCTAGAGACACTGCACAAACCAGGACAAGGACTTTCAGCTACATCCCATCACTGCCCACCAAGAGTGAAAGTCTCAGTGACCGCGGCGGGATAGAGTGACAGAGAATGCTTGACACGGAGAATGCGCCGGCTTTCCCGGCGCGGCCGCGTGCACGTGGCGACCCAGAGGTCTGTGCCCGTGTCCCTGCTGCGCTCTGCCTGCCGCAATCTCCGGCTCTGCGCGGCCCCGGGGACTGAGGCTCGCCAGGCTCCTCTGTCCCTGGGACCCTCCAGACAAGACTCCGGGAGTGGGTTGCCACTTCCTTCTCCATCTGTGTAGATTTGTAACTTTCTTGGCTGTTTTGATTCTGGAAGCTTCTGAATGAAGTGGCTCCAGGGGACCCAGGGGAGTGCCCCAAAGAGAATTACAGAGCAACGTCTGGAGCAAAGCCTGCAGAGACGGGGGAGTGGGCACACTGAATCAGTAGGGGACTTGGCGGGGCTCAGACCCAGTGCCGCCAGCGCCCACGGAGCTGAGATTCATACATGGAGAGCTGACGCAGAGCTTCTGGCGCTGACGAGGTGGTGGGATAAGCTGCGCTCTGTCTTTTCCCAGAATCCAACTCTGAGGAAACCGCTAGGGAGACACTGAGGACTTGGGCCCCCAAGCACGTTGATGAGGGCCACCGCGCACGGACGCTCAGAGCTGCAGAGAGATGGTTGCTATGGAGACTCTTGCTTTCCTCACTGCGCTGAACAGACTGTTACACTTTGTGATTAGGCTGCATCAGATTATGGCTTCCGTCTTGCTAGTACACCCCGTCTATTGCATGCTTGGGTTGTGTGCCTTAANTCAGAGCTGCAGAGAGATGGTTGCTATGGAGACTCTTGCTTTCCTCACTGCGCTGAACAGACTGTTACACTTTGTGATTAGGCTGCATCAGATTATGGCTTCCGTCTTGCTAGTACACCCCGTCTATTGCATGCTTGGGTTGTGTGCCTTAATAAGACAAACTGCCATGTTGGAGAGGCCCACGTGGCAAGGATGCGATGGAGGCCTCCCCTCCAGCCAACGACAGCCAGCACAGATCTCAGGTCCTGGGGCTTCCCTAGCGGTCCTGTGGTTAGGAATCCTCCAATGCAGGGAACACGGGTTCAACCCCTGGTCAGGGAACTGAGACCCCACTAAGCCCGTGTGCCACGGCTACTGCGTCCTAGAGCCTTCCGTGGCTGCAGCTACTACAAATTCTAGCGTTCTGTCAGCCAGCGGGCTTGAGCACAGCCTCCTTGCAGACGGTTATCTGTGTACAGAGTACCTGCTAGAAGGCAGTGCCCAGCTTTGGGCCTCCCTGCAGCAGCCACAAGGTATTGCCCACACATGGCATCAGGTAGAAAATGATTCTTGGCAGGAAGCNGAACAGTGACTTGCCAGGTTTGCGCCACCGCATGGAGGCCCGTTTGGGGCTTTGTCCGTTTCTGTGAGAGCCAGGCTCTCTGAGCCTCTCAGGTGCGGCCCTGCTCTCTGCCTCCGCTCACGCTCAGCCGGCCGGTTGCTCTCCAGCCTCTGTTTACTTCCTTGAGGCTTCGGTGCTTTTCTGCCTCCTGTCATATTCCTCACTCCTAGGTGACTCCTGACAACTTATTTTTTTCACGCGCTTATTCCTAACAGAAACGAGTTTCATGTATGTGAAGCAAAATTTTCATGGTTGCAAATAGAGGCACTGTATTAGCCAGCACAGTGACTTAAACGCAGCTGTAGGGAGTTAACTGGCTCCGGTGCCTGGAGAGTCTGGGGCTGTCTGCCTTCGGGTATGGCTGTATCGGGGGCTCAAGCAAGGACACGAGGAGTTGGTTCCTCTTTTGACTTGGTGAGACTTCTCCCAGATAGACTCCCTTCACCATGGCAGCAAGAATGCTCTGGCCGCTCCAGAGTCCCGTGACCCCAGCTCTCTTGACCCTAGTGGAGGGGAGGGAAGCGCACTCCTACCCCACGGTCAGCCCCAGCTCCCATACCAACCCACAGTAATGTTGACTTAGCCTGTTTGGGCTGCATACCCATCCCTTTGGCAAGGGGGCGGGGATGTGTTTGACAGCCTCAGGGGTGTGACGCACAGTGGGTGCACATGACCCCTGACCTTCAGCAAGGAAAGCGGGGAGGACCAATCACAGCCCCTCTGGTCCACATAGTGAACTTCCCGTGCGGGACCCTCAGGACAGCAGAGAGCACGCACTCCCCACTTAACCGCCACGCGCCTCACAGGCTGACGAGGGAAGATCTGCCCCGTTTCCAAGTGTCTCGGGATGGGAGGCGGCCCAGCATCAGAGCCAGACAGGCCGGAGGCGACGGGCACGTGGGCTTCCAGAAGCTCCTCTCGGTACAAAGGCCCCGGGGTTGGCAGGGCCGGCCCGACCCCCTGCAGAGAAGCCTGGGGCGTGTCCAGTCCCTCCGTGGACGCCGTCCGCTCCGCCTCAGCGCCACCTGCGGCTGTTTTCAATACCCATGTTCACAACGTCCTCCTTTTTTCTCCCAGATCGCGACGATGATGGCCTTGCTGCTGACGGCAACCGCGCAACGGCCGGAAGCGAAGCCTCGCTGATCGCCGAGCGCTGCTCGAGGTGCGCGACAGGCGCGAGCTCGTCTCACCTCCCCCCCCCAGCACTCTGTTTCACAGGAAAGAAACTGAGGCACGGGGACATCGAGAGATTTGCCCAGGATCGCAGAGCTGTTTGCTGCTTTTGTACCCAAGCAGCCCCTTAGCCAAGCATGAAGAGTGGACGTTTAACTGAGCACTTGCTACGCGCCAAGTGCTTTATAAGGATTATCTTGAATTCTCACAGCAGTTCAACAATGCGGTGACTGGCACCGCCCTTATTTCGTGGAAGAGAGTGAGGTCTCGGAGGGGTAACTGACTCACTAAGTCCCCAAAGCCTGCAGCGGACCCCTGGCTAAGCAGTCAGGAGCCCGTTCTGAAAGCAGGAAGGTAAGTCTGAAGCTCTGCTTCTGGAAAACGGATCTGGCAGCAGCAGCCTCTTTTCTAGGCTCGGCAGCTGGAAGATCCGACCACAGAGCCAGGGTTAGAAGCTCGTCTGAGTCCTGGGCCCGGAGCTCAGACCCGCTCCAGCCGCTGGACTGAGCCGGCGGAGGCGTAGGCTGCAGGAGGCGCTTCCCTCATCCGGGTGCCCCGGGGCCTCGCCGCCTTGCTGTCCCTAAGCCTCCCGGTGGCCCCTCTTGGCAGACAGTGTCTCTGAGCCGAATACGCTCAGAAAAGCCCAAATCCGCCACCAGCTGGAGCTGGTAAGGCTGCAGCGCTTCCTGCCGAATTGGGTCCTGGGGGCAGAAACCGCAGTGTTATTTACACCCGAAGCTCCTTATTCGCGGGGCTTTACAACACTCAGAAGGCTGAGGCCTCTCTCCTGGAGCCGAGAGACCGCAGACACTGAAAATAACAGAGGAGAAGAACGCACGGTCTCCCCGCTCCCGCCCCCGAGCTTCCGTTCGGCCTGAGCGGCCCCCTCCGCGGCCCCTTTGTTCCGTTCATTACCTTCCTCCCTGCCGTCTCATTACTGACACAGACGCCTAATTAACACATCAGGTTTCCCCTTTTCCAAAAAGTCTCGGAAACGTGCCTGTTCTGAGAGGCTGCCCACTCGAGGCCCCCTCCCCCACCCCCCGCCGTCCTTATTTTGTTCCTGTCGCTTATACACATNCCTAATTAACACATCAGGTTTCCCCTTTTCCAAAAAGTCTCGGAAACGTGCCTGTTCTGAGAGGCTGCCCACTCGAGGCCCCCTCCCCCACCCCCCGCCGTCCTTATTTTGTTCTGCTTCTCGTCCTGGCTTGTATAATTTGTTTCTTTGTATTGAAAGCTTGTCAGCTCACGGAGCCTGGCACATACTCATCAGGAGGACGGCCCAGCACGCACCACAGCGTGATGGAAAGCGAGCCTGGGTGGGAACCGGGCAGAGAGTCAGAAGCAGCGGAAGCAAGCGCGAGAGGGAGCCGGCTTAAGACCATGACCCAGTTTTCAGGCCCAGGCGACCAGCGGTCCGCCTCTTGCGCGGTGATCTTTATTTGCGCTAAGCCGGTCTTCAGCTTGCGCCATAGAAGCGCATTGCTTCTGTGCCTTTGCCCAATTTGTTTCCCTCTGTCAGGACGCCCTTCCATCTCTCTGAATTCCACTGATCTTTTAAGGCCAGGATGAAGCCCCGTCTCCTCCAAGAAGCCTTCCATGATTCCTCCAGTCCCAGTTAAGCTCCATTTTCGTGATGCTCTTAGAGTATTTGTATCACAGAATCTAGTCCTTGACAATGTTTTCTGGAAGGGAACTGTCTCAGACTCTCCAGCCCTCTGAAGAGAGAGAGGGAAAAAACGGTTCCTTTGGACACAGGTTGAATAAGAAAGAGACTTGTTAGGTGCCTTGGGGTCAGAGGCGCCCCCAGAGCAGCCCTGCGCCCACCCTCACAAGGGTAGCCAGAGGGGAGCTTGGCAGGCACACGAGATTATACAGCAGCTGTGAAGAGGAATTACCAGCCATTGTGTAAAAACATGGCCAAGTACACACACATCTCCGCTGCTGCAAAGACCTGCCCGCTCATCTGAGAAGTGGCTCAATTGAAAACCAGCGGCTGCAGTTGCAAGAGTCTGCCTACGAAACTGTGGACTTGTCTGAAATTCCTATTTCTTATTCTGTGCATGGGTTTCAGCACACGTGATGAACACAGTTGGAGGGGCTCTCTCTGATGCCCTCAAGATTCTGTTTCCATTTCTGGATGCTCCACCCCTGGCTTCTCTGTTTGCATCCAACGACCGGCACTGTGACCGTCTTCCGAAGACTGGAATTTAGATCTGCTTCACCTGGGCGTCCTTTGGTCAGTGACTGACTGGTACCTACTCTGAAAACCCAGCTCTCTGCCCAGAGTTGGGGTCAAGGGTAACTTACACCCCCGCCCCCGGGGGTCGCGCCGAGGCTCAGCCTTGCCTGAAAGGGCTCTGGCCGGCTTCTTTGCCCTGCCTGTCCTCCCCACTCCCACCCCATCCCGCCTGATTTTCCCCAGGGAGCAGCTCCTTAGGAAGTTCCTTGCACATGAATCTTCATGTCCAAGTCTGTTTCTGGGAAAATTTGACCAAAGATAATACCCACGGTGTGTCTCTTCATTGGTCAGTGGTGGTCACACACCCCACCCCGCCCCACCTTGCCAGCTCCCACATCTCTGAGTGATGATTGTTGTTCTCTTTGAAGTAGCCCTCCAGGACCAAGGATGTTTTGCCACAGAGCCCATGTTTCAAGTCACATCACTGCAAACGTGCCCTCCAGCCCACTGAAGACCCATTCAGTCACGCTTAGGGGCTATGACAGCAGATATGCAGTCAGAAGCTTAAAGAAACTTATTTTTACTGATTCTATTTATAAAATAAAACATATCTTACTTTTTCTTCTTGGATTTTCTCAATTAAAAAAAAAATTCTATGCCATTCAGTTAAGGACATCAATGTACTAAAATGTTTTGTCCCTGGTGGCTCAGACAGTAAAGAATCTGCCTGCAGTGCAGGAGACCCGGCTTTGATCTCTGTGTCAGGAAGATCCCCCGGAGAAAGAAATAGCAACCCACTCCAACATTCTTGCCTGGAGAATTCCATGGACAGAGGAGCCTGGTGGGCCACAGTCCATGGGGGTGGCAGAGAGTCCACAGAGCTGGACACGGCTGAGCAATTAATACTTTCACTTTCCTTTGTTAGGACTAAAAGGCCTCATGGAGCTTGTATATATTATTTTAAAACGATGATGATTACTCTTAATCCTGGGTAAAGGTTTCGCTTCCCTCTTATATCCCAAAGTTTGCAAAGATAATCAATTAAATGTCATTGTTCATCCTCCTAGAAAACAGTAGTACCTTCCCTCTCTGTGACTTTGGATGCTGCCAAGGGAGTTGGGGATAGGTTTCCTTTATCTTTCTAGACCCAACGCTCTTGCTACTGCAGCTCTAGGCTGCTTCTGCATCCCTGGCCCTACCCTGAACTCTTCTGAGAACCAACAAACCAAAGGCAAGAGCTACCTTTCCATCCTTGGTCGCAATCGCCAACTCTTCCGAACGCTGTCAAAACCTACACCTAAGACCCCACCACCACGTCGTCACTTTGCTGCGGGTGAGCATGCCCACTTCTTACCTTTCCCAGCCCAAGGCCAAGTCTCTTTGTTCAGCTGTCGTGTTCAGCACGAGTCCAGGGTCACACCAGCCAAACACATCAGTTACATGGGAATGAAGGTCACAGACTGCTTCAGGTCAAGCAAATAGAGTTTGTAACCCATTCAGTCTATTCGTGGGTCCAGGCAACTTTGCAAGCTAGAGCTGAAGTTGGCAGCTGCAAGGTAATTTTCTACAGTGTATTGGTTTGACCAAAAAAATTCATTTGAGTTTTTCTGTAAGATGTGATGAAAAGCCCAAATGAACTTTTTGGCCAACCCAATGCTTTTTCACACTCCCTTGGCTATCTGCTGTAAGGCGCAGCTAGGTTTCCTTCCTTCCTCTATGTCTCTGCAAGTTGATCCCTTTTCCTGCCTCTCTAAGATATTTAAATTCTCCTGAACTCAAGGATTTTGGTACTCCATTCTTCTAAGTGAAAGTGAAACGCACTCAGTCGTGACCGACTCTTTGAGACACAATGGACTATACAGTCCATGAGATTCTCCAGGCCAGAATACTGGCGTGGGTAGCCTTTTCCTTCTCCAGGGGATCTTCCAAACCCAAGTCTCCCGCACTGCAGGTGGATTCTTTACCAGCTGAGCCCCAGGGGAAGCCCTAAGAAAGAGACTATTAGGAAACCTGTGTTTACTCAAGTGTGCGGCAAGCCCCAGTCGGCCAGCAAGCTAAATGTGATGCCTTGAAATTCTCTTCCAAGCATGGACTCCGGGGAGCTGAATGTAACATGTAGTCATCAATAGGATAATTTAGCTTCATTCTTTCTCCTCGCTTTCTAAGAAGGGCCTGGAGTTCATTCTGGTTTCTCTAGAAAATAGAGCTACCTCCCCACCCTGTGTGTTAGTCACTCAGTCGTGTCTGATTCTTTGTGACCCCGTGGACTGTAGCCCACCAGGCTCCTCTGTCCATGGAATTCTCCAGGCAAGAATACTGGAGTGGGTTGCCATTCCTTTCTCCAGATCTTCCCAACCCAGGGACCATACCCGGGTCTCCTGCCCTGCAGGCAGATTCTTTACCGTCCAAGCCGCCAGGGACGCCCTGCTCGTGATCTTTGAAGGAACCGTGTCTCCTGCACGGCCTTCCTCTGTGCATCGTGGCTTAGGCAGTGTCTTTCCAGGCATGCTGGCTCCTGATGGCTTCAGCAACCTAACAGTGGATAAATGGTGTTGGCCATTTACCATTTGGGATTCAACTCCATGCCTGGATCTTGTTATGCAGGCATTTTCAGAGCATTACAGCTCAGCTGTGAAAGCACTCTGGCTTAAAGCGAAAAGGCAGTAGAACCTTGCTAATCTAACAAGTTAATCACACTTGCCACCCCTTCACAGCAAGGACTTAATAGCCAGGCTCAAAATGAGGCTTCGTGTCTTCAGAATGCACGGGAATGCATTCTTCTGATGACTGTGTTATCGTAAATAATCTCCAACTTTGCTTATTGAAGCAAATGAGACATTACTTAACCGCTGCGCTGTCCTTTTAATTCAGCCTTCAAGGGTAGCTTCAAAACGCTGGAGAACTGGGCTGAGATGTTCTGGCTAATGCTTTGCATTCCATCCTTCAGTACCAAGACTATGAAAAGATGTGTCCCAGGCCATTTGGTATCTTCAAGGTACCTGAAGACAATCTTTACAGGAATGTTTCTAAACACAGACTGTTTGGATTTCAATATGGAAATTCACACATGTATCATTGTAATTATTTGGCCAGAGTAGGTTCATTCCTTCTCTTTCCTTGTGGGGGTGAGGGACACTTTCAAAGTCGTTTCGTGTTATCTCTGATTTCTGTGGCATCTGCTGGATAAACTTGCTTTCTGTTTACCATCTCCCCTGGGCTTCCCTGGTGGCTCAGCTGGTAAAGAATCGGCCTGCAGTACAGGAGACCCCGGTTCAATTCCTGGGTGGGGAAGTTCCACTGGAGAAGGGATAGGCTACCCACTGCAGTATTCTTGGACTCCCCTGATGGTTCAGATAGTAAAGAATCTACCTGCAATGTGAGAGATCTGAGTTAGATCCCTGGGTTGGGAAGATCCCTTGGAGAAGGGAATGGCTACCCACTCCAGTATTCTGGCCTGGAGAATTCCACGGACAGAGGAGCCTGGCAGGCTACAACCCATGGGGTTGCAAAGGGTCAGACACGACTGAGTGACTTTCACTTTCACTACCATCTCCCCATTGATAAAACAGAAGAGTGGGTTTCCAAAAGAAGAGAGACTGAAAAAGTGATCTATATTGTAATTTTTGAAATCTAACTCATCTCACCTAAAATTCTATGTTTAATCAAGACATTACAGTTGAAAGTTTTTCTATGAGTGTGTGTGTGTGTGTGTGTGTGTGTCTAAAATCATCATACTCTACTATGTGAGGAAGGTTTTTACAGATCCTAAAAGGCAGCCCTCAGTAACAAAGTTTAATGGTGATGCAAGAGGGAAAATTGATGGCTTATGTTTACAAGTTCCCCCGAAGGTGACTACCAGTCTATTCAGTGAAGGAAATGGCACCCCACTCCAGTATTCTTGCCTAGAAAATAACTTGGAGGAACGTGGTAGGCTACAATCCATGGGGTCGCAAAGAGTCGGACATGACTGAGCGACTTCACTTTCACTGAGTATAGAGCTTGAATTTGAGTGCAACATGAACACTCTATAAAGGCGGATGTGGCCGTTGTAAGTGACCGATGCTCTAACGGTTTGGGGTACAGTCCAGTGCTGTGCAGGCGGCCTGCCCTTGGTGCTGGAGAATGCCCGTTCTCTGTTGTTTCAGACAGGGTCTAGAGATGTGACTTGCTTCGTGCGGATCCCTTATCTTGGGGGCTACAACTTGCTTTAGACTTTCAAAGAAATTGTTACTCACTCCTGTTACTTCATCTATTCTAGAGATGGCATTTGTCAAAGATGGAAAAGGCACCTCAGAGTTTGCCCTGACTCAAACTGTCCCAAGTGATGTCAACTTAATATCACTCCTTATAAACCAATAACTACAGACCCACTCACCAGAACCAAAATTTTTTCTCAAGAAAAGGGCTTTTCCGTATATGCAAATTGAGCCAAATATTTCTCTTATCAAAAACTCAGCATCATTGGATGTGGCAGGGGAGACCTCAGCAGTAATCCAGTAATCCCAAGAATTCTTAGCTGATACTTTAACCTTCGAAGGAAAGAATTCCTAGAAAATCACTAGAGAGTAACCACTGAGGTCTGCATCTCAACTATTCTAGGAAATGTTTCTGGGTTTCAAGATCAATTTAATCTTTCCAAGTGAATTCTTGGGAGTCTACAGAAAAATCTGTTGTCAATGTAAAAATAATCCTCTAAAAACATATGGGAAATTATATCCCCGCCTCGCTCAAAACAGTCCTCTGACTTCCCATGACATTCAGAAGAAACTTCAGTCCTTGCCACGCCTCCAGGATTCCTCGCCCTTGGCCTCTGCCTAAGCCTGTGGCGTCCTTGCCTCCCTCACGGCTCCGGGTCACCACAGCCTCCCTGACCCCAGCTCCGGTGTGCGAACCCGCTGCCCCCTGCCGGAAACGCTCCTCCCCTGCCGGAAACGCTCCTCCCCTGCCGGAAACGCTCCTCCCCTGCCGGAAACGCTCCTCCCCTGCCGGAAACGCTCCTCCCCTGCCGGAAACGCTCCTCCCCTGCCGGAAATGCTCTTCCCGGGATGACTTGCCGGGTACCTGCGACTTGCTCCCTTATTTGCTCAGATATCTCCCTTCCTCAGGACTTCCCTGAACCTCCATTATAGGCTGAATTGTGTCCTCCCAGAATTCATTGAAGCGGTGTGTGTGTGTGTGTGTGTGTGTGTGTGTGCGCGCGCACGCGCGCTGAGACGCGTCCAGCTCTTTGCGACCCCATGGACTGTAGCCCACCAGACTACTCTGCCCGTGGAATTTTCCAAGCATGACTACTGCGGTGGGTTGCCACTTCCTACTCCAGGGATCTTCCCGAGCCCGCGATTGAAGGCGCATCTCTGGCGTCTCTGGCATTGGCAGGCGGGTCCTTTACCACTGTGCCTCCTGGGAAGCTGCGGCCTTCAGCATCTCAGAATGTGAGTATATTCATCAATAAAGCCTTTAAGGACGTGATCGAGTTAAAATGGGTTTGTAAGGGTGACCTTAATTCCGTATGACTGGTGTCCTTATAAGAATAAGAGATTCGCTCAGAGGGACTTCCCTGGTGGCCCAGCGGCTGAGACCTCCCCTTCCAGCGCCGGGGCTGAGGCTTCAGTCCCTGGTCGGGGAACTGGGATCCCATGTGCTTCGTGGCCAAAAAACCGAAACATAAAGAGGAGGCGGTATTGTAACAAATTCCATAAAGTCTCTGAGAAATGGTTCATATTTTAAAAAAATCTTTAAAAGAGAGATGAGCACAGAGAAAGATAGAGAGTCGATCAAGTGAACACACAATGAGAAGATGGCCGTGAGTAAGCCAAGGAGAGAGGCTTTAGAAGAAACCAAAGCTGCCGGCACCTTGACCCTGAGCTTCTACCCTCTAGACTTGTGAAAACTATATTTCTGCGGTTTAGGCCTCTCCATCTGTGATACTTTGCCATGGTAGCTGAGTTGACTGGGGTCCCCCACCTCAGGGCCCTTCCCTGACTCCTTGCCCCTGCTCTGGGATGTGCATCTCTTCCCAGCCCTTGAGGGTAGGAATCCATTTATTTATATTTTAAAATTTAAGTTCAATTGACAATTGACATATAAAATTGTATTAATTTCAGGCATACAATGTAATGATCTGTACGCCTGAAACTATATTTAGTCTTAGTGAAGTCGCTCAGTCGTGTCCGACTCTTTGCGACCCCATGGACTGTAGCCTCCCAGGCTCCTCCGTCCATGGGATTTTCCAGGCAAGAGTGCTGGAGTGGATTGCCATTTCCTTCTCCAGGGGATCATCCTGACCCAGGAATCGAACTGGGGTCTCCCACATTGCAGGCAGACGCTTTACTGTCTGAGCCACCAGGGAGGCCCCAAAACTATATACATATACAATATATATGTACAATATATATATATATATATATGTATGTATGGGCTTCCCCACTGGCTCAGTGGGAAAAGAATCTGCCTGAGATGCAGGCGCTGCAGGAGCCGCGGGTTCGATCCCTGTGTCAGGAAGATCCCCTGGAGGAGGGCAGGGCAACCCACTCCAGTGATCTCGCCTGGAGAAGCCCACGGGCAGAGAAGCCTGGCGGCTGCAGCCCGTGAGGTCACAGAGTGTTGGACACGACTGAGCAACTCCCAGTAATGCCCAGTGAGCACGGTTGGCTGCTTTACCGGCCAGAACGCCTGCCATTTCTGTCTGCCCCACACGCACAGTGATTGCTCCTGAAGCCTCTCTCCTTGGCTCACTGCCGGCCGTCTTCTCACTGTGTGTTCACTTGATTTGCCTCTGTTTCTTTCTCTGTGCTAATCTCTTTAAGATTTCGTTTTTTAAAAATGTGAACCATTTCTTAGAGACTTTATGGAATTTGTTACAATATTGCCTCCATTTTATGTTTTGGCCTTCTGGCCACGAGGCATGTGACCAATAAGATTAAAATTTCAGATCAAAGGTAGCAGAAATACAGACTGGGGTCGGGGGGGGAGGCAGGAAGAGAGTCTTCTTTCTTCTTCCATTCCCACACACATTTACCACAGCACCAACGATTATATATACATATATATATAGTCTAGTTAATAGTCATCACTGCACATAGTTTAAATTTTTTTTCTTATGATGAAACCTTCTAAGATCTGCTCTCTTAGCAACTTTCCAAGACACAGTGCACCTTTATTATCCATAGTTGCCACACTGTTCATTCCATCCTCAGGACTTAACTCATCACTGGAATCTTGTACCTTTTGGCCACCTTCACGCATGGCAGGTGTTCAGTAAATATTAATTTAATGAATTAATAAATACATCAAATAATGCACACTGGTCCAGTTCTGTAATAACTCTACTAGGAGACTTAAGCCATGTATGCATACAGATGTTGAGGTCCTGCACTTAAATCAAATGGACTGACATTCCCTAAATGTATAGAAACTTGGGTTGAAATGATTATAATTCTGGCAGCCACCTTGGAAATGACATTGAAATGAATCTAATAGCTAGAGAGGTGCTAAGTGGAAGCTGTATGAAATCAAATTCAAGAACATAAAATGGTTTTCTTTTCTGCTTTCATAGTCATTATACTATATTTGGAATAATTAGGAAAAAAAAAAAACCACAGAGATGCTAATGTTCAAAAAGGCAGAGACACTCGAAAGTCTTTGAACATCTTACCAGAAATAACTTAACCCAATGAGATTAAAATTCCAGATCAAAGGTAGCAAAAATACAGAAAGGGAAGAAAGACAGTTGTGAGATCCCTCATTCCCACACACGTTTACCACCATATCAGTGATTAGTAGACATGGGGTTCCCATGGCAAATAATTTCCATTTCCCCCATGTATAAGGAATAGCATGACATCAATGTTCTCAGAAACATAGCTGGTAATTTTTACCACTCCTGATCTGATTGGTCTAGGAACAGATAAACAATAGAGAAAAAATAATAATGATGCAGAAGTGTGAATCTTTATATCATATAATCAGTCAGCAAACAGGTATTGACTGGCTGGTATCATTTGAAATTCTGTACATGGTGTCATGAGAAAAATCGAGGATCATACACCAAAGCTTCATGTGATTGATGTAGTCAAGCAAATCTATATTAAACGGCACTAAGCAGTAAGCCCCACCCGGGGATAAAAACCTGGCCCGTGGCGCTGATTCACCTCTGCATTTCAGGATCCTCACACCTAGCTAGGGCTGCATTAATATCTGTTGAATGAATAAATGAATATCAAAATAGAAGTAAAAAATGCAGCAGTGGCTCAGTTTCTTAAGTGATCATGCATTGTGAATTCAAAACTGTCAGAATGTTTAGAAGGACTTTGGCCAGCAAGCTTTGTAGGGGAAAATCAGGGTACTGGACATCCAACCCAGTGACAGAGCTTCCCTAAACTCCACCTTGTGGGCCAATAACTTCCAGTGGGTACGGCGGCGGCTTTACTGGCCAGAATGCCTCTTATTTTTGTCTCTCCTGCATGTGCTCCTTCCTTCTTTGAATACTGACATCTCAGTTTGCCTTTTCATTCTTGGTCCATACAGTTTAGATGGTGCCACCAAAAAGAAAAAAAAAGGACAACTGGCTTAGGTCAGGACAATCTGAGTATTTCCTTCCACTTGACCACAGGGATGGGTTTAGGGATATTAGGCCCGCAAGGCTCAAGACCAGGTTCAGGCTGGGACTCTAGAGAGGGGGAAACAGCTGTCTTTCTACCAAATGCTAGGCTTTCAGATGTAGGTCTGACGCTTGTTGGTTTAACCATGTCGGCATAGAGATAAGCAACTCTAGAGGTGCAGACAGTGTGTATGTGTAGGTGTGCACGTCTGGGTGAGCGCACGTGTGAGCACAATGCGGGGAGAGGAGAGAGAGGAGAGAAAGAGAGCACCAGAGAGAGGGCTACCGTGGCTAACCTGGATCCGGCCATGCCCGAAACTGCGCACACACACTGATAAACCCCCGCGGCACCTCAGCAAATGTGAGCTGGCTTCCTGGGCTTTATCAGAGTTACTCTGCCCACTGGATGCACAGAGATGAGTCGTTGGAACAGATCCTGATGTGGGGAAAGATTGAAGGCAGGAGGAGAAGGGGGAAACAGAGGATGAGAAGGTTGGATGGCATCACCAACTCAATAGACATGAGTTTGAGCAAGCTCCGGGAGTTGGTTATGGATGGGGGGGCCTGGCATTCTGCAGTTAAGAGTCAGACATGACTAAGTGACTGAAAAACAGCAACCTGAGCTTTCTAGAAAAATAACTTGGATAATACAGCAACACAGAGCCTCAAACTGGTCTGCTTATCAGTATTCTTGCTTAGAGAATCCCATGGACAGAGGATCCTGGAGGGCTATAGTCCCTGGAGTGGCAAAGAGTCCAACATGATTGAGTAACTAACGCTTTCACATGAAACTGAGAAGGCTTCTGTGGCATCTCAGCTGTAAGGAATCTGCCTGTCAAGCAGGAGATGTGGGTTCAATCCCTGGGTTGGGAAGAACTTCTGAAGAAGGAAATGGCAACCCACTCTGGTATTCTTGCCTGGGAAATACCATGGACCAAGGAGCCTGGTGGGCTTTAGTCCAAGGGTCGCAGAGTTGGGCATGACTGAATGACTAAAATGAAGTGAAAGTGAAAATCTCTCAGTCGTGTCTTACCGGGGTCCAGCCCCAGTTGGGTCCAGGGTATCTGAAGCATGACGGCCTCGGCGACTGAGAGAGAGAGGTAAAGAGATAAGGAAAGANACTATATACATATACAATATATATGTACAATATATATATATATATATATGTATGTATGGGCTTCCCCACTGGCTCAGTGGGAAAAGAATCTGCCTGAGATGCAGGCGCTGCAGGAGCCGCGGGTTCGATCCCTGTGTCAGGAAGATCCCCTGGAGGAGGGCAGGGCAACCCACTCCAGTGATCTCGCCTGGAGAAGCCCACGGGCAGAGAAGCCTGGCGGCTGCAGCCCGTGAGGTCACAGAGTGTTGGACACGACTGAGCAACTCCCAGTAATGCCCAGTGAGCACGGTTGGCTGCTTTACCGGCCAGAACGCCTGCCATTTCTGTCTGCCCCACACGCACAGTGATTGCTCCTGAAGCCTCTCTCCTTGGCTCACTGCCGGCCGTCTTCTCACTGTGTGTTCACTTGATTTGCCTCTGTTTCTTTCTCTGTGCTAATCTCTTTAAGATTTCGTTTTTTAAAAATGTGAACCATTTCTTAGAGACTTTATGGAATTTGTTACAATATTGCCTCCATTTTATGTTTTGGCCTTCTGGCCACGAGGCATGTGACCAATAAGATTAAAATTTCAGATCAAAGGTAGCAGAAATACAGACTGGGGTCGGGGGGGGAGGCAGGAAGAGAGTCTTCTTTCTTCTTCCATTCCCACACACATTTACCACAGCACCAACGATTATATATACATATATATATAGTCTAGTTAATAGTCATCACTGCACATAGTTTAAATTTTTTTTCTTATGATGAAACCTTCTAAGATCTGCTCTCTTAGCAACTTTCCAAGACACAGTGCACCTTTATTATCCATAGTTGCCACACTGTTCATTCCATCCTCAGGACTTAACTCATCACTGGAATCTTGTACCTTTTGGCCACCTTCACGCATGGCAGGTGTTCAGTAAATATTAATTTAATGAATTAATAAATACATCAAATAATGCACACTGGTCCAGTTCTGTAATAACTCTACTAGGAGACTTAAGCCATGTATGCATACAGATGTTGAGGTCCTGCACTTAAATCAAATGGACTGACATTCCCTAAATGTATAGAAACTTGGGTTGAAATGATTATAATTCTGGCAGCCACCTTGGAAATGACATTGAAATGAATCTAATAGCTAGAGAGGTGCTAAGTGGAAGCTGTATGAAATCAAATTCAAGAACATAAAATGGTTTTCTTTTCTGCTTTCATAGTCATTATACTATATTTGGAATAATTAGGAAAAAAAAAAAACCACAGAGATGCTAATGTTCAAAAAGGCAGAGACACTCGAAAGTCTTTGAACATCTTACCAGAAATAACTTAACCCAATGAGATTAAAATTCCAGATCAAAGGTAGCAAAAATACAGAAAGGGAAGAAAGACAGTTGTGAGATCCCTCATTCCCACACACGTTTACCACCATATCAGTGATTAGTAGACATGGGGTTCCCATGGCAAATAATTTCCATTTCCCCCATGTATAAGGAATAGCATGACATCAATGTTCTCAGAAACATAGCTGGTAATTTTTACCACTCCTGATCTGATTGGTCTAGGAACAGATAAACAATAGAGAAAAAATAATAATGATGCAGAAGTGTGAATCTTTATATCATATAATCAGTCAGCAAACAGGTATTGACTGGCTGGTATCATTTGAAATTCTGTACATGGTGTCATGAGAAAAATCGAGGATCATACACCAAAGCTTCATGTGATTGATGTAGTCAAGCAAATCTATATTAAACGGCACTAAGCAGTAAGCCCCACCCGGGGATAAAAACCTGGCCCGTGGCGCTGATTCACCTCTGCATTTCAGGATCCTCACACCTAGCTAGGGCTGCATTAATATCTGTTGAATGAATAAATGAATATCAAAATAGAAGTAAAAAATGCAGCAGTGGCTCAGTTTCTTAAGTGATCATGCATTGTGAATTCAAAACTGTCAGAATGTTTAGAAGGACTTTGGCCAGCAAGCTTTGTAGGGGAAAATCAGGGTACTGGACATCCAACCCAGTGACAGAGCTTCCCTAAACTCCACCTTGTGGGCCAATAACTTCCAGTGGGTACGGCGGCGGCTTTACTGGCCAGAATGCCTCTTATTTTTGTCTCTCCTGCATGTGCTCCTTCCTTCTTTGAATACTGACATCTCAGTTTGCCTTTTCATTCTTGGTCCATACAGTTTAGATGGTGCCACCAAAAAGAAAAAAAAAGGACAACTGGCTTAGGTCAGGACAATCTGAGTATTTCCTTCCACTTGACCACAGGGATGGGTTTAGGGATATTAGGCCCGCAAGGCTCAAGACCAGGTTCAGGCTGGGACTCTAGAGAGGGGGAAACAGCTGTCTTTCTACCAAATGCTAGGCTTTCAGATGTAGGTCTGACGCTTGTTGGTTTAACCATGTCGGCATAGAGATAAGCAACTCTAGAGGTGCAGACAGTGTGTATGTGTAGGTGTGCACGTCTGGGTGAGCGCACGTGTGAGCACAATGCGGGGAGAGGAGAGAGAGGAGAGAAAGAGAGCACCAGAGAGAGGGCTACCGTGGCTAACCTGGATCCGGCCATGCCCGAAACTGCGCACACACACTGATAAACCCCCGCGGCACCTCAGCAAATGTGAGCTGGCTTCCTGGGCTTTATCAGAGTTACTCTGCCCACTGGATGCACAGAGATGAGTCGTTGGAACAGATCCTGATGTGGGGAAAGATTGAAGGCAGGAGGAGAAGGGGGAAACAGAGGATGAGAAGGTTGGATGGCATCACCAACTCAATAGACATGAGTTTGAGCAAGCTCCGGGAGTTGGTTATGGATGGGGGGGCCTGGCATTCTGCAGTTAAGAGTCAGACATGACTAAGTGACTGAAAAACAGCAACCTGAGCTTTCTAGAAAAATAACTTGGATAATACAGCAACACAGAGCCTCAAACTGGTCTGCTTATCAGTATTCTTGCTTAGAGAATCCCATGGACAGAGGATCCTGGAGGGCTATAGTCCCTGGAGTGGCAAAGAGTCCAACATGATTGAGTAACTAACGCTTTCACATGAAACTGAGAAGGCTTCTGTGGCATCTCAGCTGTAAGGAATCTGCCTGTCAAGCAGGAGATGTGGGTTCAATCCCTGGGTTGGGAAGAACTTCTGAAGAAGGAAATGGCAACCCACTCTGGTATTCTTGCCTGGGAAATACCATGGACCAAGGAGCCTGGTGGGCTTTAGTCCAAGGGTCGCAGAGTTGGGCATGACTGAATGACTAAAATGAAGTGAAAGTGAAAATCTCTCAGTCGTGTCTTACCGGGGTCCAGCCCCAGTTGGGTCCAGGGTATCTGAAGCATGACGGCCTCGGCGACTGAGAGAGAGAGGTAAAGAGATAAGGAAAGAATTTTGCAGCTAAGAGAACAGAGGTGAGAAAGAGACGGATATTCCTTGGTTTACACAGAAAGCCACTAAAGCCCCGCACGGGACTTGCTCTGTTCTCGTGGGCCACAGGCGCCCTCCCGAACCGTGGAGGGTGCCCTACCTTGGGCTCCCTCTCGAGTGGGTCTTAGAAGCCCGGGCAGAGAAGTGAACTCAGAGGGCTCCCATGCTCCAGGGGATCAACCTGAAAAGGAAAGAGAAAGAAAGGAAGAGAAAGAGAGAGAAAAAGAATGACATGGGGAGACCAAGCTTCAGTGAGCAAGGCCCACAACTTTATTTTCCAAAGAAGCTTATATACCTAAAGCTGTACATAGAAAATAATGGAAGATGCATAGTCATGCAGGGTCAGCAGTCCTGACCCCTATCGAGACCAGGCGTTCGTTCTGCATTCCTTCCGATATACAAAGGTCTCCGGTGATTTACATCATCTTATGGCCAGGAGGCCTGCTAACATTTTATGACCATTTCTGATGGTGATTAGTCAACCAGAAAACTTATTTCCTCCAGAGGTGATTTTTCCAAAGTCAGGCACCACTCTCCGAAAGCACTAGATAAGGTTGCATTCCTGTAGGGTAAGGGTGTAGTGGGCTATAGCATGGAAAGAATTTATTAACTCAAGGTCTAATGTGGTTAAATCAAAGAGTACTACTTATTTTTCCCACATATCAGCTATATTAATAATATATTCTCAGGGACACAATGGGTAAGGGATATGGAAATTTAGCAGCAAATATTGGCTCAACAATGAAACCCTCCACCACTGCTATTCTAATAATTTCTTAACTACCTGAAACGCTTTATAATTTTAGAATGTTTTAGACTTCCCATGCCTCTCATGGCTGGGAGGCCATGAACAATCACATGCATAGCTGCAGAAGTCTGGACAAGCCTGTCAGGCAAGCTAGAAAGTCATCAGAGGGGTTTGGATTGGAACACTCTATTATGCCCAGGAGATTTATTAACTAGAGCTCTAAGTTGATTTTCTTTAGAGAAAGGTGGTCGGGGATAGCCCCCCGTTAACGTCGGAGGGTTGGTGAGAGGCATGAAATAGTAAGACAGACAGATTCTGGTTTGGGGGTAGATGCTCGAGCAGGTCCAGGGCGTCCCTCGAGTCCTGATTCACCTTTGTCCATCAGGTCTCTTCCTCATGACCTTTGCCATGGGTGGATTCTCCAGTGCTGGCTCCCAGCAGTGTCTGACTCTTTGCAACCCCATGGGTATAGTCCATGGAATTCTCCAGGCCAGACTACTGAAGTGGGCCAACTTTCCATTCTCCAGGGGATCTTCCCAACCCAGGGATCTAACCCAGGTCTCCCATACTGCAGGCAGGTTCTTTACAACAAAATGGAACTGGGAAAGTTATCTCCCTTCTCTGTGCCTGAATTTCCACATCTGTGAAACGGGGATGACAATAAAACTTCCCTCGTGGCATTACTATGATTAAATAAGTCAATAAGAAAAGTGTTACAGGAAAGGATCCCAAATGTTAGCCAATATTGGTATTATTATTGTTATTTTCATCCTAACAGTGGTTACATCAATGCCAGAGCTCCGTTGCTCTGTGTGAAGGAACCACTTCAGCATCAGATTTGAATTGTTACTGAGTTGAATATCCGTAAGATTTTTTTTTTAAGTTCTTTATTGTGGCTTCTTTGGGTCTCCATTGCTGCCTGCAGGCTTTCTCCAGCTGCAGTGGGCAAGGGCTTCTCTCGGTGCCCGGGCTCTGGGCTTTGGTAGCTGTGGGGTTGGACTTAGCTGCCCCTGGACCAGGGGTCGAACCTGTGACCACTGCACTGACAGGAGGATTCTTAACCACTGGGCCCCCAGGGAAGTCCCCCACAGCATCTGTTATTGGATAAATTGGTCATTTATTCAATCATTCAGGAAGGAAAGCCGTGTCCAAGTCTGGGGTCTGGCCTGACCCTGAATCCATAGGCGGCACGCAGGAAAAAGCAGGAGCCCCGGAGGAAGGGTCCTTATCCTCACAGGAGCCTGTGAGGGCCGGGCTGCCGGCTCCGTCTGCACCTGTGGGATCAGCCCGACTTCCCTTCTCTGTGGAATCCAGTAGGGAAGCGAGGTTTTTAAGGGAACTGAGGGACAGGGGTAATGGCAGCTTTAGCTTGAATCTGAGGCTGTTGTAAGAGGGGTAACAGTGCCTGAGCACTGTCTGAGCACTTTGGTGAAGTGCCTTCCCCTAAATTAAACTGGGAAGTAAGAAGAAAACTAGTGCCCACGCCAGCATACGGACCCACAGGCCCACTTGGCCACGGATTTCTGGTGCACAGGAGCTCTCTGAGAGGAGAAGTGGGGAGGCGGGCCAGATTGCAGTCCCAGAATTTCCCTCTGCTGTGGAAGAAAGAAAAGGACCTCCAGTCAGCTCAGTCAAAAGTGCTTTGAGCTTTTCTTCCCAAATCCTGCATCTTTCTCCTCAGTCTCTTCTTCCTCCTTCCTCTCCTCATCTTAAAAAAAAATATTGTGGGCACGTGTACATATGAATTGTACGATAGTGACACTTCCAGAGCGAGGCATTCACACTGAGCGTATTCACACTGTGCAGCCTTCAGCACTGCTCCCCTCCAGGGCTTCCTCCGGCTTCTGAAGCTGACTGTCCCCACGCCTCCCCAGCCTCTGCACATGCCGCCCTGCTGTCTGTCTGCTCGTGAGTTTGCCTGCTCTGGGTCTCCAATGGGAGAGGAGTCACACAGTATCTTCAGCGTGCAATTGGATTACTGCACGGCACAGCATTTCATGTTTGTGTTGCAGCCAGTGTCTGAATCTCCTCCTTTTTAAAGGTTGGTACTGTTTTGTTGTATGGGGCATGTTCCGTTACCCACTTACCTGTCCATGCTCACCTGGGCTTCCCTGTGCCTTTTGGTGGTTGGGAGCAAGTACTCCTCTGAATGTGGGTGTACAACGCCTGTCTGAGTCCCTGATTCCAATCCATCTGGCTGTGCGCCCAGAAGTGGGGCTGCTAGACCACGGGGTAAACCTGTGTGTAATTGAGGAGTGCCCCACCATGTTCCTTAGCGGTTATCTTGCTAACTATACGCAATGGTTCCATTCCCCCACACCTTCACCACTGTTTACTTTCTGTGTTTTTTTTTTTTAATTTTTAAATAATGGCCATATTAATGGGTGTAAAGTGGCTTTGATTTGCATTTCCTTAGAAATAGCAACCCATTCCAGTATTCACGCCTGGAGAATCCCGGGGACGGTGGGGGGGAGCCTGGTGGGCTGCCTTCTATGGGGTCGCACAGAGTCGGACACGACTGAAGGGACTTAGCAGCAGCAGCAGCAGCAGTGATGTTGAGCTTCTTTTCACATGTTTGTTGACCTTCTGTGTATCTTCTTTGAAGGAATGTCCATATATTCAAGTCCTTCACTCATTTTTGAATTGAAGTGTTTGGTAGCTTATTGCTGGGTTGTAAAAATTCTTTACATATTTTTAATATTAAGTTCTTGTTAGACACGATTTTAACATCTTTCCTCCTGTCGCGCGGGCTGCCTTTTCACTGTGCTGACGTTACCACGTCTCCTTTCTTCCCCTCCTGAAGCCGGGCCGCGTGACCCATGCAGCCTTAGCGCCCTGCCCAGGGACTGAGCCTCGGCCCCCAGCAGAGAAAGCACGGACTCCTCAGCACCGGCCCACCGGGAAATTCCCCAGCTGCACCCTGAAAGCGTTTGTATTTAATGCAGCTGCTGATACGGTTGGATTTAAGTCTGACACCTTGGCATTTTGTCTTCCGTTTGGTTGTTGGTACTTTTTCCCTCTCTTCATGCTTTCTTATGGATTATTTCTGGATTCTATTTTCTCTCTACTGGCTTATTATCATTATCTGCTTTCTTTCTTTATTTTTTGATGGGGTATAGAGTTCACAGCATGCACCTTTAACATCAGTTTACTCTCAAATCGTAACATACCACATAATATGGACCCTACAAACCACAGAATAGCTGTACTTCCATTTCTCCCCAGGTCCTTTAAGTAATTGTTGCTGTTCACTTTACTTCAGTGCGCCCCACAGTGCATTGTTACAGCAAGTCCCCGACACATGAACGAGTCCCATCCTGAGAGTGCATTGGTAAGTCCAGTTTGTAGGTCCAACAGAGTTAGCCTAAGTCCCCCACTAACACAGTTGGATATACAGTACTGTGCTGCAATAGATTTAGAATACTTTTCACACAAATGATACATAAAAACAAACACAAAAAATAGAAAAGATTTTAAATCTCATGGTAGAGTACTGTGAAAGGCCGGTAGCAGAGTAGGCAGCCGGCACACAGGAGCTGGCATCAGCGAACAGGCGGGGAGAGCGGCTGCCTGGAGAGGGGCGGTGCGAGGCGGCCCGGCGGAGGGATGGGCCATGACAGGAGCCGGGGGCAGGGGCCCGTGACAGTGAGCCCCATCACACGGGCTCGCCCACCTGATGTCACACGATCGATCGGACAAGCGAACGCACGTTCCCATCTTTGAAAGTTCTCACCTTGACAGTGCCTACGTGGGGGGGGCGGTACTGTATTTTTTCTTTTTTTTCCCTTAAATGTTCAATTGTTTTCAAAGAAAATTTTAAATTAGGGAGACATTTATTTTTTATTTACACTCGCATTCACCACTTCAGTGTTCTTCCCTTTGTGTAGACTGAAGCTTCCAAGTGATACCACTTTGCTTTAGCCTTAAAAGCTTCCTTTTAGGGTAGGTCTCCTGGATTAAAAGGCTGATTTTGTTTCCTTTTTTTTTTTTAACTTTTCTGTGTATTCCGTTTTTATCGGAGGATAATTGCTTTACAGTACCATATTGGCCTCTGCCCTGCTCAGCCTCAAGGACACAGAAGACCCCTCCCTCCGAGCGCCCCGCCCACCTCCCAGCCCGCCCCGCCCCTCTGGGTCACCGCGCGGGTGCTGAGCTCCGTCTCACAGCAAATCCCCGCTGGCTCCTGTCTCTTATACACATCTTATGGCCAGGAGGCCTGCTAACATTTTATGACCATTTCTGATGGTGATTAGTCAACCAGAAAACTTATTTCCTCCAGAGGTGATTTTTCCAAAGTCAGGCACCACTCTCCGAAAGCACTAGATAAGGTTGCATTCCTGTAGGGTAAGGGTGTAGTGGGCTATAGCATGGAAAGAATTTATTAACTCAAGGTCTAATGTGGTTAAATCAAAGAGTACTACTTATTTTTCCCACATATCAGCTATATTAATAATATATTCTCAGGGACACAATGGGTAAGGGATATGGAAATTTAGCAGCAAATATTGGCTCAACAATGAAACCCTCCACCACTGCTATTCTAATAATTTCTTAACTACCTGAAACGCTTTATAATTTTAGAATGTTTTAGACTTCCCATGCCTCTCATGGCTGGGAGGCCATGAACAATCACATGCATAGCTGCAGAAGTCTGGACAAGCCTGTCAGGCAAGCTAGAAAGTCATCAGAGGGGTTTGGATTGGAACACTCTATTATGCCCAGGAGATTTATTAACTAGAGCTCTAAGTTGATTTTCTTTAGAGAAAGGTGGTCGGGGATAGCCCCCCGTTAACGTCGGAGGGTTGGTGAGAGGCATGAAATAGTAAGACAGACAGATTCTGGTTTGGGGGTAGATGCTCGAGCAGGTCCAGGGCGTCCCTCGAGTCCTGATTCACCTTTGTCCATCAGGTCTCTTCCTCATGACCTTTGCCATGGGTGGATTCTCCAGTGCTGGCTCCCAGCAGTGTCTGACTCTTTGCAACCCCATGGGTATAGTCCATGGAATTCTCCAGGCCAGACTACTGAAGTGGGCCAACTTTCCATTCTCCAGGGGATCTTCCCAACCCAGGGATCTAACCCAGGTCTCCCATACTGCAGGCAGGTTCTTTACAACAAAATGGAACTGGGAAAGTTATCTCCCTTCTCTGTGCCTGAATTTCCACATCTGTGAAACGGGGATGACAATAAAACTTCCCTCGTGGCATTACTATGATTAAATAAGTCAATAAGAAAAGTGTTACAGGAAAGGATCCCAAATGTTAGCCAATATTGGTATTATTATTGTTATTTTCATCCTAACAGTGGTTACATCAATGCCAGAGCTCCGTTGCTCTGTGTGAAGGAACCACTTCAGCATCAGATTTGAATTGTTACTGAGTTGAATATCCGTAAGATTTTTTTTTTAAGTTCTTTATTGTGGCTTCTTTGGGTCTCCATTGCTGCCTGCAGGCTTTCTCCAGCTGCAGTGGGCAAGGGCTTCTCTCGGTGCCCGGGCTCTGGGCTTTGGTAGCTGTGGGGTTGGACTTAGCTGCCCCTGGACCAGGGGTCGAACCTGTGACCACTGCACTGACAGGAGGATTCTTAACCACTGGGCCCCCAGGGAAGTCCCCCACAGCATCTGTTATTGGATAAATTGGTCATTTATTCAATCATTCAGGAAGGAAAGCCGTGTCCAAGTCTGGGGTCTGGCCTGACCCTGAATCCATAGGCGGCACGCAGGAAAAAGCAGGAGCCCCGGAGGAAGGGTCCTTATCCTCACAGGAGCCTGTGAGGGCCGGGCTGCCGGCTCCGTCTGCACCTGTGGGATCAGCCCGACTTCCCTTCTCTGTGGAATCCAGTAGGGAAGCGAGGTTTTTAAGGGAACTGAGGGACAGGGGTAATGGCAGCTTTAGCTTGAATCTGAGGCTGTTGTAAGAGGGGTAACAGTGCCTGAGCACTGTCTGAGCACTTTGGTGAAGTGCCTTCCCCTAAATTAAACTGGGAAGTAAGAAGAAAACTAGTGCCCACGCCAGCATACGGACCCACAGGCCCACTTGGCCACGGATTTCTAGTGCACAGGAGCTCTCTGAGAGGAGAAGTGGGGAGGCGGGCCAGATTGCAGTCCCAGAATTTCCCTCTGCTGTGGAAGAAAGAAAAGGACCTCCAGTCAGCTCAGTCAAAAGTGCTTTGAGCTTTTCTTCCCAAATCCTGCATCTTTCTCCTCAGTCTCTTCTTCCTCCTTCCTCTCCTCATCTTAAAAAAAAATATTGTGGGCACGTGTACATATGAATTGTACGATAGTGACACTTCCAGAGCGAGGCATTCACACTGAGCGTATTCACACTGTGCAGCCTTCAGCACNCAGGGCACGGGGTTTTCATGGTGATGGCTTTCCCTGTTGTGGAGTGCGGGCTATCCGCCTTCGGCTCGGTAACTGCAGCGCACGGGCTTAGTTGCCCTGTGGGATGTGGAATCTTCCCAGACCAGGAATAGAACCTGTGTCCCCTGCATTGGCGGGTGGATTCTTAACCACTGGACCACCAGGGAAGTCCACTTTTCTTTTTTTTTTTTAAAGACTCTTTTCCCTCTGTGTGGTTCAGCCTAGGTAGTTTCTTTTGTGATTTCTTCAAATTTGCTGATCTTTTCTTTTTTCCTGTAGTGTCCAATCTCCTGTTAACTTTATTCTGTGAATTTTTAACTTCACTTGGTTCTATAGAAATTCCATTCAGTTCTTTTTTTATAGTTTGCATTTCCTATCTCTGTATGATCATCTTTTCCACTGATTTCATAAACATATAAATATGAGCTATTTTAAAGGTTTTGTTTGATAATTCTATTATTGCTATTATTTCTGGGTCTGTTTTTAATGATTATTTTTATCCTAATTATGAATTGTATCTTTATGCTTCCCTTAAATGAAAAGGGAAAATTAAGGTTTAAGAATTAAAATTTGCTAATTAGCTAACTTTGGAACTGTGATGCTGGAGAAGACTTTTGAGAGTCTCTTGGACAACGAGAAGATCAAACCAGTCAATCCTAAAGGAAATCAACCCTGAATATTCATTGGAAGGACAGATGCTGAAGCTGAGGCAGTAATACTTTGTCCAACTGATAGGAAGAACTGACTCATTGTAAAAGACCCTGCTGATGGAAAAGATTGAAGGCAGGAGGAGAAGGGAACGACAGAGGATGAGATGGTTGGATGGCATCACCAACTCGATGGGCATGAATCTGGGCAAACTGTGGGAGACAGTGAAGGGCAGGGGAGCCTTGCATGCTGCCCGTGGGGTCGCAGAGAGTTGGGCACGACTTAGCCACTGAACGACAGCAACAACTAGCTGACTTTAAAAATAGGAGGATTATCCTGGAATATCCAAGTGCGCTCAAGGGTCTTTAAAAGTGGAAGAGGGAGGCAGAAAGGAGAACCAGAGAGAAAGAGGGTGAGAAAGACTCAGCTCAGTGTTCTGGCTTTGAAGAGGGAGGAAGGGGTCAAGGGAAGTGGGGGTGTCTAGGAGGCCAAAGAGGCAAAGATACCAATTCTTCCCCAGGCCCTCCAGAAAGCATCTGGGTCTCCTCTCAGTGAGATACTGACCCACAGAGCTGTAAGCCAATTTGTGCTGCTTTAAACTGCTGCGTTTAGAGTAATTTGTTACAGCACTCCACAGAAAGCCGAGGCAGCGGTCCTTGAGACCTCTCCACCCTGCCTGGGCGGGGCTGACCCGTTTCCCAGGTAACTGTGAATTCCTGCTTATCACTCCCCTGTGGTTCTTTCACCTCGTTTTGTTTCCCTTTCCTCGGGGATTATACTCCTGCTGGCCAGTGTCTGAAAATAATTGTATCATATATTTTGTCCAGTTGTCTAGTTGTTTATGGCAGGGAGAAAACAGATAGTACTGGTTATTCTAACATGACCAGAGGCAGAAATAATGTGTTCAACACGGCATATTGAGAAACAACCGTATATAGCCTTACTTAAAACAAAGACTTCTCTGAGTAGAGAATGAAGACCCAGCTCTGTCTGCCACACCAGAGGAGAGCACTGCCTTCTTTGGGACTTGGCCGCCACTGAGGAGGGTGAACGGAATTCTCTGTCTTCACAGGGTCTTCCCTTTGTGTGTGTGCCTTGTAATCTAATCTCGTCTTTTAAGAACACAAATTACATTGGATTGGGGCCCACCTCCATTCTAAAGGAGATCAGCCCTGGGTGTTCTTTGGAAGGAATGATGCTAAAGCTGAAACTCCATTACTTTGGCCACCTCATGCGAAGAGCTGACTCATTGGAAAAGACCCTGATGCTGGGAGGGAATGGGGGCAGGAGGAGAAGGGGATGACCGAGGATGAGATGGCTGGATGGCATCACAGGCTCGATGGACGTGAGTCTGAGTGAACTCCGGGAGTTGGTGATGGACAAGGAGGCCTGGCGTGCTGCGATTCATGGGGTCGCAAAGAGTCAGACACGACTGAGCGACTGAACTGAACTGAACTGAACTGAACTTAGTAACCTCATTTTAACATTTAGTCACCTTTTTAAGACCCTACTTCCAAGTACAGTCACATTTTGAGACATTGAGGGTTAGGGCTTCCAGGTATGAATTTGGGAGGCAGTGACCACAATTCAACCCATAACAGTGTTTTTCCATATGTGAAGTCACTATTGCATGAGAGATTGGGGATTTCCTCTTTCTTTGTTTCTGTGGCCCATGGACTGCTCTTTATCAGTTAATGGCAGTAGGAAATATTTAACGAGGTGAACTCGATTCGCTGGACAGAGTAACAGACTCTTTAGGACAGACTTCCTGCCCTCAACGGGCTTTCTTCCTGTGGTGAAATTATATTTTTGACATGTTAAAATATTTTTTTGTCCTTAGTACCGATTTCTGATTGACCCACAAACAAATTTCTATATACCCCGGACTCTCACACAGGCCTCTTTACCCTTCCATACCAGAAGCAGCATGGAAATGCTGAGATTTGCACCAAAGGAAGGAAGCATTGCAGTCCAGAACGAGCACACACTCCCCACTCCAGCTCAGTGGCTCAGTCATGTCCGACTCTGTGTGACCCCGTGTACTGCAGCACACCAGGCCTCCCTGTCCATCACCAACTCCGGAAGCTTGCTCAAACTCATGTCTATCAAGTCGGTAATACCACCCAACCATCTCATCCTCTGTCATCCCCTTCTTCTCCCGCCTTCAATCTTTCCCAGCATCGGGGTCTTTTCTAATGAGTCAGCTCTTCACATCAGGTGGACAAAGTATTGGAATTTCAGCTTCAGTGTTGGCCCTTCCAGTGAATATTCAGGACTGATTTTCTTTAGGATGGACTAGTTGGATCTCCTTGCAGTCCAAGGGACTCTCAAGAGTCTTCTCCAATACCACAGTTCAAAAGCATCAATTCTTTGGTGCTCAGCTTTCTTTATAGTCCAACTCTCACATCCATACATGACCAATGGAAAAACCATAGCCTTGACTAGACGGACCTTTGTTGGCAGAGTAATGTCTCTGCTTTTTAATATGCTGCCATTATGTCAATATTTCCCAGCGTTTCTCATGGTGTACTCTGCATGTAAGTTAAATAAGCAGGGTGACAGTATACAGCCTTGATGTACTCCTTTTCCTATTTGGAACCAGTCTGTCATTCCATGTCCAGTTCTAGTCAAGGGCTTTGGCATAGTCAATAAAGCAGAAGTAGATGTTTTTCTGGAACTCTCTTGCTTTTTCTGTGATCCAGTGGATGTTGGCGATTTGATCTCTGGTTCCTCTGTCTTTTCTAAATCCAGCTTGAACATTTGGAAGTTCATGGTTCACGTAGCCTGGTTTGGATAATTTTGAGCATTATTTTGCTAGCATGTAACTCCCCAGTTAGCTGACAGTTAAATCCCAAACAGAAATGAGAGCCTGCATCCAAGGATGATGCCAAAGACCAGACACCCATCCCCACAACCCAGAACTTAGATGCAACTCCAAAACAAATTAGGAGAACCCCAGATAAGCTAGAATTCCCTTTCTGCTATGCCAGAGGCATAGAAACTCAAAAGAATTAAAGAAAGTCATGCTTTTGATGCCCTGAAATCAATACCCATGATACTGTCTGAGCAAACAAGACATTTTCATAAGAAGAGAAGCATCGACACCAGCTAGAGGATACATGGAGTTAATACGCTGCGTTGCGGAGACTTTCTATGACGCTCAAGACCTGTGAAGTCTGCAGAGTGGAGAGGACATCATGAATGGCCAGTGATCTTGTAATATTAGCTGACCATGCTGGTTAAGGTGATACACAACGCCTAACCAGCTGATTGCTATAATAAGGTGGCACTAGCAGTAAAGAGTCCTCCTGTCAATGCAGGAAACACAACAGATGTGGCTTTGATCCTGAGTCAGGAAGGTCCCCTTGAAAGGTTGTTGTTGAATTATGATGCCGGGATTCTTGGTCTCCGGAGGAGAAGAATTCAATCCGGGGCCAGAGACGAGGCTTGATCGCTCAGAGCTTTTGTGTAATAAAGTTTTATTAAAGTATAAAGGAGATAGAGAAAGCTTCTGACAAGACATCAGAAGGGGGCAGAAAGAGTGCCCCCCTGCTAGTCTTTAGCTGGATGTTATATAGTCACCAGCAGTCTGTTAATAAAGAAAGGAATGTCTCAAAACTTAGAATGGCCCCAGGCCCCTCACCCATTAGATGTATTTTGGGATAACCTTGGCTCTAAACGGTTTATCTTGGGCCATAAATTGATTAACTTGGATCTTAAAGAAGGGCAGATCACCATGCAAATAGTTTCATTTACATAGATTAGAGGAACAATATCGAAGTATAACATACTGGTCTGTCAAGTAGGTTCTGAGTCCAAAAGGCAGAACCGACTTGAAGTCAGAGTTTGGGGTAAATGCATAGTACATTAGCATAGCTTAAGACAAGTATTTCCATAAGAAAAAGGCAATGGTTAACTTCAAGTGAAACCAGGTGTCATCACAGAATTTTAAGAGAAACCTCCTTTTAAATTTGTATAGAGAAGGAAAAAAGATCACTAGTCTGTTTCCTCCTGCCTCTTAAGAGAGATAAAATGTCTGACACTTGCAGGCTTTTCCCTCCGTTTAGAGACCCCTGGCCTTCCTGCCTGTTACCCTCTCACCCTGACGTAGCAAATGGCAACCCGCTCCAGTATTCTTGCCTGGAAAAATTCATGTATAGAGGAGTCTTGCGGGCTACAGTCCACGAGGTTGCAAAGAGTCGGACACGACCGAGCAGGCGCACGTGCACACACACAGACACACACACCAATTTAAAAGATGAACCAGAGTTCTTCCCTCCTCTCATCTGTAGCAGTTTGACACTGGTGATCCTTGTTGCTGGGTGACTTCCTCCACACAGTCATTCAGGGACCCAGATACAAGGCACACTGGTGCAAGGTGGGACACTATAACAACACGGAGAATCACTAACGAAGGGGTCATTCTATTCCCACTGGTCATGTGCTTCCTGAGTGCCGGGCACTGTGCCGAGACTCACTATCCCATCCTCACGACAGCACTGTGTGAATAAGCCGAGGCCTGGAAAGGTTCATGCCAAGCGAACCAGGTTCTACACCACACTACTCGCCACCAGGCTCTTGATATGTGCTGATATTGTACTCCTGAGAGGTGACAGTTAATTCAGAAGCATGTAGAGCAAAACTGAATTTTCTCACCAGGAATGAAGGGAAAGAAATGCAAGAGAAATGCTCTGGTAGATTGCAAAAGACTCTGGTCATGTAAATGCTTTTTTGCTATATTGCATTAATACGAACAGTAAATAAGCAGTTTATGGGGAAAATTGAATATATTAAAATTTATTCATGGAATAACAAGAAAAAATAGCCGCTGACTAATGGAGCACTGGCCAACACAGCCTGTGAATTGTGAGTCTGCAAGGCTCCGTTTTCTACATTATGAGAATTCTAATGTGTGAAGTCGCTCATCACGTTAGTGGTGTTCCCAACCAAGTGCTCCTGTACTCTTGGTGGTCCTCCTTATAATTTTTCTTAGCACTTTCATCAGAGAGCAGCAGCATACAACTAAAGCCTCTGACAATAGTAATTAATAATAAAAATAGTCAGGAGCAAACTCTCCCCGAGCATTGTGCAGACACTGTGCTGAACGCATGCACTGCTTCGTGTGTCCTTTTTGTTCACCCAATATGGCAGGCCCGTCCGTTCTCTCCATTTTATAGATGAGAGCACCAAGGCCCCGGCAGAGCAGCTTCCTTACGAGGGTTGCTTTTATGTGTCAACTTTGGCTGGGCCATAATGCCCAGATATTTGGTCAAACATTATTCTGGATGTTTCTGTGAGGGTGTTTTTGGATGAGATTTACATTTAGATCAGTGGACTTTGAGCAAAGCAGATTGCCCTACACCATGCTGGGTGATTCACCCAATCAGTTGAAGGCCTGAAAAGATGAGAATGCTGACCTCTCTCTGAGCAAGAAGAAGGTCTGCCAGTAGCGTGCCTGTGGCCGCCTCTGTGGACCGGCTCCTCCCGGCTCCCTAACAGGCTGCCTTTGCACTTGGCGTGTGGCTCCTCCCTTTGCCTCCTGCCCATTGGCCTTCCCCATCAGATTTAGGACTTGCCGACCCTCCACAGTCACACAAGTCAATCAATTAGAATAGATCTCTTCCTGTCGGTCCACATCCTGTTATTTCTGTCTCTTTGGAGAACCCCAGCTAACACTTGCCTAAAGTTATAGTCCCCGTAAACGGTAGATCTGGCTTTCCACCCTACAGTCTGGTACTGGGATCCATACTCTTTTTCTGGCTACATCAGGTCTTAATTGCTGCTCACGAGGTCTTCGTTGCAGCTCACAAGCCTCTCTCTAGTCGTGGCCTGTGGGCTCTACAGCATGTGGGCTCAGGTGTCCTGCAGCATGGGGAATCTTAGTTCCCTGATCAGGGATCAAACCGACGTCCCCTGCATTGGGAGGCAGGTTCTCAGCCACTGGGCCACCAGGGGAGTCACCTGGAGTCCATGCTCTTGATGGGAGCGATCCTGTTAGCCCTTACCAGTGCAGCTGGTAACCTCCTGTTTTAGGCTAATAGTGATAGCTTTCCCTCACTTCTTCCTATTAACTGATCATGTTGGTTAAGATAATGCAAACTGCCTATGAAGCTAGTTGCCATAATAAACAAACCCCACATTTCAGAGGCCGACCACAACAGACCCTTACTTCTGACATCTGCAGCAGCTTGACAGGAGGCATCCTGGTTGCTAGGTGGCCTCCCTTCCGCACTCATCCAGGGACCAGCTGACACAGGCTCTGTCATCGTCAACACTAGCTTCCAAGGTCACCCTGCGGCTTGACTCGGTTCCAGCCAGCCAGAAGGGGAAAGGAGCACGGTAGATCATGCATGAGAAATTTTACAATCACTGTTGCTAAGGAACTTTTTGTTAAAACAATTAGGCAAACAGTTCAAATTCTGTTATTCCAAAATTATTTTATGTGCCTGTGTTGCTCATTTATTGTTCATTTTAAAGAATGCAATTCTTTTAAAGTAACATTTAAAAGCACATTTTAAAGTCACTTGTTTATTTCATTTTATTTCACACTCAAATTAACAGGCTGTAAATTGAGGGGCAGGTGTATTTCTTAATGAATCAAGCAAATTGAATAGAAGGGCTGCTTTTTATAGAGGATAGAAGTTTGGAGGTGAAGTTGGGGCAAGATTACGGAGGGCATTAAGTGCCAGGCCAAGGGGCTTGGACTTTTCTCTTTGTTGTTGCCGTTGTTCAGCTGCTAAATCGTGTCCTACTCTGTGCGGGTCCATGGATGGTAGCACACCAGGCTCCTCTGTCTTCCGCTATCTCCTGGAGTTTGCTGAAATTCATATTCATTGAGTCCACTGATGCTTTCTAACCATCCTGTCCTCTGCCCCCTTCTTCTCCTTTTGCCTTCAAGCTTTCCCAGCATCAGAGTCTTTTCCAGTGAGTCGGCTCTTCATAGCAGGTAGCCAAAGTATTGGAGTTTCAGCGTCAGTCCTTCCAATGAATATTCAGGACTGATTTTCTTGAGATTGACTCACTTGACCTCCTTACAGTCCAGAGGACTCTCAACAGTCTTCTCCAGCACCGCAGTGTGAAAGCATCAGTTCTTCAGTGCTCAGTATTCTTTAAGGTCCAGCTCTCACATCTGTACAGGACTACTGGAAAAAACATATCTTTGACTGGACACATGTTTGTCATCAAAGTGATGTCTCTGCTTTTCAATACACTGTCTAGGTTTGCCATAGCTTTCCTTCCAAGGAACATGCATCTCTTTCCTTTGGGAGATCTCAAATTCTTACTCTTTCTCCTCTGAACTGACGGTCCTTATTCTCTATACCAACTAATCATAGGTGATGTTCATCACCACATATGAGTATTAAATATTATTAAATATTTAACATAAATATTAAATATTTATATTAAATCTTGTTTGTTTTTCATTTCCTCTCCTCCCTCCACACCCATCACCTGGATAACTGTATGCGTCTCCAGGGCAGGATCATGACTAACACTCTCTCTTAACACTCCACAAGGCTAGCAGAACATCTCATAGGTGACGTTAAGGACTACATCCTTTTGAAATTCAAGAGATGTTCCCACATCTCCAGATATAGCACAGATTGGTGACTATAACCATGGATGTTATTTCCTCTTAAAATGTAATATATTTTAAGTTAAAAATATGAATGATGTCTTAAGACTTCTAATGACTTTATAAACTGCCATATTCTGGCATTCTCACAAAAATGACCTACCCAATTATGCTTTCTGGTTTGGGTATTGCATCCTTTAACTCTTTCCACATCATGAAACCGAGCTGTCATCACATTTGACATCCCATTCTGTGAAATGTCTGTTGTTAGATGGGGAATCTCTTTTTATCAGCCTCTTTATATTTTCCCTTCACTTCCATCACTAAGATTAGCCGTCAGCCGATACTTTTTCACACTTTTGGAGGGGAAATCAAAGCATCAAAAAATGCATCAGAAGTTTAATGGGTAAGGAATGACTCTGACAGTCGCTCAGTCACGCCCAGCTCTTCGCGACCTCGTGGCCTATGCAGTCCATGGAGTTCTCCAGGCCAGGATACTGAGGTGGGTGCCCTTTCCCTTCTCCAGGGGATCTTCCCAACCCAGGGTCAAACCCAGGTCTCACGCATTGCAGGCGGATTGCTTACAAGGTGAGCCACAGAGGAAGTCCAGGGAATGACCGGCAGAGACCAAAGTCCCATCTGTGCTGGTGGTCAGGGAGGGTCCCTCACTCACAGGCTGAGAAACTAGCTCCCACCAATGAGCCGGGACTCAAATTTGTGACTCAGAAAAATTACAAATGACCTTGTATCACGGATCTGGGATTTGCAAATAATCGAAACAACGAATGCTGACTCTGGAGGCACTGAGTGACTTGGAGTCAATAGTAATGTGACTGTAGCACTGCTACCAAGTTACTAAGCTGTGTGGCTTTGTGTGTGTCAGATGGGATACATGTCTGTTCGAATGGATTTGCACACAAATATGAGTGTGGGCACGTGTGCATTTTCAAGTTTTTTCACTGCTGCATGACAAGCCACCTCAAACAATGGGCTACCAATAACCATCATTTCCTCTCTCACTCAGTTCTGGGACTAACTGAACTCAGCGGGGCGGTTCTCACTGGGGACCCACTCCTGGCTGCAGTCAGCTTGTGAGTGGAGCCAGAATCATCTCAAAGACCTGTTCACACACACGTCCAGGGCTTGTACTGGGAAGACCCACAAGAGCTGGGAGCTAGGGCTGGAGGACAGGCAGCCTCTTGAGCATTCCTATCCCCATTCGACTTCTCCGTGTGGCTGTTCTAGGACGCTGGCTGCAGTGTAGCTGGACTTTAACACAGTAGCTCAGCCCTCCAAGGGCTTCCCTGGTGGTTCAGACACTGAAGAATCTGCCTGCAACGCGGGAGACCTGGGTTTAATCCCTAGGTCAGGGATTTGACCCCAAGTGGCCTGACTCGAGAGTCCCCATTCTCAGTTATCATACTAGAGGGACACTTGGTGTGAGTGGATTTTTAAAAATATTTTTTGGGGGCTGCACCATATAGAATGCAGTATCTTAGCTCCTGACCAGAGGCTGAGCCTGCACTTCCTGCATTGGAAGCACAGCATCTTTACCACCAGGGAAGTTCCAAGAGAGAATGTTTTTAATTGTTAAAACCCTCTTTTAAAACGAATACACCCTCCTGCACATCCTCAGTTAGTAAGAAACCAAGCTGATGGAATCATGCTTCTGAGTCTGCAAAGCTGAAGACCAGCCCCCAGAACCTGGTGACTTCAGGCAGATAAGGCTTCCTTAGTGGCACCTGCTCCATCCTGATACCTTCAGGTTGCAAAATAAAATAGCTAACGTATTTGTATAAGGAGAGAAAAAGAGCGTGTCAGAGACCATGCATTTCCTTGGAGCATCTTCAGGCCAGATGGCACATGGGCAGGAACCAATGGGTCATATTGTGACGGAAGCAACTGGGGGAGGTCCTGGAGGTGCTCGGACCTCAGCCTTGGGAAGAACTCCAGCGGCAGCTGATCCTCTACCGCACAGCAGGCTGAGAAAAACACATCTCTGGGAGAAGAAAGAAAAGCCTACCCGAGTGCAGCTGCCAGCCTCCCAGTAATTAGATCTGGAGGATTATTGCCGAGATGCACGGAAGATATCATATGGTCACTGCTAGAAATATTTGCCATCTTTGTCTAACTGCACTAGTTCTTAGTGGACCCACATATGCTTGTTTTTAATTAAAATGTGCTGACTCAACTGTTCGCTACACTGAAATAATGAAGAAAAGCAACAAAGACACATCGGCTAATTGACAACTCCAAACATTCTATTTTATACCCTTCAGTTATGTTAATGGAGAGTTACAATACGTTCTGGTTGAAACAATAATTACACAGCGCAGTTACATAATAACCTAAGAGGTAGATAAAAATGTTACAAATAACTACAGCCGCAAGACTCACAAATGGGTCAAAGGATTACAGATTCATTTACTCAGTCTTTATTCCAACAAGTACATACTGAGTGAGTATTACTCCTTACGTGTCTGGCTCTCACAGGCGAATACTTATGATGAAATATCCCTAGTGTTTTCAAGCACACGTTTTTGTTTCAGATAGCATGCTCTGTGAGTATCCAGGTGCTGTGCAGGTTATCTCTCCAACCACCTGATGAAACCAAATAGCAAGCAACTTTTGAAAAGGGGAGATTATAATTTTAAATAATTTCAAAAGCCAGTTTATGTGAAGGCAGAGACTCTGGCCAGGATCTTGAGAAATTATGTTTTATTCAGTGCACAAGAAGCTAGCACAGCTGCCTGGAGGGAAAACTTGTCCTGGGACTGTGTACACAGACCGAGGCCAAAGGGCAGCCAGACTCCAAGCGGACCCAAAACAGGGGCTGGCTGGAAGCCCTTCCGAAGACCACAGCAGAGTTTCAACTGTGTGATAACCAGAATTCTGGCCAAAAGGAGGAGTGACGGGAACTGTCACCTATCTTTGGGTCTTTTGTGGAGATTAAGCCCTTGGCTGCGTCGTCTCTGATGAATGAAGGGAGATAATTCAGAGTCAGTCACAGAACACTCTTGCTCTTAACTGGAGGGGCAGGATATCGATGAGGAAAATTAACGCCAGTGCATTTAGAGTTTATTTACAACTAAACTGCAAAGCCTCCATCTCATCCATATTCAATCAGACAAAATTGAGGCTCATCCAAGACAAGACATGAGCCAAATTTGGGGCGAGGCGAAGGGTGACATCATCTGAAAGGGCTGGAAATGAAGTGCAAATTTGAATATCATCTGTATATAAGTGATAATTAAAGCTGTGAGACTCAGTGTGCGCCAAGAGAGAAAGTCAATAAAAATGAGGAAAACAGTGTCCCAAGCTACGTGCTGCTTCTGAAATGGAGGTTTTAAAAAATAAGCTGGTGGGGGGGCATTCCTCTTGAATGATCTGAAAGCAAATACAGGTCACTTGTGAGGAAGACTCCTTTTCTTGCAAAGAGTCACTGAATCACTTGATTGTTAAAGCAGAGGAGCTTTCTTGTAACACTCAACATTTCAAGGAAATGTTACTTCATTTAGTTTAAGGTAAACCATTCTTTCTCCCCAGAAAGATCATTTTGGTAAATAATAACAAAGAGAATGACCCATTCGAGCTGATATATGCTTGTCCTTTTCAAGATTGGTGTTAAATTTGGGCTGGAAACATGTTGCTTCATCTGGCTTTTCAGGGATTTCATTCATGCAGTGAAGAGATAGCTTCTCTTTTCCCAACTGGGTCTGATCATTGTAACAGCAGCATAACTAAACTAAATGCAACATGAGTCAAGTCCCTAAGAAGACCTGCTCAGAAGGAATTACTCATTATGAAGAGGGCAGCGTTTGCCCTAATCATCCCTCCAAAGATCTATGACTTAGGGCTCTCTTTCTCCCTCTTTTTAACATTTTTTTTTTTTTTAGACTACCAGCTCTCCAGACCATAGAAACTTCCAAACCACTTGGACCTCAGTAGTGTGGGCACGGAGGGACCCTTACCCTGAGCGACAGGTGTTACAGGTTGAATAGTGTGTGTGTTAGTCACTCAGTTGTGCCCGACTCTCTGCGACCCCATGGACTATAGCCCACCAGGCTCCTCTGCCCATGGAACTTTCCAGGAAANGTGGGCACGGAGGGACCCTTACCCTGAGCGACAGGTGTTACAGGTTGAATAGTGTGTGTGTTAGTCACTCAGTTGTGCCCGACTCTCTGCGACCCCATGGACTATAGCCCACCAGGCTCCTCTGCCCATGGAACTTTCCAGGAAATACTGGAGTGGGTAGCCATTCCTTCTCCAGGGGAATCTTCCTGACCCAGGGATTGAACATGGGTCTCCTGCATTGCAGGCAGATTCTTTACCATCTGAGGTACCAGGTAAGGCTAAATAGGGTCTCCTTAAATTCATATGTGGAAGTTCTAACTCCTAGTGCCTCTTGAGAAATCTGTGTGCAGGTCAGGAAGCAACAGTTAGAACTGGACATGGAACAACAGACTGNTCCATCCCTTCATTCTTTCTGGAGTTATTTCTCCACTGATCTCCAGTAGCATATTGGGCACCTACCGACCTGGGGAGTTCCTCTTTCAGTGTCCTATCATTTTGCCTTTTCATACTGTTCATGGGGTTCCCAAGGCAAGAATACTAAAGTGGTTTGCCATTCCCTTCTCCAGTGGGCCACATTCTGTCAGACCTCTCCACTATCTTGGGTGGCCCCACAGGGCATGGCTTAGTTTCACTGAGTTAGACAAGGCTGTTGTCCATGTGATTAGTTGGCTAGTTTTCTGTGACTGTGGCTTGTGTGTCTGCCCTCTGATGCCTCTCGCAACACCTGCCATCTTACTTGGGTTTTTCTTACTTTGGACGTGGGATATCTCTTCAGGGCTGCTCCAGCANCAAGGCTGTTGTCCATGTGATTAGTTGGCTAGTTTTCTGTGACTGTGGCTTGTGTGTCTGCCCTCTGATGCCTCTCGCAACACCTGCCATCTTACTTGGGTTTTTCTTACTTTGGACGTGGGATATCTCTTCAGGGCTGCTCCAGCAAAGCACAGCTGTTGCTCCTTACCTTGGACGAGGGGCATCTCCTCACCGCCGCCCCTCCTGACCTTGAACGTGGGGTAGCTCCTCTCGGCCCTCCTGCACCAGCCCACGCAGCCACCACTCCTTGCAAATTAACTTTCATTATTTGACTGTTGTCTCCCTAATAAGAATGCAAGCTCTAGAAGGACAGGAACCGGGTCTGGTATTGCCCACTGTGGGATCCCTGGAGCCTGGCACTGTGTCTGGCATGTGGCAGGCGCTCACTAAATACTTGGTGCCTGAATGAACGAATAGACAAGTGAAAACAGCTGAGCAGGGGGACTTCCCTGGTGGTCCAGGGTTCAGAATCCGCCTTGCAGTGCTGGGGACATGGGTTTGATCCCTGGTCAGGGAACTAAGATCCGACAAGCTGCAGAGGGACAGGCCCATGGGTCACAACTGCTGAACCCACGTGCTCTGGAGCTCATGCATCACAACTAGAGGTCCGTGCAAGAAAGACCCTGAACGCCAAAACAGGGACTCCATGCAGCCACATAAATAAATATTTTTTAAAAACCTCTGAGTGGATGAAGTCATACAGAGAAGGAACAGTAGTTACACAGTGGTTTCATCTTTGGGAAGATTCATTCTGGGCCTGGGTTGCCTCTAGAAGCAAGGGCACCTTGTACTGGCTAATCTGAGCATTAACAGGCACTTATACAATTTCACGAGACACAGTGAATTCCCAGAATTTCAAGTTTTTAGTCCCCCCGAGAAACACTGATCAGTGAAATTTAATCTCATGAATTTTATATTTAAAGAGGCAAATATCTCTCTCTAGGGTAAAAAAAAAAAGATATATTAAGAGACATAAAGCCAGCATCCTTACAATTGGAAAAAAACATCTTCTCTGTATCAGTCCACGGTGATTAATGGCAAGCTTGGTTTCCACTTGGAAAAATGTCCTTGCTGGTCTCCACCCAGGGCCAGGACACAGTGAGAGCCGTGTGGGATCGCCGCGCGGGAGGGGGGGCTCACACGTGGGAACGTCTGTCGCAGTCTTAAGAGGAGCCTTCTTTTCTGAGAAACTCATTATTCACTTAATTATTCATTCTGTTTATTTACTGTATAGTTATTACACATAAATATGGTGCAAATCCCCAGAATCCTCAAACACCAGATGCCAATTTCCCTCTGCACTCCCAAAAGACACAGCCAAGCCATCACTGTGAGAATTAAAACAACAACAACTAAAACCCAATTAAAATTGTGCCGGCATGCTCATTTCCAAAATAAAAACCCTGCAAATGAATAAGCTTTTAGTCACTCCCCTGACTGCTCCTGCAAAAGAACAAACACAAAAAAACTTTAAATGAAAACTGGCATATAATTAGTATTTAAACCGCAGCTACAATGTACCTCGTATCTGCACAGAAAGGGCATTGGCTGAGTCAACTTTGCATTATCTCTCTCATTTTCAAAATGAAATGATTGAAGAAAACGGCATTTTGCTTTTCAGAATTCAGATGTGTCTGGGAAAAGCCCGGTGATGCTGGAGGCAGAGGCCAAGGTGGCGGTGTGAAGGCGGGGTCTCGGATGCGCAGGCCACGTGACCTCTCCCTCCTAAAGTGTGAGGGGCGCTCACACCCAGGAGCATCTCCCCCTCTGAGCACACGGCTGGGAGTGTGAGGGGGTGAGTGTGCAGCTCACACTCTTTGAAAAAGGGCCAACAGAGCACAACAGAGGCATGTCCCCCTTTGCTGGGAGTGTAGAGAGAACCCATGCCGGGCGGCAGCACAGGGCTGGCGGGGCCTGGAGGCCCTGTGCGGGCGCGGGGAGGGGGGCGTGCATGTGCACACGTGCTTTGCTGTTGCTGCTGTTCAGTCGCTCAGTCGTGTCCGACTCTCTGCGGCTTCATGGACTGCAGCCTGCCAGGCCTCCCTGTCCATCACCAACTCCTGGAGTTTATCAAACTCATGCTCATCGAGTCAGTGATGCCATCCAACCATCTCATCCTCTGTCGTCCCCTTTTCCTCCTGTCTTCAATCTTTCCCAGCATCAGGGTCTTTTCCGATGAGTCAGTTCTTCGCATCAGGTAGCCAAAGTATTGGAGCTTCAGCTTTAGCATCAGTCCTTCCAATGAATATTCAGGACTGGTTTCCTTAAGGCTGGACTGGTTGGATCTCCTTGCAGTCCAAGGGACTCTCAAGAGTCTTCTCCAACACCACAGTTCAAAAGCATCAGTTCTTCAGTGCTCAGCTTTCTTTATAGTCGAACTCTCACATCTACACATGACTACTGGAAAAACCGTAAGTGTAAATGTTTCCCAGTCACCAATCTTCTGGTGATACTGGCTCCACAAGGAACCAAGTGGATGTTTCCGTGAGCGTGTGGCTGGTGCGCTGCAGTAGAAAGTCTTGGTGTGCTGGGGAGGCCCGTCCGGCTGGCTACACTCAACAACCACATCAGAGTCTGCCTGAAGGGACCTCAGAGATGCAGGCAAAGGAGTCCGCCACTGGAGACGCGTGAGGCTCTTCTGGGCAGGCCAGAGGCCTGGCCCTGAGCCCAGGCCTGGAGGGCCAGGGGGCCCCACTCTCAGTGTCGCGGTGACCTGGACGGACTCAGGAGGCGGCCTGTGCAGGCTCAAGCCGCGGGTCTGCCCCCGGCCCTCGCTTCTCCGTGCTTATTCCTGTCCCGACAACGCGGGTACCGCCTGGGTTTTAGAGTTGCCGTGAGAATTAACCGGCGGTGCGCGAGAAGCGCTGAGAGCTGTGTGTCAGCGGTGGCAGGCCCACACCAAACACTGGCTTCACCATCGGGGGGAGTAAGTCCCAGTCCCTGTGCAGCTCACCACAGGACTAAGCGTTGCTGGAACGCCGTTGTTTTCCCTTTCGTCTTTCCAAGGCGGCTGATAAACGGTTTCACTCTTGAGCAACAAAACTGTTGCTCTTCCTGGCACCTCAGATCAGAATAAACTCATTGCTTTCTGTCTCCCAACGCTTCATGGCCATTTTTATTACCTGCTGCAAATATTCTCTACTCACGTAGCCTAATTTGGGGGCTTTTTGCTGAGAAGGCAAAAACATTTTCTCATCTATTTGGCAACCATAGTGTAAAGGATCAGGTCCATGAGAGCACAAAAGGTCTTCATTAATAATATATGGAATTGGAACTGTAATGTTTCATTATTGCTTTCTTACTAATATAACATTAAAAACCTGTTGCTGCTTTAAGAATTCCTAGGCATGAAAGCCTGGTAGATTGTTATGGCTTGGATTAGATATATTAAACAATTACATCCATGGTATCAAGAAACATGATAGAACTGAGAAAATCAATTTAAATGAAAATAAAATCATTGTGTCTTATGCTTCAGTTTTCAAAGCAGCTGCTCCTTTCAATCAGCGTTGACATGACTTCACTCTCTGAGGTCTGCAGTTGAATGCTTGCAGTCCAGACCCTTCCCTCCAGACGGTGCAAGGGGAGATGCGGAAGCAGGAGTGGAGGGAGTGGAAGGTTAAGTGTGTGACTGATGAGTTTACAGCCACACCACTAGTCAAGTTAGGTACCAGCAATGGTAGGATGCACGTTCATAAGACATAAAAACACTGAACTGGAAGATCCCTTCAGTTCAGTTCAGTTCAGTCACTCAGTTGTGTCCGACTCTTTGCGACCCCATGAATCGCAGCACGGCAGACCTGCCCGTCCATCACCAGCTCCCGGAGGTCACTCAGACTCACGTCCATCAAGTCAGTGATGCCATCCAGCCGTCATACCCTCAGTCGTCCCCTTCTCCTCCTGCCCCCAATCCCTCCCAGCATCAGAGATTTTTCCAATGAGTCAACTCTTCGCATGAGGTGGCCAAAGTACTGGAGTTTCAGCTTTAGCATCATTTCTTCCAAAGAAATCCCAGGGTTGATCTCCTTCAGAATGGACTGGTTGGATCTCCTTGCAGTCCAAGGGACTCTCAAGAGTCTTCTCCAACACCATAGTTCAAAAGCATCCATTCTTCGGCACTCAGCTTTTTTCATAGTCCAACTCTCACATTCATACATGACCAGTGGAAAAACCATAGCCTTGACTAGATGGACCTTTGTTAACAAAGTAATGTCTCTACTTTTGAATATGCTATCTAGGTTGGTCATAACTTTCCTTTCAAGGAGTCAGCATCTTTTAATTTCATGGCTGCAATCACCATCTGCAATGATTTTGTAGCCCCCCAAAATACCTTAGAGACAGCTAATCAATCATTTCCCAAGGTATAATCCACAGAACATTGGTTCTTTGAGACGGCTCTCTGTATATTCGCACGTGTGTACACACACACACACACACACACACACACACACGAGTTACATAGTCCATCAAAGAAGTCTGAGACACTGCCTTCTGCTGTCTCCTGGGAGTTCCACAATGGGCTTCAGCATTTTAAAGTTTCCGCGAATTTCTACAGGAAGAAAGCCCCCATTTGTCGCGCTTACATGTCCACAGTTTTCTTTACTCTTATGGGTGTGCTGGGTCTCTGACGCCGCGTGGCTCGTCTCTGGTTGGGCAGGCTCGCGCTGGTCTGTAGCTGTGGCCTGCGGGCTTCTTGCTGCGCGGCTGCTCGCGTCGCAGGGTCCCGGCCGTAGGGCGGGAGGCTCAGTGACGCAGCGCGGGCTCAGCGGTTGCCGCCCACGGGCTGTCCGCCCGCGGCAGGTGCCATCTCCCCGGACCAGGGCTCAAGCCCGCGTCTCCCGCATTGCCAGGCAGATTCTTTGCCACTGAGAAACCCAGGAAGGCCCGCTTCTCATCTTTGACCCAACGGCTCCTGCGCTTTCTCGGCCACAGCACCCTCTGTTCATATAACGCTTATTCACGCCTAACCAGCACCGCGCAGTCTTACCTCCGCCAACTTTCTCCTTGAAGCTGGAAGAGGAAGCTGAGGCCCGAGGAGAGTGTGCCTTGCCAGGGAGCATAAGAGGTAGCCACCGAGTGGCGAGGGGCTGCAGGGCCCTGCCTCCGAGAGCGCGCCCCTCGCTCGCCCGCGTGCGCAGCGCGGCCGGGCACCAGGCCGGGGCGGCCCGCAGGACGCGCGGAGCGCAGGCTCGGGGCGCGGGGGGTCCCGAGTGGGCGGCAGAGCCGGACGCGCGCCCGCCAGCCCCGCCGCGGGAAGGGCCCCGCCGGCCCCGCCCGGGCGCGTCCGGAGCGAGGGAGACCCGCCTCCTACAGCAGCGGGGGTCCCGGGCACACGGGTGGGGCTGGCGCGGGCCCGAGGGGTGGGCAGGGGTTTGCCTCCGAATGTTTGCCTCGACCCCTTTCCGGGGAGCCCGCACTGTACCCCCTCGTGCGGGTGACGTGGCATAAACCAGCACCGGGCTCTGTCACCGGACCGGTCCAGGATCCGGGCCCGGAGCAGCCAGGCCAGCGGCTGGGGGCGCCCTGCAGCAGCGGCCGCGCCGGGCGGAACGGCTGCTGGGGAGGAAGAGAATCTTTCAGGGTGCGTGTTGGCAACTTTAGATAGCGCCGTTTCAGACTGACTGACAGATTCACTTTGTGATTCCAATTTAAAATACGAGTTAGCTTAGCCTTTTGATTTTAAGTTCAAATTCAGGTTTATAAATACTATTGAAACATTCAAGAAAATTAAGACATCCGATTCCAGAGTTTTCTTAATAACGCTTAAAATTTAGTTAACTACATGGAAAGATGTATTTGTTCACTGGAGAACTGAAGAACTTAAAAGAGAATTGATTCAAGGATTTGAAAACATTCAAAATAAGTCCTCTGACCATGGAATTAGCTGGAAATCAATAACGAAAACGAAAAAGCCCACAACTTTTGAAAATGTAACAAATCATTTCTGAATAGCCTGTGTGTCAAAGAAGAAATAAAAACAAATTAGAAAATATTTTGAAGAAAATAATGAAGACAAGGTATATCAAGACTTGTCAGATGCAGCTAAAGCAGGGCTTAGAGGACGTTTGTAGTCTTAAAGTATTAGGAAAAAAGACTGAAAATCAGTATAGTGTTTGTCTTTCTCTGTATGATCTATCTCACTTAGCATAATGCCCTCAGCATCCATCTACGTTGTCACAAATGGCAGCTTTTCTTCTTTTTCATGGCTGAGTAATATTCCGTTGTATAGGTATTAGATACAGATATATCTTATATTTTCTTTGTCCATTCATCCATCAGTGGACACTTGGGTCATTTCCACATCTTGGCTGTATTAACGTATTAACTGGCTTTTTGAGACTGGCCACAGGGAGACTCTAGGAGCATATCTGTGGATTTTCTCGGTGCTGTAGGNTATCTTATATTTTCTTTGTCCATTCATCCATCAGTGGACACTTGGGTCATTTCCACATCTTGGCTGTATTGACGTATTAACTGGCTTTTTGAGACTGGCCACAGGGAGACTCTAGGAGCATAACTGTGGATTTTCTCGGTGCTGTAGCAATTATGAAGATCAGAAGAAGTATAAAGGGCTTTCATTTCAATGGGTCCAAAGGGAGTCTGGGAGTCTGCTCTTTGAAAGGCTCATCGCCAGCAGCTTCATGGGAAAGACCGATACTTTTTCCTGGTTTTCCGAGCTCTTCCAAACACAATTCAGGGCAGATCCGTGAGGCCTCTTCTTTGTCAGAAACCAGCCCCTATAACCGGACATGAACATACGTCTGTGTGGCAAAAGCCTGTGTCCAGTGGACATTGCTGAGAGTTCAGAGTCTTATAAAGGTGCCATTAAGTGGTGATCTTCTGGTTTCTGCCAATATATCCCACATTACTTTGAAAGGCCATCTACCCCCTTTACGGATTTTGAAAATTCATTTATTTACTTTTTGGCTGCGCCTCATAGCATGTGGGATCTTAGTTCCTCCACCAGGAATCAAACCTGTATCCCTTGCATCAGAAGCTCGGAATCTTAACCACTGGACCACAGAGAAGTCCCTACATATTTTAAATTGACATCTAGGCTTTTATTACAAATTAAACAGTGGCAAGGGATACAATTTCCACCATACAGTCACATCTGAAGATTTTTAAATAAACGTTTATTTTACAACAGTTTTAGGTTTACAAAAAAAAAAATTGTGATGATAGTGTAGATTTCTCACATACCTCACACCCAGTTTCCCCTATTATGAACATCTTACATTAGTATTATACGTTTGTTATAATCAATGAAATAATACGATCATCATTGTTAGCTGAAACCCGCGTTTCACCCAGTTTCCTGTGGCTCCTCTCCGGTGCCTCTGTCCTGTTTCCCGGCTCCCGTCTCAGCTCTCACGCTGCATTGACTTGTCACGTCTCCTTAGGCTCCTCTTGGCTGTGACATTTCTCAAGGATTCTTTGTTTTTGACCTTGACAGTTTTGAGAAGTGCTGGTCAGGTATTTTTCAGAATGTCTCTGAATTGGGATTTGTCTGCTGTTTTTCTCATGATTGCACTGAGGTTGTGGGGTTTGAGGAGGAGAGTCAGAGAGGTTAAGTGCCATTTTCATCACATACATAAAGTGCACAGTATCGACAAGATTTATCCCGGTTAATGTTGACCTCGATCACCTGGCTCATGTGGTTACCGTCAGGCTTCACCACTGTTCCCGTCTGCCCCCTTCCATCTGGTCCTCCCTGGAAGAAAGTCACGATCCGCGGTCCATACTGCAGGGATGCAGAGCCACGCCCCCTCTCTTTGAGGGAAGGGCACATACATAAATTATTTGGAATTCTTCTGCAAATGAGATTTGTCTCGATTCTTCCATTTGTTTATTTATTCCACCATTTACTTGAATCAGTATGGACTCACAGGTATTTATTTTATACTTTGGGTTATAATCCAATACTTCTTTATTTTGTTACTCAAATTGTTCCAGCTTTGACCACTTGGAAATTTTCTAAAATTGGTTCTTGTGTCCCTGTGACATGCCCGCCTACCAATATGTGGTTGCTTTTGTTTGCTTATTTTTTAATTTTTGTTTTGTTTTCTGAGTATGTCCTCTTTCTAGCACTACAGGGTGACCGAGGTTCATCTTATATATTTTGCCACACCGAAAAAAAAAAAAAAATCCCCGTGCCTTACCTATTCAACATCCCTTGCCACAAAAAACGCCGATAATTACTGGTCTTTCAGTCATCACTATATTTTTCCCTTTTCTAGGGCGTCATGTTGGTGCACGGCGAATGCAGTCTTTTCACTTTGACTTCTTCCACTTAGAAATATTCGTTAAGATTCACTCTTGTGATTCTGTGGGCTGAAAAAAGCTCATTTCTTTTAATCACTGGATAATAATTCCCTTGCCTGGTTGTACCACATTTTGTGTACACACGTCTCCTGAAGAACATCTTGGCTGCTTCCAGTTTGGGGTGATGATGAATAAAGCTGCAATAACATTCTTGTGCGAGTTTTCTTGTGGAGAGAAGTTTTTGAACCAGTTGAGTGAAAAGAAACAATTTGAGTAGAAAAACAGTGAACAACAATGATTGCTGCATCATCTGGTAAGACTGTGCTTAGCTTTGTAAGACACTGTCAAACTGTCTTCTGAAGTGGCTGTGCCATCTTGCATTCCCACTAGCAATGAGTGAATAGAAATCACTGAACCAAAAGTTAAACTCAGAGAGAAAGAGGAGGAGGAGAGGGAATGAAAGGCATGTCAGATAATCCCGTCGGTATAACACACGTATAACTGGATTCTGAGAGTGGATTTTCTTCCGGAATGTCATGAAAGAAGTGTTTGAAGAGATCATTGTCAAAAAGTGTTCATATTTGATAAAATGCAAAAAATACACTGGAACTTTAGTTTCTATTTGCAGTGGGAGGCATTGGAATCTGTTGACACAAGTTTGGACATCAGTCAAAAAGCAGGTCGGATAGAACCCTGGATGGTGTAATATATGGAATTCTATTTGCGGGTGTGGTGGGGAGAGTAGGAACAGAGGCAAAAAGGAAAGGAGGGGAGAGAGAGAGGTAAGGGAGAAAGAAGGAAAGGAGAGGAGGAGGGAGGGAGGGAGGGAAGGGGTAAAGGGAGGAAGAAGGACAAAAGAAGGAACCTCCACCCACAAGCAGTATCGGCGGCAGCAGCGAGACCTTGGTGAAGAAATTGCCTCGAGCACTATTTCTGCCATGATTAACCTCAGAAACATCATTGAAATTCAAGGTTGGCATCCTTCTTTAAAACAAAGAAAA
>SJYV01029292.1:213935-226788 GCA_006410875.1 Neotragus pygmaeus | reverse complement strand
TCAATTTTTTTTTCTATAAGTTTAATAGTATTGAAGTTGTTCTGCCTAATGAATATACTACAGCAAACCTAACTGTTTTGTTCTCCTTTGAAGTCTTTTTCTCCCACCAAGCATCAGTAAATCATAAAACAAGGAGTATATTTGGATTTTGGTTTATGTTTTCATATAAATTAATCTGCATTTTCTGTGAAGTTAATGTTCTTTTTGATTCACACTTCTGAGCATTTTACCAATTTAGCAATCCAAGAGAAATTTAGATTGAACACTCCATATTTTATTATGTTAAATTGTTTTCAGCCAGTTTTGAATCCATGTGGCCAAGCCAATTTAAACATGTTTTGTAAGAAAGGTAACTTCATGAGCTGCTGTTCCTCATGTCATTAAATTTCCATTTGTATGTATTTTAACTGTCTAATTCTGCAGCTCTAAACAGATTTCTCAAAAATTACAAACTAAGAAAAAGGAAAGCAACCAACTGTTTTTATTAACCCTAAATTACAATTCTGTGACGCATGAACCCTGAGTACTGCTGATGGTTGAAAATGCTGTTAAAAATTAACAGACATAAGTGAGTGATGCCTAGTGAGCATGCACATTTATTTAGAGAACACTCCACTGTTCAGGGCACTTCCCTGGTGGCTCAGACGGTAAAGCATCTGCTTGCGATGCGGGAGACCTGGGTTCAATCCCTGGATCCGGAAGATCCCCCAAAGAAGGAAATGGCACCCCACTCCAGTACTCTTGCCTGGAAAATCCCATGGACGGAGGAGCCTGGTGGGCTACAGTTCACAGAGTTGCAAAGAGTTGGCCACGGCTGAGCGACTTCTCTCTCCCACCCGCCACACTGTTCAGAGCATTTCCTCATCTTTGAAAATTGCTTTTCCAGCTGCCAGCACCTTTTAAAAGATATTGTCTGTGGTAGCACATCTTTGTCTTTTGAAAGTGAGTTTGATTAATGACCCCAGGTAATTTGGGCTAAGCTTGGTCATGTGCAAGATGGGAATTAATATTTGATACCAGTCATGTGATAGAAGCTTGACCTGGGATGGCCAGTGAGTCTGGATAAACTCATTTTGGAGCAAAAGCAAAGTGTGGCCAAAGACGATGGCCTAGAGCCACGGATGGTCTTCCCGCTGGGAGTGATGCGGTGGGAGAGAAGCCGTTTGCGTTCAGTCAGGCTGACAGGCTTGATCACCACCCTACACTCCACCCATCGCCACCACTCGGCCCGCACCAAGTTGCTTAGACTCTGAGGTGATTTCCTCTTAAAAAAGAGGATGCAAATATCTGTCTCTTCCATTTTCAAGAATAAAATAAAATAATACAAAACATCTAGCACAATCTGCCCCCCTTTTTCCCTCTGAAGGTGACAACTATGAAGGGGAAAATATTCATTAGGATGAAGGTGGTCCAGTTTTTTAGATGGAATTTTAGCTTTGGTTGTATTTCTCTGTTATCTCATCAGATATGAATTCCAAGGTTATTTGTTAGCCTCCAATTTGGGGCAAAGATCTAGTTGTTCTTTCGGTGTTTCTAGGCTCAGGGTCTGTGTGTGTTGAGTTACCTGGCTGTGGGACGGGATGGTGGGGGTAGTGGGGAAGAGAAAGCGGAACAGACGAGTGGAGACTAGATTAGAGCAGGTTTTGCACGGCGTATTAAGAGTTAGACATGACCCAGTAGAAAGGGTCACTGAAAGCCTTCTGAGAAGAGAGAAAACCCCTTCTAGCTGTGCTTTGAGATGACTGGCATGCTGGACCGGGCTTCATGCCGCGGGCCTGCTTCTTCCTCATCAGCACCTCCTCTGCTCATCTTCACACCAGCGAACAGAGGGACACATGAGGGACCGATGGCAGACCCGGCGGGGCGGGAGGCGGTGTCACGGAGGCCCCCGCAGATGGGGCTCGGGGCGCCACGAGGGACTGGGCGCCGCAGCAGAGCAGGACGGAGAGATGGGAGAGCTGGAAGGGACTCTGCGCCGCTGGCTCGGATGTCGGCTTGCGCGGGGGAACGGGGTCGGCGCCGTTAACAGAAATAGAAGATGCAGTGAGAAGCCAATTTTGGAAATCAGGGAAAACGAGTCTAATTTTAGTTCAGTGAGCTTATAGGGAGGTGGGAGTGTCCAAGTGGCAAACGGGAACACGCGTCTGGGAGAGCAGAGACCCAGACTGAAGGCAAAGGCGTGTTGGTGGAATCGCCCCAGGAAAGGCGGCAGAGAATGAAAGCACCCTGGAGAGGCTGTTGATCTAGCAGGCTGGCCGGTCAGCGGACCTTGGTGAATACTAACGCTTGTGAGAGGGTCGAAGACACAGGAAGAGAGTAGGGAGAAACAGGCACAGAAATGTCACGAGGACAGCACGTGGAGGCCGAACAGAGGAGCAGCCCAGAGAAGGGAGAAGCGGGACGAGGCCCGAGAGCGGCCGGCGGGTGTGGGCCCTGGTGCATCGCCGGTGACCTCTGAGAGCGGGCCTCCGAGGTGCCGCAAGGGGAGACTGAGGCTGAGGCGCTGGAACATCAGCTCTCCCTGACAGCCCTGGGGGAGAGAACTGGCAACAGCTACCTTTACCCTCTTTGGCTACTTCTGAAACCATCAACTCAGAATGGGACTTGAACCCATGGTCTTTTAACTGAAATCACACACATGGTGTCAGGACTACATGAAATCCCTTGGACTGCAAGGAGATCAACCGGTCCATCCTAAGNACAGCTACCTTTACCCTCTTTGGCTACTTCTGAAACCATCAACTCAGAATGGGACTTGAACCCATGGTCTTTTAACTGAAATCACACACATGGTGTCAGGACTACATGAAATCCCTTGGACTGCAAGGAGATCAACCGGTCCATCCTAAGGGAGATCAGTCCTGGGTGTTCTTTGGAAGGAATGATGCTGAAGCTGAAACTCCAATACTTTGGCCACCTGATGCAAAGAGCTAAATCATTGGAAAAGACCCTGATGCTGGGAAAGATTGAAGGCAGGAGGAGAAGGGGACGACAGAGGATGAGATGGGATGGCATCACCGACTTGTGGACATGGGTTCGGGTGCACCCTGGCAGTTGGTGATGGAGAGGGAGGCCTGGTGTGCTGCGGTTCATGGGGTCACAAAGAGTCAGACACACCTGAGGAACTGAACTGAACTGAAACCATCAGCTCAGAATGGGACTTGAACCCACAGTCTTTTAACTGAGATCACACACCTGGTGTGAGGACTACATGAAATCCAGGTTCTTGGTGTCTCATTGCAGAAAGAATTCAGTGAGAGATAAGCAGTAGGTAAAAAGTGGATTTACTTAGAGAGAAACACACTCCACAGAGTGTGGGCCATCTCAGGAGGCCAGAGCAGACCAGGTACCAGGTTGTCAGCTTTTACAGGGCTGGGTCACTTCATCGCCTAGCGAGTGGGAGGCGTATTCTAGCTATTTGGGGGAAGGGGTGGGGATTTTCAGGAGTTGGGCCACCACCCACTTTGGGACCTTGACGGTTGACCTTGGCCCTGCCGTGGTGCCCGCGGTGTCTGCTCCGGCTTGCTGCTGTACCACGCTGCGCGGCCCGAGGCTCCGGGCCCGGGGCGGGCGGCCTGTCTGCCATCTTGGCCCGCTCGGCTCCGGTCGGTTCGCCGCGTCTGCCTGTGTCCCTCTTTGAAAGGCTCCCCTCCCACTTCGCCTCTCCTTGGTCTGTTTATTAGACTCTTTTTCTCTGTTGCCCCAGTGAATGCTGATGTTACCTAGGCTTGGTAACAAGCCTGTCCTTGGCTCTAAGCTCCTAGCAGTTCAGGGTTCTCTTGGTTTCAGATAACAGAGAGCAACTCCAGCTGGCTTGAGCAGAAAGATTTACTGGAAGGCAAGAGGGTTACCTCACAGGACCCAAAGGGCTGTGACGGGACCTTGTGTACGCGCTTTCCCCAGAAACCCAGCCCCGAGGGGTTGCGCTAGCTCCTTCCTTCTCCCCCCCTCGGTGTCTAGTTCACTTTCTGCTCTCAGTTGCAAACCAGCTGCCTAGGTTTTCGTGCCATGTGGTGGCAAACACGCCTGCCCCTCGGCCCGGGGTCATACCACTCGCTAGACCAGAGGAGCGAGCTATGCCTCCCTCACTCACCCCTGGGGAATTCCGGGGGGGAGGCTGAGCGGATCCGCTTGCACAGGTGCCCGTCTGTGGCCCGTTCAGTTGAGGCACACCAACGAGTGGACAGTGCGGACAAAACCATGTGGCCCGGGGCGAGGGTGGGGCAGGGGGCCCGGACGTGGAAAGCTGGGGCGAAGCTTACGGGAGGAGGACTGGGGCTGCGTTCTGGGGGCCCCAGGGGACGGCGACGTGAGCAGCTCCTCAGCTCCCCTCCCGCCTTTGGTCTCTGCTCTGCCCCAAGACCCGGCCCTCCTAGGTATCATAATCCTGGAGGTGCCCTCCCTCCTAGAGAAGGTCCAGGTCATGTGGCTTTCTTCTGGAAAAGAAAATATAATCACCTACCTGCGGTAGCTCAGACAGTAAAGAATCTGCCTGCAATTCAAGAGACCTAGGTTCAATCCCTGGGTCGGGAAGATCCCCTGGAGAAGGGAATAGCAACCCACTCCAGTGCTCTTGCCTGGAGAGTCCTGTGGACAGAGGAGCCTGATGGGCTGCAGTGCATTGGGTCACAAGAGTTGGACACCACTGAGCGACTCACACACACACACACACACACGCACACACACACATTATATCTGACTTCCCCTCCCTGTGACCAGCCCTCAGCAGACCTGGGTGTGTGTCCAGGGATCGAGCCTATATTCTCTAGATGAATCAGAGTTGACTGATGCTGAGCCAACTGCAGCCTCTTCATCTAGGGTGTCTGCGCTTGGGGCGGGGCCGATCACGGGCCGGCTCCTTGTGAGCCTGCTGCGAGGCTGGCGGGGACCAGGGGGCAGGGGCACAGTCCAGAGGCGCGTGTGCTGTTGGTTCGTGTTTCCCTGGAAACCCAGCTGCACAGCTGCCCTTCCAGCGTTAGACTCCAGAGGCGAGCCCAGAATTTCCTAGCAAATTCCTTTTCCATCTAAGCTGGTTTGGGGGAGGTTTCTATTGCTGAGATCGAGGCACGCATGGACTAATCCTGGGTCGGAGGAGATGTCCAGTGGCTGTTCCCACCCTAGCCACCCGTCTGCCACTCAACGGGAGGACGTGACTTCTCCTTCTCTCCTGTCCTGTCTCCAGGGAGAAATAAGGTCCAAAGAGTCGTTGCAATACAAGGTTGTGGTGTTCTGGCAATTACTGAACGCTGGCATTTTGTTGGTGAACTACTCTAATTTTTAAATTAAAAATTTTAAAAGCAGGATCACTTATGTACTGAGATGAAGACCAATGACTCAGCTATTCAAATTACAATAAAAATGCTTGCCGAATAAAACTCTGCCCAGGGGCTTTTCATCAGTCGGAATAATTTGTCCAAAAACACACATGATCCTGAACAATACTGCTGATCTCCTTTTTTCTTGAATGATACTTCATTTGTACTTCTTAATGATTTTCAAAGTTTTCTTCATTTTGGATGCTTACATATGCTAACTTTGGGATAAGACTTTATTTTTTAACAACCTGTTTATTTTGGAATAGTTTTAGGTTTATAGAAAGATTGTGAAGCTAGGAGAGAGAGTTCCCACTTACTTTCACAGTCTCCTCTGTGATGAGTATCTTCTGAGTGTGTCCTTGGCTACGGTGCATGCGTCACAGTCAATGAACCAATACTGATACAGTATTATGAACTAAATTCCACACCTCACTAGTGTTTACCTAATGTCCTTTCTTCTGTTCCATGATCCCATCCAGAACACCAAATTATATTTAGTTGTGAAGTCCCTTTAGGTTCCTCTGATTTATGACAGTCTATTAAGTTTATCTGCTAATAATCTGTTAGAAGGATGCTTGGTGAATGTTTTTATTTGACAAATTTACATTTTTCTTTGACCTTCAAACCTTTTAAAATTTGACCTAAACTAGATGTTGTCACAGTGTTGTTAATGTTTGGGATTCTGAACACTTCCAGATAAAATATTAGTATTGATATGAGTATTTATTTAAAATAAGTGCTGAATGTCCAGGGTCATAGTCCCTAGATCCCAGGTGTGGATGGGCAGAGCATGGAGAACAGCTACACAGATGGCTAAGGCCCCTGGTGCATGGAAGCACCTTCCAGAACCAGTCAGAGTCCAGGAGAGGGCAGCCCAGGGCTTGCTGTTCTGCTGCAGAAGCCCAGGCCCAGGCCATTCTAATGGATTCTGAGGACAAGTTTTTGCTCCCGAGCCCTTGCTGCACCCTATTCTTCCTCTGTGTGTGCAGCTGGAAAAGACTCACTAACTGCAGCCCGATCTGTTGCTCAGTCTTACGCAGCTAGCGCTCTAGGGCCGTTTTTTGATGATGATTTTGATGAATACTAATAATACATTGTAGCCTTCCCAGGTGGCTCGTTGGTGAAGAATCCACCTGCTAAGCAGGAGACAGATTTGATCCCTGAGTTGGGAAGATCCCCTGGAGAAGGAAATGGCAACCCATTCCAGTACCCTTGCCTGGGAAATCCCGCGGTACCTTTTCTTAGAGAAGTCTTTAGTCTTTGTTTTCCAAAAGCCATGCTCACTGCTTGGAACACAGTCAGCACTCTGTACGTGTAGGTGCTATTATTGCTCAACCGATGCTGCATGCACGAAGGAAACCAGCACTGCCGGCGGGAGGAACACCCTCTCCTGGGGGTTAGGACCTGCTGAGGGCCAGCGAGCCTCTGGGTGGGTGTCGAGGACCAGGGAAGGAGTGGAGCCTCCCTGCCTGTGATGTGGGTGGGAGTCGGGGGCTGCAAGGGAAGAGGAATGGTTGGGGATGACCCCAGTGGCAGTGCCAGCAGCAGCNTTCCAGCCCAGCATTTCTCATGATGTACTCTGCACATAAGTTAAATAAGTAGGGTGACAATATACAGCGTTGTACTCCTTTTCTTATTTGGAACCAGTCTGTTGTTGCATGTCCAGTCCTAACTCTTGCTTCCTGACCCGCATACAGGTTTCTCAAGAGGCAGGTCAGGTGGTCTGGTATTCTCATCCCTTTAAGAATTTTCCATAGTTTATTGTGATCCAGACAGTCAAAGGCTTTAGCACAGTCAATAAAGCAGAAATAGATGTTTTTCTGGAAGTCTCTTGCTTTTTCCATGATATAACAGATGTTGGCAATTTGATCGCTGGTTCCTCTGCCTTTTCTAAAACTAGCTTGAACATCTGGAAGTTCATGGTTCATGTATTGCTGAAGCCTGGCTTGGAGAATTCTGAGCATTACTTAGCTAGAGTGTGAGATGAGTGTAATTGTGCGGTAGTTTGAGCATTCTTTGGCATTGCCTTTCTTTGGGATTGAAATGAAAACTTGACCTTTTCCAGTCCTGTGGCCACTGCTGCATTTTCCAAATTTGCTAGCATATTGAGTGCAGCACTTTCACAGCATCATCTTTCAGGATTTGAAGTAGCTCAACTAGAATTCCATCACTTCCACTAGCTTTATTTGTAGTGATGTTTCCTAAGGCCCACTTGACTTCACACTCTAGGATGTTAAGCTCTAGGTGAGTGATCACATTATCATGATTATCTGGGTTGTGAAGATCTTTTTTGTACAATTCTTCTGTGTATTCTTGCCACTTGTCTTTAATATCTTCTGCTTCTGTTAGGTCCCTACCATTTCTGTCCTTTATTGAACCCATCTTTGCATAAAATGTTCCCTTGGTATCTCTAATTTTCTTGAAGAGATCCCTAGTCCTTCCCATTCTATTGTTTTCTTTGCATTGATTGCTGAGGAAGGCTTTCTTATCTCTCCTTGCTGTTCCTTGGACCTCTGCATTCAAATGGGTATATCTTTCCTTTTCTCTTTTGCTTTTCGCTTCCCTTCTTTTCACAGCCTCTACCCTAGGATAATATAAATTGTGACTGTTTAGCTAACACAGTGAAATATCAGTGGAAAGCTTGTTGAGAGATTAGATATAGTGACTTCCCTCCCAATAGGCTGCTTCGTTTCACTGGTGCTGAAAATGTGGATGAGGGAACATACCTTCTTATTTCACTTCTGGACTTTGGAAGGCAGAAAAAGAAGGAATGGAAATTGCCACTGCTTGGCAAGTTCCAGGTGCTGATAAGATGCTTTCTTAGCTGAGATGTCATCAAATCCTGGATTAGGAGTCAGAACCCCTGGGTTTAATCCCAACTTTGTTATTTTCTACTTGTATAATCTTTATCAGTGTACTGCATTTAACCTCTAAGATTCTCAGTTTCTCCAAAGTGTACTCAGGGCTCTTCTCTGAATTTAAAGAGTGGCATATGTGAATATGCTGGGTCATGTGTGTTTTACCATTTACTTAATTTCTAAAGTTTGGAAACACAATCACGAAGTTAGTGGACTCTGGTATACCTAAGGCTGATTCATGTTGAGGTTTGACAAAAAACAGCAAAATTCTGTAAAGCAATTATCCTTCAGTAAAAAATAAATAAATTAAAAAAAAAGTGGACCCGGAATCCATGGTTTCTAGGCTAGCAAATGAAACGTCTCTCTCTTGATAGTCTGTGAAGGGAGGAGGTGAAGGACCAACATTGGTTGTTTAGTTCTAACATTCTTCAGATGTTTCAGGTTAGTCAGCAGAGGGGGAGAAGAGAAGACAATTCTTATTTCTGGCATAATATTCCTATGTAGACCTGAAACTTCTAGGGTTGTGAGCAATATATTGTTGTCCTCATTAAATAACTTCCCATTATTTCTCTCAGGTCTTTTCAGCTCCTTTGATTGGAATTAAGGCTACAGAGGGGTAGTACCATTATTCCACAATGCAGTGGTAGAAGATTTACAAATATTAAACCCGAGCTATAGTGTGTGTAGCAATTTTATGATTTTTTTGGACTTTTCCCAAAATGACAAGCAGAAACTAGCTCATGTCCCTCTGCAGCAATGGTTGAAGGCATACCACACCCAGCTCTGTACCTCTCCCACTCTGTACTCCCCCACAAGACAATCCGAGGTACAGAGTCCTCCCACCAGGTGGTAACTCCACACACAGGATAAGCAGTCCAATGATCCTTTCCCTGGAAAAAAAAAAAAAANTTATTAAAACCTACAGAAATGATATATTCAATATATTTAAAGGAATGGCACCAAATGTAAAAGTTATATTTTTTTATATTAAAAAAGTCAGGAGTGATGGTTTTTCTAGCCATTCTGCAAACTTTTTTCTGTGATATGTCAATAAATATACATGCATCTATCAAGCAAAAAAAGCAAGGTAGGAGGCTGCAGAGAAGAAGAGAGTTTATTTGGATTCTGGAAGAATTGCAATTCAGGAAATACAAACTTGGGTAACTCTGAAAGTGTCCTGAAAAAGAGATGAAAAGCCACAGGGTTGTTAAAAGCTGCCCAGTGACAACTGTGACTGACTCTGACTCAAGCCGGAAAATATTTGCCGTTGAGGACTCACAAGTTGTTTCAGAGTAAGAGTCCAGTAGGTATCTTGAGTTTCTGGAAGGTGCTCTGGATGACAAAGGACCTTGGTGTTCGTAAGTCACACTTCCTTACTGACCTCTTGGCCCCATGGCAGAGAGCTCTTAGCTCTCAACACCATTATTTTTCCCATCATACATTGCACAACAGAAGCGTGGAGTAAACAATTAAGAGGTAAGAAAAGTCTTTTGGGGGTCCAGTGGCTGACTCCCTGCTCCCAATGCAGGGGCCCCCAGTTAGATCCCTGGTCAGGGAACTTGATCCCAAATGCCACAACTAAAAGACCCTGCATGCTACTGCGAAAAAAGATCATGCAGGCCACAGTTTAAAAGCAGAGATCTCATGCTCGACAAGGACGACTCCACAGGCCGTAACTAAGACCTGAAGCAGCCAAACGAATAAATACTTTAAAAAAGGAAAAGCATTTTGGGAGTAAATAACCCTAGGGACTGGCATCCTGCCTCGCACTGCCTTCATCTCACTGAATCTGTGCACAGATGCCAGGATGCGCCCATTCTGCAGACAGTGATGTTCAATGTGCTGGTAGGATCACTGTGTTGGTAACAGACATGAACTCAAATCAGGATGGTGAAATTCCCAAGTGTGGGCTTTACACTCTATTCCACACATCTCCCTATGTAAATAGGATGTTCCAGACAGAAGTGGTTGTGTTGCAATTACCACACAGCTAACTCAAGCTCCGGAAGTTTTCACTGACTTCATTCGTGGCCTCGGAAGCTCAGTTAATTCCTCACAAACACCCGATAAGCTTTTCTGAATCCTAGGAAGAGAGGTGAAGGCGTGAGCCTCTGACAGGTCGGCTGAGGGTGTGGGTGGCCTCAGCTGGGTTGTGTCTAAGTGTCCCTAGGGCCACTGAGACAGGGGCATTGCTCCTTTGAACAGGGAGCAGAAAAATGGTGTTCAGTCCCCCTGGTTAACATAACACATGGCAGAGGGAGAAAGTCGTGGTGTAAGCAATACGCTCAGCTGCGACCAGGGAAAGCAGTGCTTACTTTAAGAGTATGCTTGAGAGGTAACTGTTGAGCTGTGATCACAGCTCCTCTTTGGGGGGCATTCTAAAACAATGCATTACAAGCCTTATGTGGTACTCCTGGGTTGGCACAGACTATATTTTGGTGAAACAGCAAATGGTATCAACCAGGACAAAGGGCTTTTTAAAGCAAGGACTGGTCCAAGTAACAGAGCCACTAATCACTGTAATAGTTTTAAAGCAGGCTTTTAAAATATTGAATCCTAAAATAAACTTTCTGAATATTTCACGGCAAAGTCTCTGAAGTCTATAACGGTACAGGATAGAGTGATGATAATTTTTCATTCTTTTGAAGAAAAGAAAAATCCTTACTGCTCTGCCCCAGGGCAAAACCGTGTTGCAGTGTGTCAGTGTACAATGACTGCAGACTGTAAGGCCCGTTATTCTTGCTACTTGTTTTGGTGAAATATACATGGCGATTTCATGCTGTGCAGGACCAAAAGCAGAATGTCAGCTCTCTTCTAAGGGATTAGAAATAATCAGTATCACATGTTTCTGACTACAGAGTATAAATCATCCCCTTTATTAAATTAGATAATTGAAGATTCTTAATATTGCCTAAGCATTTTTTCCCAAGGAATTGGATTAGATAAATGACCTTTTTTCTTTCCACTCTGAACTGGCATGATTGAACTATACATCTCATAGGGTGAGTTAAGTGGATAACTTAGAAAAGTAATATTTAGGATAAACTGTTTCTATATATGTGTGTGTGTGTGCATTTATTCACTTACTGAGATGCTGAATACTTGTAGAGAAGGAAACCCCTTTGCCTGATTCTCTCAGTAAATAACCTTTTTGTAATTGCATTAACTTTTTATTTTTCTTGCTATCTTTGCCAAAGCTTCCCATCATAAAATGGTTCTGGTATAACAAGAGGTATTAGAATGGGGAAGTTCATTCATAAAGCTTGGAGTGGCATTTTCATAATGAATGGAGGAGCGTCACGTTTATATCTAGAATGAGACATGGTGAGATACCATCTCCTCATCACAGACATATCACGGTCGTCTCAAGGAGAATGAAAAGGAAATTCACATTTCAAAGCTATACTTTTAAAAGCTATAATACTGTTTTTCATTGCAGACGGCATTATTCCAAAGAAGGAAGCTCTCACAGCGCCCACACCCAGCCTGCTGTGCGATGGGAGAGCAGATGTGCCGGTGGGCAGAGTCGGAGGTGCGGAGATGAAGCCAACGTCATCATGCAAAAAGGTCCACGGCTTCTGTCTACGCTGTCTAACCCTGAAAGGATACACTCTGCTTCTGAGGCCAGACTGCGCCGTCTTGGCGTCACTGACACGCATCCAGCACCGGACCCCTCTACCTCCAGCTGGAGACAGACGCTGGGCCGGACTCCTCCACCCCCGGCTGGAGGCAGACGCTGGGCCGGCAGCGAGTGTCTCCTGTTGCTGCAAAGCCCCCATCTCTTGGCCCACAGTCGGCAACGATTGTTTACAGAGTGAATGTTTGTGGAATACGTGAATCTGTGGAGACAGTGGACAATACTGTGGAATATCTACTGCCTCTCAGGAAGTTTGGGGGATTAAAGAAAGTATGGCATCACTGTTTTTGCAGAGTCAAAGTCCTGCGCAGACATGGCACCCTGACGGTGGCACCGAGNTTTCTGGAATACGTGAATCTGTGGAGACAGTGGACAATACTGTGGAATATCTACTGCCTCTCAGGAGGTTTGGGGGATTAAAGAAAGTACGGCATCACTGTTTTTACAGAGTCAAAGTCCTGCGCAGACATGGCACCCTGACGGTGGCACCGAGGTGCCGTCGCTCAGGGACCGTGAGGAACGGGCTGTCGTGGCCTCCACGCCCAACCGCGTCTCAGAAACACAGACCAGACGCGAGAGGCCACGCGAGAGGCGGACTCCAAAAGCCGAGGGTGCCTAGGAGAGCAACGAATGGAAGGAACCCCTTGAGTGTCAGGCTGAACAATTAAGAGACGAAGAGTGGGAAGTTGGAAAACATAACAAAACACTGGCCACGTCTGCATCTGACCTGCCCTACAGCTGAAGCCCAGGCACTTGAAGCCACGGAAGTAACTGCTCTTATACTAGATATAGGAGTACATGTGTGTACACACACACACACACACACACACACACATGAAATATAAGCCTGAACACACACAAACACACACACACGAAATATAAGCCTGAACACACATACACACACACACGAAATATAAGCCTGAATACACACACACACACACACACACGAAATATAAGCCTGAATACACACACACACACACACACACACACACACACACACACACATGAAATATAAGCCTGAACACACACAAACACACACACAC
>SJYV01029292.1:155339-211586 GCA_006410875.1 Neotragus pygmaeus | reverse complement strand
ACACACACACACACACACACACACACACATGAAATATAAGCCTGAACACACACAAACACACACACACGAAATATAAGCCTGAATACACACACATACACACACACGAAATATAAGCCTGAATACACACACACACACACACACACACACGAAACATAAGCCTGAATACACACACACACACACACACACACACACACACGAAATATAAGCCTGAACACACACAAACATACATGAAATATAAGCCTGAACACACACAAACACACACACACACGAAATATAAGCCTGAATACACACACACACACACACACACACACACATGAAATATAAGCCTGACTACACACACACACACATGAAACATAAGCCTGAAGACACACACACACATGAAACATAAGCCTGAAGACACACACACACACTTCCCCAGTGGCTCAGCTGGTAAAGAATCCGCCTGCAATGCAGGAGACCCTGATTCGATCCCTGGGTCGGGAAGATCTGCTGGAGAAGGGATAGGCTCCCCACTCCAGTACTCTTGGGCTTCCCTGGTGGCTCAGCTGGTAAAGAACCTGTCTGCAATTCGGGAGACATGGGTTCAATCCCTGGGTTGGGAAGATCCCCTGGATAAGAGAAAGGCTCCCTACTCCAGTATTCTGGCCTGGAGAATGCCGTGGACTATACAGTCTATGGGGTTGCAAAGGGCTGGACATGACTGAGTGACTTTCACTCTGATACACACACACACACACACACACACACACACACACACACACACACACGGACTTACATTTCACAGCTGGCGTTTTAAAGGAATTAAGTTTATAAAGATAGATGAAAGGAAAATAAATTGCCATGAACAACAATAACTGCTTTCTAGACATGTAAAGCCAGTTAAAGACTTTTTGATTTGCTTGTTTTTGAGATGCAAAGGGAGAGCTGGAACTGATCTGGGAGTAGGAAGTCCAGAGAGTGGAACTGCTCTGTGTAACTCAGTATGAATATTTTAGGACCATCTGCGTGGAGGAGATGACAAGAAAGATGAGAGAGGGAGTTCCCTGGTGGTCCAGTGGCTAAGACAGCAACCTTCCACTTCAGGGGGTGCAGGTTCGATCCCTGGCCAGGGAACTCAGATCCCAAATGCCATGTGGTGAGGAGAAAAAGAGAGACGGTGCAAGAAGGGCCTACTGACGCAGGGGAGGAGGCTGGGATGTGATAAGCAGAACTGGCCCAGGAAAGGCCCCGTGCTCAAAAGGCCCTTAACCAACTGCTACGTTTATGTGGACTCTGAGGTTGGTTGTGTTGCATGTCATAACTTCTCTTTTATCTTCACCAAGGACTGTGACAACCACACAGTCTGAGAGGGGATGGTGCAGTTGGGGTGTGTGCACCGAATCTGGCACAGAGGATGGAGTTCAGCGATGAGTTCAGTCTGAGTGGGTGTGGTACAGAGCAGGAACAGTCAGTGGGGGGTGGGAAGATGACCCATCAACTGAATGAGCTCAGAGAGAAAGGACTCAGAGCCACAGGCCTTCCAGAAACTTGCAAAACCTTTTAAAGTGTAAAATTCCACAGGGAGTGGAATGGGAGTTCCAGGCAATCCTATCTGGACTTTGAAGGGCAGAGCACCCAGGGCGATAGTGTGATACACTGAGAATTTCCGGCGGTTCTACACTCTGTCCATTCAGCTGAATCCCAACAGTTTTCTTATCTGTTAAAATTCCGACATTTTTTGGACTTGTCAGATAAGTGGTTATAATTACTTCTATCACTATAACCTTTAGCATTTGTCTTTGTACATCCTGATTTGTTAAGCAAGATTCTCTTTCCTTTTGGGATGTGGCGTGGACTTAGCCCAGATGAGATGTTTCCCTGTGATCGAGAGGCTAAGTGGTCCCTATCTTGAAGGAGCCAGGGTTTCACACTGTGAAATTTTTATTAAGCTCAGCTGTACTGCTGCTCTAACATTATATTCTAGAGAAAAACAGGTTGTTTTTAAATTTAAAAAAGACATAAATAGCAAATGTTTCTCACAAGTAGTACATGTTCCTTGTGCAACAATATTTATATCATTAAGGGGCTTCCCTGGTGGCTCAGAAGGTGAAGAATCTGCCTGCAGTGCAGGAGACCTGGGTTCAATCCCTGGGTCAGGAAGATCCCCTGGAGAAGGGAATGGCAACCCACACCAGTATGCTTGCCTGGAGAATTCCACAGACAGAGGAACCTGGCAGGCTACAGTCCATGGGGTCACAAGGAGTCGGACACAACTGAGAGGCTAACACTTTTAACACTTAATTTCTCGTACTGTTTTGAAAATATTTTNCAGCAGCCTGCCATCTCCTCAGGTCTTCTGTCTTCCCCAAATGCCCTCTCCCTGCCCCATGCCCCTGACTACTTCTGGGTACCTCTTCCTCCTGCAAAATTCCGTGATCATCTCTGTTTGACCATCTATAGAGGATCATTCTTGGGCCAGCTTCAGCGCCACCTCCTACAGGAAGCCTTCCCTGGATCCTCCAGCACCGTGGATTCACCACACATCTGATCTCTTTCCTATGTCATGCTGTTTTGGGGAGTTGTCTCATTGCCACCTGGGGCTGTGAGCCCCTAGGAGCTCAGCCTGTGTTTCTCATCAGACTTGTGTCTTCATAAGCCTTTCTGTCTCCTAATACTGAGGGTTCCCTGAGGACCAGCTCTCCTCTCCCTCTGATCACACTGTCTTACCTTATATTTCACCTTCAGGGTCCCAGGCAGCAGATCTGCCCTGACTTTTTCAGCCCAAGGCAGAAAGTACAAATGAAGGGTCCCTCTTCATGCCTGCTGGCTAAGGAAATCCTCCCCTGGAGTGGGGTGGGGGGGACGAGCACAGGTCTGCCGGGCAAGGTAGCACTGGCACCAGCGGGNTGCCCTGACTTTTTCAGCCCAAGGCAGAAAGTACAAATGAAGGGTCCCTCTTCATGCCTGCTGGCTAAGGAAATCCTCCCCTGGAGTGGGGTGGGGGGGACGAGCACAGGTCTGCCGGGCAAGGTAGCACTGGCACCAGCGGGTGGCTGCTCCGGTGACCCGCACGTCTCCTTCCAGACTCAGGATTTCCTGGCATCTATAAACACCTTCCCAAGCTACACTGCCCCACCGTGGGAATGGGGAACCAGAGCCAGGGCCCCCTGTCTCCCAGCATCCCTCTCTGGGTGACTCAGGGCAGTCAACCTGAAACCAAATACACTTTCCAGAGAGACTGGAGCTGACTGTGCTTGTCNAGTGCTGCAACTCATGGGGTTGCAAAGAGTCAGACATGACTGAGCAACTGAACTGAACTGAACTGAGGATCTTGTATTCCTCAACATAACAGTGTTCTTCTGCCTTCTGGACACAGAGGTATAGCTATGGACTGGTCGTGCGCAGGTGGTGGAATTGGCCCCTTAGGATGAACTCTGGAGGATAAAAGGCAGGCCAGGAAGAGAGGAAGACACCAGCCAGGCAAGACGCCGGCCTGCTTAGGCCCAGGCTCTGCCTACTGGATGCGAGACACCGTGCGTGCTGGTGGTGCTTCCCCGCCACCTGTGCTGCTCAGCTGTGTGGCTTGGGTGAATGTGTCCCCACCCCAGGTTCCAGAAGTGGGATTCCACTGTCTTAAGCCAACCAGTTTAATCCCCCTCTCCTTACTATAGTGACTGGTTTGAGGGATCATTGGCTCCTTAGGACATGACATTCCTCCTCTGACCACTGCTGACGGGTAAAGAGTTGTGTGCGTATGTGCTCAGCGGTCAGTTGCGTCTGACTCTTTGTGATCCCATGGACTGTAGCCTGCCAGGCTCCTCTCCCTTCCTGGGGATTCTCCAGGCAAGAATACTGGAGTGGGTTGTCATTTCTTATTCCAAGGGACCTTCCTGACGTAGGGGTTGAACATCTCCTGCGTCTCCTACATTGGCAGGTGGATTCTGGGTAAAGAGTGGGGACAGTCACAATGAAGCCTGGGCATTTTGTTTGCCAGCTAAGAAGAAGCGCTCTCACTGGACAGCTGGGATGCGGAGACGCCATGACCTCACAGCAGTCATTTTCCTGACACAAGAGTGCAACTTCAATAACAGTTCCCTGAGTCACTGATCTAAAAATGCATGCACCTGCTTTTCATGGTCAGTTATCAGCCTGAAAACGGTGCTACATACAATGAAGGGAAGAGTCAGAAGAATTACAGAGTGAGCTGGAGCCTACTCAACCAGGCCAGGGGCATGCCCAGTTTCAAAACTCTTAGTTCCCTGATCCAATACATTTCCTGGGTTGTTAGAAGCAGTCTAAGAAGTATTTCCTGGTATGTGCAAGTAGAAGCCTCCTGACATGTCAGGTATCCCACCTGAAATCTTCATTAACCTTGGCAATATCTGGAACTTGGTAGCTATAGAGTAGACACTCATAAATTCAATATTTTTGACGTAAGTATTCCATTTTGAAAGAAACCCTGAAATAACTCAGATTTTCCCTTTGGGCGCTATCTGAAGATGCTGGATTAGTCTCCATAATTCTGCATTCTAAAGACGTTACTTTCTTACTGCAATCCAACAAAAATCTTTGTTTACACTGCCTTAGCTGTCATTATGTGCTGAAGGAAGCTATTGATGGGACCAATATGGTTTTTTTTTCCTAAACAGTGACAGAATAGATTCTCCAGTCCAACCAAAAAAAAAAAGAAAAATGGATGTGAGATGCAGTCACAGCTGGCAAAAGTGATCAACCGTAAACACTGACTCGCTTTCTCCTGTTTACTAGGCTTTTAAAGCAAGGAGTCTTGTTTAAAGCTAGAGGCCTTTTAAAAGGAGGAAAGACTGCACTTTCAGAATGTCTGATTATTGACTGCTTGTGCACATGTGGACAAATGCGATCAGCAGACAGCCCAAGTCTCATTTCTGGCAAAGAGTTTCATATTCCTTCCCTATCAAGTGTTTTAGCAGAACCACTAATCCATAGTGACATGATCTTTTTACTCAGTTTGAGTCTCTGGAAGAGAAATTGTGATGGCAGAAAATAGCTTATATTAGAGAGCTTTAGGGATAAAGAACAAAAACCAAAGTGAGTCTCTCTGAACTAATAATAAAAAAGTCTGGTTCCTATACTTTTGGGTCACTAGGTCCTCTGTTCCCTCCGCATGCCACGTCTGTCTTAAGAGCCCTGCTCTCAATACAGCAGGGAGCTGTGTGGTCCACCAGGAAAGGCCCAGGAGTGAGCTTTTGCCTCAGCAAGCCTGGGTGACCCTGGGCAAGTGTCTCGGCTGCTGTGAATTCCAAGCTTCTTGCTGGTCAAGCCGAATGGCTAGGCTATGATTGCTAAGCTGATACAGCTCTACATTTTGACAAATCTACGCTGGATCTTAATCTACTACTATTGTATTTGTACCAAAAGTCTAAGATGGCAAGCCAACCCCCAGCCGTTTTTAGCTTTTAAAAGGTAGTTTTGAGTCTTCAACCGTGCGGACAGATGTAAAGATCCAAAAACATATATATAAATCTAAATTGGGGGGGGGGGAAATGATCCTGCCTTCAACAGTGCAAAATATGAATGGAAAGAAAGCCATGTCTATTTCAAATATATAATCACTTCAGCTGAGATATCTAGTATCATCGTGAACTTGATTATGAGATAAAAGAAGTGGGCCAGAGATGGCAATCATTTAATCTCTTAAGAACAGCTCTTCCGAAGAGCTTTTCACACTGTGCTCCATAGACTTCTAGCAGGTTATGATCAGGCTAGAAAGAAAGCATAATGATGAGGAAAATTATGTTTTCGATAACACATGCTTTTACAGTACAAGTCCTTCCACAAAGGAGGCAATAAAATGAACTCTGACCACTTTAACAGATGGCGTAATGGGTCTGTGCACAGATGTGGCCTTTCTGAAAACAACAAGTTCATAGCCTTGATTGGAGGTTTAGGAATGAGCTGAACTTTCAAGTGTGATGTAGGAAAGATTACATATTTCCAGACAAGAAAGCTGAGTATTAGTGGGTTCAGATGCTTGGAGAGATGGGCTAAAAGAATAAAGCTTAATGAGCTTCATTTTGCTAATGCAACAAATAGAGTTGAAGATGAAATATGAACTCTAAACATCGAGCCATTTATAAATGCCCTGCTAATGATGCTGTTTGCCCCTGTCGGATAGGGAAGCTTGCTTTTTCAAAAGCATACTTCCTCGGAGTGAGAAAACACCAATTGTCAGGTGATGCTCATTTTCCCTAGTAGTATGAGGTTTCAAGTAGAATATATCTTTAATAATACATGATAGGGGGACTGTGGAATTTTTTGTTTACTTATTTGTGCTTTCTTTTTTAAGGAAGACAGATAAATAGACTCTAAAGTTTATCTGGATAAAGAAATATGCCAGGAGAATATTTTTTCCAAAAAATAATAATGATGTCAAAACAAAATATAAAGCCTCAGTGTGCTTATGGCCCAGGAATTAATGAATGAGAATGGCATCCAGATACACATACACACACACACACACACATACATGGGAATTCAGCAGTGATCAAAAGAGGCATTTCAAGTTGGTGGGGATAGAACAAGTTGGTAGGAGAAGGAGCTGGGATCACTGACCCTCTGTTTATCTGTTCTGGGATGGCTGGAGTCTGTTTCCGTGGCAGAGTCTGCTATGTGGTCAACAAAACTTGTTTCCGTTTCTTCCTGAGAACATAGCTAAGCCACATTTTCCAGCCTCCCTTGCAATGAGATGCCACTGGGAGTTCTGGCAACAGAATGATAATAATATAATAATATAGAAAGAAAGAATATCCATTGTTCCTTCTAATTAAAAGCCCTCACATTTCAAAGGAGTGTACAGGACCTGACAGTCACCCCAGACTGTGGCATGGCCAAATCCTGAAAGATATTCTCATCCTGTGTTAGCAGAGACACACCAGTAATCCGAGGGATTAATTCTATATATTAATAACTTGGTTATAGGAACATTGTTTGAAAATTCGATCAAGTCAGGGCATAGTGTTATTTTTCTCACTAAATGAAGAGTACAGGAATTTATAAAAATTAAAAATGTTAACTGTTCACACTACAGTTTTAAATAATCCATTTGGGAAAAATAAGATTTCACCTCTCAGGCCACTTTTCAATGATGTGCCTCACTGAGCCAATGGAAAATCTGGCCTTACTTCTGCATAATTATAATAAATTATGGATGGCTTTGTTTACAACATACTCTCAGCATGTAAAAACTCTGGGTCTGTGGACAATAATAAGCAACATAAAAAAAAGAAACATTTCATAGTGAAACAATTCCCTCAGATTATCAGAAGTACCCTGTTCTTCAAAGGCCACCTGTAACGGCAAAGGAATGGAACTAACCAAATGGAATGAACACGAGGGCTTTTCTATGAGAATTTCAGCCGGGGAAGAGATGAAGGTTCAGAGGGCACATAGCAAGTGTTTAGCAAGTTATGAAATGCAGAGAGAATGAACAAGGCCAAATCAGTCACAGGCGAGGCTACGGGGCCGCCAAGTCCAAGCGCAGCGAGAACACTTTAGCACTGGAGCCCGCTGGGAGACAGGGTTTTCCTTTCCCTGCAAGAGTGACTCCAAGGTTAGTTATGAGGATGGGGGAGGAAGAAGGGACGCACCTCGTCCCCCAGCCTTAATGAGGGCCGACAAAGTGCAGGACCCTCCTGTCCTGATAGACCTCTCCCCACCTGCCCAGGACTGACAATCCACTCCCCAGAGGGTGACCACAGTGCCGGAAGCTGGCATGACATGTGCCTTCCAGGGTGGGTGGGAGGGCCAGGGAGAGTCTCCAAAGGCTCTAGGCCAAGNCAAGTGCCCCAGTGCTAGGTCTCCAAAGTCAGATTTTAAATCAGAGTACGTGCTTTTGCTAAAGTTACTTAAAAAGAAAAAGAAAAAAAAAGGAGAGAAACAAACAGGGAAGGAATTGAAACAATGGAACACTCTCTATTGAAATGATGTAAAGACTATAAAAGTGATGTTTTTATGTGGAAACAAGAATAAATATACGATAAATATGTATATTATAACTGTAATCTCATAAACACATATTCATTTGGGCAGAATGAAAGATTATAAACTAAACACAAATTTGTTTTATGGGCTNATGATGTAAAGACTATAAAAGTGATGTTTTTATGTGGAAACAAGAATAAATATACGATAAATATACTATGTATATTATAACTGTAATCTCATAAACACTTATATTCATTTGGGCAGAATGAAAGATTATAAACTAAACACAAATTTGTTTTATGGGCTGTTTTGGATTAAAATATTCTTTGGTATCGATATCTTTTTCAACTGAAGGAGTATTTCCTTTCTTCTTGGTCTGAATTTCCTAAACAAGGGACCTTGTCTCACAATGCCCAACTCTTCAGCAGAGCAGGCTTCCTCGGTCCCGGAGCCGCTGGCGTTTGGGGACCACTCTCTGCCACAGAGGCTGTCAGGCCTCTGCACTGAAGGGTGTTTCGCAGCATCCCTGGTTTCTATCTGTCTGAGGTCAGGAGGACCCTTCCCACTGGGACAGTCAAAACTGTCTCCAGATATTGCCAGGTGTCTCCTGGGAGGGTCGTGGGACACAACCATCCCGGGTTGAAAACCACAGAGCTAGAATACATGAACCGTGAACTTCCAGATGTTCAAGCTGGTTTTAGAAAAGACAGAGGAACCAGAGATCAAATTGCCAACATCTGCTGGATCGTAAAAAAGGCAAGAGAGTTCCAGAAAAACATCTATTTCTGCTTGATTGACTATGCCAAAGCCTTTGACTGTGTGGATCANTAGGCCAAGAACACGGGCGGGCTCCTGGTGGGGTTTCAGTGATGTGTAAGCCACGTGAGGAGCATGGGGGTGTGCATGTCTGTCATGGTTGGGGTGGGGCTCTTCCTAGCCTTAGTCTTGGGAAAAAACTGGACTCACCCATGGAACGGCCCCAGCAATACGGATTTTAGGGATTCAAATTCCTGGCCCCATCCGGTGTGACATTTTCCTCCCATTATCCAGTCTCTCCTGCCTCCAGGCAGAGCCACATCATTGATTATGGAGTATTCCAGCCACTAAAAAAGATCCTGATGATCATTAAAGACATTAGGTGCTGATCGGTGCTGGCGGAGTGAGTTAAAAGGTTCATGCCCTTCTAGTAACAACTCCATGGGGCTATTTCAGGATATTTATTAACCAAATTAAGTATTTACATTATGCGCCAGCACAGAGGCAGAGTCACTGAGGGCCTGCGTACGAGAAGATGCAACCAAGAGAAGTCATGTTGGGGAAACTGTTTTTCCAGTTTCCTAGAATTGGGGGCTGAGGACGCACTGACCCACTCCCGTGTTCTTGCTGGGAGAATCCCAAAGACGGGGAAGCCTGGTGGGCTGCCGTCTATGGGGTCGCACAGAGTTGGACACAACTGAAGGGACTTAGCAGCAACTGCTGCATTAGGCAGGCACCAGCGGGGTCCTCGTGCCCACCTGCACACAACTTGTTTATGTAGCTGAACCAAGGGACCAGGAAACATTCATCAAGATTCCAGGTGTTTTCCTTCTGGGTATACAGTCTATGTCTTAGAAAGTGGTGATTAAGGACTAGAAAAAAGGGCTTAGTTAGTAAAGAATATCTCAGTTAGTAAAGAATCCACCTGCAATGCAGGAGACCTGGGTTCAATCCCTGGGTTGGGAAGATCCCCTGGAGAAGGGAAAGGCCACCCACTCCAGTATTCTGGCCTGGAGAATTCCATGGACTTCACCCTGTAGTCCATGGGGTCACAAAGCGTTGGATACAACTGAGCAACTTTCACTTTCACTTTCAAGGACTAGAAAGACAATTAAGGAAATCTCCTTCAAAGTCTAAACAAAATGGGTCTACTCCAACAATCCCCCCCCAAAACTAAAAATTCTAATGCCCTAATGACGATGAACCTAATCTGAAAGTATTTTCTTACCCTCTGGTGCTATGGTTTCCTGTGGTAAAGGAATCCATGTTTTTCATATACAGTGATAGTCCATGAATGTTAGCCATCTGCATCCTATTGTTATTAGTTTTCCTCCTCACTTGACTGTCAACTTGCAGTTTTTAACATTTCATTACATTTGACTCACTGTGTGGTTCTTAGAGCTGACACAGTGCCCAGCACACACTGATCCAAGGAACATGTGCTGTATTGAACGTGTGAATAGGAAAGTTTGGCAATGGGAGAAAAGCAATATCACTGACTCTCTAATAGTCTTAAACCAATTACTGTGCTCACTGTGGCACTTTGCTTTCTGATTAGGCTAAGAGATTCTGTATCCTGCTAATTTAAATGTACTGGAAACATTTTACCCCCCCCCCCCATCATTACGGTCTTGATTATTTTCACTTTAATGACTGTACATGATTTCATCCTCTGGAGTAGCAAACGGCAACCCACTCCAGTACTCTTGCCTGGACACTCTATGGACAGAGGGGTCTGGTGGGCTACAGTCCATGGAGGCACGAGACGTCGGACACCACTGAGCAACGAGGCCACGTGACATCACCAAATGGATCTATAATCATCTGCATGTCTGCTGGACTTTGGAAGTGCCCCAGTCTTTCTGCTTTTATATCTGTGCCAATGAACACATCCATTAAAAACCCTTTCTCTTAGAAACAGATTCTTGAGGACTTCCCTGGTGGCGCAGTGGATAAGAATCTGCCTGCCAGTGTGGGGATGTGGGTTCAGTCTCTGGTTTGGGAAGATTCCGCCTGCCATGGAGCAACCAGGCCCACGTGATGCAACTCCTGAAGCCTGCATGCCCTGGGGCCCGTGCTCAGCAACTGGAGAGCAGGCCCTGCCCGCCGCACCTAGAGAAAGCTCGCGGGAAGCAAGCAAGACCCAGCACAGCCGAAAACAGATACATAACAAAATAAAATTTTAAAATTATATTAAAAAATAGATCATTGAGTTCATTTATTTATTCATCAGATACACACTAAAAGCCACTATGAACCAGGAGCATTAGGCGCTGAAGATGTAGGGATGAGCCAAAAAGAAACAGAGTTCCTTGCAGCTTTCAGTCCAGCCAGGGAGAGACTTAAATAATTAAACCAGAAATTAGAATCACCAGGGCGCTAATACCCTATGCCCTGTGTGCTGTGCCTAGTCACTCAGTCGTGTCTGACTCTTTGCGACCTCCGTGGAATGCAGCCCGCCAGGCTCCCCTGTTCATGGGGATTTTCCAGGCAAGAATACTGGAGTGGGCTGCCATGCCCTCCTCCAGGGGATCTTCCCAACCCAGGGATCGAACCCAGGTCTCCCGCATTGCAGGCAGATTCCTTACCATCTGAGCCACCAGGGAAGCTGAGCACCGTGGGAGACAAACAGAAGGCGCCGTGAGAGGGCAGGATAGAGGAGCCGCGTGCGGAGGTCAGGGAAGCGATCCCTGAGGAAGCGGATGGGGTTGAGATCAGAGTTAAGAGTTAACAGGGAGGTGCAGGGCAGGGAGGAGGCGTCCAGCAGAGAGGATGTCCAGCATGTGCAAGGGCCTCGAGGCAAGAGACAGCAAGTACACTCAGGGAACTGGAAGAAGCCGTGCCCCCAGGGTACGCCTGATGAGCATGGAGTCCAGTGACCCTGCAGGGTGCCTGAGACGCTCAGGGCCTGGCGGACCACTTGTGGACTCTGGTTTTAATCCAAAGGGCTATAGGGAGTTGCTGAACTGCTTCGAGGAGAGGGCTAACATGCTTAAATCAACATTTTGAAAGTGCATCCTTGCTGAGGTAGGCAGAATAATGGCCCTCCAAAGATGTCCACGTCTGAATCCCTGAAAAATACAGTTAGGTTCCATGGGAAGGTGGGGAGAGAGCTGTATTAAGAGACAGAATTAAGGTCATTGACCTGACAATGGGAGGTTATGCCTAGACCATCCAGATGGGCCCCATGTAATCTCAAGGGTCCTTAAAGGTAGGGAAGGAGAGGGCTCAGTAAAGAGACAGAGAGAGACTGGAAGGTGCTCAGCTGCTGGCTTTGGACAAGGAGGACGGTGCCGTGAGCCAAGGAGCGCAGGCGGCCTGCAGAAGCTGGAAATGGCTACCCCCCCAGAGTCTCTGGGTGCAGTGTGGGCCTGCGGACATCGTGATTTTGGCCCAGCGAGGCCCATTTTGGATTTCTGGCCTCCTGAACGGAACGCTGACAAATGTGTGCTAAGTCACTGCAGCTGGGGTGACTGGTTACGCTGGTCATGGAAGATTAATATGCGGGAGCAGACCGTGAGTTTGGCTTTGGACAGTTAAGTTCTGGATGTCCTCGGAGAAAAGAGCATGGACATTTGAGAACAGTCATCTGTGAACTACTTTCCAATACGTTGTTGTTTAGTTGCTAAGTCCTGTCCAAATCTTTGTGACCCCACGGACTGTAGCCCGCCAGTCTGCTCTTTCCATGGGATCTCCCAGGCAAGAATACTGGAGGGGGTTGCCGTTTCCTTCTTGAGGGGAGGTTCCCGATCCAGGGATCAAACCTGTGTCTCCTGCCTTGGCAGGCAGATTCTTTACCACTGAGCCACCAGGGAAGCCCTTCTCTAATAAGTGACATGGTAATTTTTTTGGCCGCACCCACAGAATATGGGATCTTAGTTCCTCAACCAGGGATAGAACCTATGACTCCTGCATTGGCAGCATGGAGTCTTAATCGCTGGACTGCCGGGGAAGTCCCATCAGGTACATGATTTTTAAATAAATCTGACTTTTCAGGATTCCAGTTTTATGTTACATTTAAAGTCAGTTCTACTTCTAAATCTCTGAGTGTATAAGCTTGAAAAGAAACAAACATTTTCCCCTTAGATTCTTGTCAGTACTTGGCAATCATTGGGGGAAAAGTGATATTAAAAATACTGGATCTAAACTAAAGGAGGAAAAGATTCCATTAAAAAGGTAGCCCATATATAAAATTATCTTAAAATACTTTAATAAAAAAATGCATTGAATTTATATAAAGAAAACTACAAAATTCCATGGAGACATACAAAAGGATATTTTAAAATGTCCATATGTGTATTTCTGGATGGGAAGATGAACACTGTAAAGATGCCAAATTCTTCCCAGTTAATTTATAGATTGAATGCAATTTTTATCAAAACCCCAAAGGGAGGTTTTTGGAACACCACAAAAATGATTCTACCATTCATCTGGAAAATAAATACGCAGGAAGAGCTGAGAACAATGTGAAAACAAGAAATACCAGGTTTCAGAACATATCAGAAGAACTGGGGTGGGGGGAGTGTGTTCCTGGTGTTAGACTGTGGGAAGAGAGAGGATCACAGCCTGGAAAGATCCCCTAGTCTGTAAAAGAACTCAATACAGAATGTGATAATCGAGGCATTTTATATGAACAGAGAATATCTATTATAACCAATGATACAGGGGAAACTGGCAAGCAAATCAGAAGCACAAATGTTTAGATCATGACCCCATGCTAAATACACAACTGAATCCCAAAGCACCAGACAACCTGAAAATTCAAACCAACCAAGAAAATGGAAGTGGAGATTAACCTGGTCTCTAGATGCAGAAAACTTTCTCAGTATAAAAACAGTGGGAAAAAAAATTGTGAAGAAAGAGATCACGAGTTTGAATACATGAAAACTTAAAATTTTGTGGATCAAAAAATCATTATAGAAATTAAAGGAAAACAGCACACTGGCAAAATAGCTGTGATAAAAATGGAAATGGGTAAATATTCTCATGTAGAAGAGAAAATAGTCAAATGACACGGAGAGATAATTCACAGAAGGGGGACTAGAGCGAGCTAATCAACATGTGAAAACGTTCAATATTGCTAGCAATCAGGGAAATACAAAAATGAGATACTGTTTTCACCTATCAGCTTATCAAAGATTGAAAAATAAACAGCATGCAGTCATCAGCGAGAGCACAGAGGGCGGACGCTGGGAGAGGCAGCGTTGTTCTCAATGAGGCAATTTAGTGAGAGCAGCCAGGAGTCCTGAAAGTGAAAAAAATCAAGCTCATACTCTCCAGGGTGGTCTTCCCAAACTAGGAACCTCTCTGAAGGAGGTAGCAGTGTGAACAGATGTGATTGTGGGGCTTCCCAGGTGACACCAGTCGTAAAGAGCCCGCCTGCCAGCGCAGGAGACAGAGACGGGGGTCTGCTCCCTGGGCCGGGAGACGGCCCGGTACCCGCTCCGGCACTGCCCGGAAAACCCCACGGACAGGGCAACGGTCCTCAGGGTCACAAAGAGCCGGACAGGACTGAAGCGACCTCCCAGGCAGGCGGGCTGTTTACAAACTGAAAATGGCAAAACGGTTGAAAAGCATGGGGCCTAAAATTCAGTTATTTTAACAAAAAGGTGGAGAGCAACAAAAAAGACTACATACCAAAATATTGACAACAGTTGTTCCCAATTTGCTAGGAATGTGGTTGGTTTCTATGCTCTTTTTCTTACCTTTTTCCATTTCGGAAATAACTGTACAAGGAGTATTTGTTACGTTTGTAATCAGATCTCTTCCCCCACCATACACATGCACAAGAACCACTCTCCCCAACCACACACACACACGCACAAATGCCCAAGCAGTCAGCACGCGCACACACACACATGCCCGATCCCTCTGCACACACACACACACACACACACACACACACCCAAATGCCTGAGCCATCAGCACACACAGACACACGCGCGCGCGTGCGCGAGAGCCCTCAGTGCACACACACACACGCACATGCAAATGCCCGAGCCGTCAGCACACGCGCACACACACATGAACATGCAAATGCCCGAGCCGTCAGCACGGACGCACACACACATGCCTGAGCCCTCAGTGCACACACACACACACACACACACAGACACATACGCAAATGCCTGAGCCGTCAGCACACACACACACACACACACACACACACACTGACATGCACACATGCACACACACAAACGCCCGAGCCTTCAGTGCACACACACACAGACACACACGGACACATGCACACGCACACACACAAATGCTCGAGCCTTCAGTGCAAACAAACACACACACAGACGAAAATGCCTGAGCTGTCAGCACACACACAGACACAGACACACACGCGCGAGCGCACACCCAGACGCCGCCTCTCTACTTCGCCAGCTCCCCACTGCTCGCAGTCATCAGCTAGGGGAAAAGGCAGGGCTGATAAACCCTCCTGTGAGTGATGGCCAACCAAGGGAGAGCACCGACGGGCACTTGGAGGGCTTAGACGGCAAGAGCGCGCAAGAAAGGGAGGAAAGCAGCGATGCCCGATGCTCGCGCAGCGCTGGGGAAGGGACGCGGGCGCTCGATCGCGGCCCGGTCTGCGGCCGGCACTCGTCCCTCCGGGTTTTCCTTCTGTGACTGCACCGCTGACTGTTCATTGCACTTGACACTCTAGAATAAATACATCCCCGGACGGAAGTCTTCCTGAAATCAGCTCCCAGCTGGGAAGGAAAACAAAACAGAGCCTTTTCTTAGCTTGAATCAAACGGCAGGCACAGGGAGGAAGCGAGCCTGAACTCCGCGCTTGGCCTTCTTGCCGAGATGGGAGCCTTCGTGTCTTGGCTCTTCCCCGCCGTCTCTGTGCCCCGACCCGCCCCGCCTGCCCGGCGAGCTGGGCTGCGCTGAGGACTCAGACCTGCCCCTGCCCCGCCGCGTGCTCCGGGGGAGACCAGGCCTGACCTGCTCGGGTGCATCCCGGTTCCACCCTCCGCCCAGAGTAAGGGCAGGTAGGCACGCTTTTCCTTTCAGAGACTGTAGAAATCACTCAGCTCACTCTTTCCATTTCATGGAGGAGCAAAGTGAGGCTCAGAAGCGCCAGTCAGCTTTCCTAAACCTGCACAGCCAGCTGGCAACAAAAGCAGACCAGAAACCCGAGTCCCTTGATGCAGAGCACAGTCCTGTGCACAGTAGTGATAACTCGGGCCTTTCTGCGGCCAGGAACACCTCTGTCAGAAATCCACGGGGCTCCTACTCTTGTTCTTTAGTGGCAAAGCCCTGTAGGACTCTCTTGGGACGCCATGGACTGGAGCCCACCAGGCTCCTCTGTCCACGGGATTTCCCAGCAAGAATACTGGAGCAGGTTGCCATTTCCTTCACCAGGGGATCTTCCTGACCCAGGGGTAGAATCCATGTCTCCTGCATTGGCAGGCGGTTTCTTTACTGCTGAGTCACCAGGGAAGAGAGGTTGTGTTTCACACAGAAAGAACACCAGCAGCTCAAAGCTCCCTCCGCCCTGCATGCAGTGCCGGGAACCAGGCTCCGGGAGTCCTGTTTCCAACTCCTGATGACTCTCACTTTACATGCGGACGTGGGATAAACTCCGGGATGAGGATCCTTTGCTGTGCAATCAGCCAAGCTGTTCACAGCCGCGCAGAATTACTGGCTGAGCAAGACCTGGGCCTGGAATGCCCTAGACCATGACATCACACTGAGTGTCCTCCCCAGAGCGCCAGAGAACAGTCCAGTAATTTGGGGCTGGGAAAAGAAAGCACGAAAACATTTCAAAATATTAGTGCTTCAAAATTATGTGGTTAGTGCGTAGTTGAAAATATTCCACTGAAGTTCTTAATTATGTTTTTGTCTCACAAATGCCAGGCTGTCCTTAAGAAAAGAGCCCTTAGCCAAACTTGAGTTTAAGGGAAGCACTGGCATCAAAACTAGAGGAATTCGATCATAAAAGGGTTTAATTAATGCTACATGAATAGGTGTAGACTCGAGTTTAATTAATGCTACATGAATAGGTGTAGACTCAAGTTTAGTTAATGCTACATGAATAGGTGTAGACTTGAGTTTTGAGCACTGGTGAGGAAGTGAACGATTAGAGGGGAGTGAGTGCTCCTGGAACGTCCTGGAGATTAGAGTTTTGATCGACTTGACAGAGCATCTAACTGGAAGAATAAAAAGTGGTGAGGACCAAGGGGAAAGCTGAATGAGCAGACCAGAGACAGAGGCCAGCGGAGAGCGCGAGCGCTACAGCAGCCTGAGCTACAAGATGAGGGGGCGCAAAGGCCTCCTCAGAGCTCAGAGCCAAGGAGGAAAAATCTGCGAAGCAAAATGGAAAGTAACCGAAACCAAAATGCATTCTTCTCATAACATTGACTTACGCCTCGTACGCTCTGCTGACACTCAGTATATCAGAACACTTCAAGAAGAATTTTATAAAATCTAACGTGCATGCTTTACTTTGGATTTGTGAAAACTAAACAAAAACCTTAATAATATTGTTCTTAGTGGATATATAGATATTAGTGGCATGTTTCTAAAAAGCAATCAAAACAAAGGTACTCTATCACACGCATTATTTAACAAACTATTAGAGGGTCTTGCCATGGTGAAAAGGCAGGAAAAACAGGTAAGAGAAATTAATAGGAGAGGAATATCACTAATTACGGAAGTCATGCTAATATAACCCAACAAACGCAAAGGAAGCTACTAAAAATTGCTGAAGTAAAATAATTCAAGAATATTTACCATGTAAAACATATTCCAGGATAACAATAGCATTCCTTTTCAATGACAGTAATTTATATTTTTGTTTTGAAAACAGATTTCCCTTATAACAAGGGCAAAATATATCTTTTCTTAATATACTTTCATTGAGTATCTACTTGGTAACTAAGCTGATAAAGCGATACATAAAGACTTCTCAAAAGTCAATAATAAGAAAAGTAAACAACATAATAAAAAATGGGCAAAAGACTTAAACTAAAGAAGATACACAGGGACTTCCCTGGGAGTCCAGTGGCTAAGACTCCATGTTCGCAATGCAGGGGGCCCCGCCGGATCCCTGGTCAGGGAACTAGAACCCAGATGCCGCATCTAAAGATCCTTCCTGCTGCAACAAACAGCTGGTGTAGCCACATGAATAAATATAAGATAAGAAGATACACAGATGTAAAATAAACTCATGAAAAGATTTTCAACGTCACTAGGAAAACATGACTGGAAACCACAATGAGATAGCCACCGCGTGCCTTAGAGCATGGCTCCGTTTACAAAGACCACGGACCGACGAAGACGCAGAGCAGCTGGAATTCTCATTCACCGCTGGCCGGAATGAAAACGCTTTGCAAAGTTTGGCGGTTTCTTAAAACGTTAAACACACACCTACCATATAATCTAGCCATCCTTCTCCCAGGTGTTTACCCAAGGGAAAAGGCACATATGCAAAGACTCATACCCGAATGGCATAGCAGCTTTATTGCCACTTCCAAAACCGAAAAACCCAACTGGCCATCAACAGGTGAATGGATAAGCCAACTCCTGCACATCAATAAAATGAAATACTCCTCAGGATTAAAAGGGGATGAACTGCTGATAACGTGGATAAATCTCAAAGTAATTAGGCTGAGTCAAAGAAGCCAGCTCAAAAAAAGAGCACATATTGAGTGATTCCATTTATATAACATTCTAACAACGGGCACGATCCACAGTGTCAGAGGCCACTTCAGTGACTCCCTATAAAGAAGAAGCAGGAAAGTGAGAAGGTGTAGGAGGCTGGGATTGCCAAGGCATACCAGAAACATCCTGTGGTGATGACTGTCTTAATTATCTTGGCTGTAGCGCTATTTCATTTGATATACATCTCAAAAACTACTAAACTGTATACTTTAATTATGTGCAGTTTATTACACGTCAATTCTATTGCAATATAGATGTTGAAAAATGCTTTAGGTAGAAGATCACTTATACCATCATCTTTTATAATGGCAAAAACCCAGTAGGAAATCCAAGTGTCCCACAAAAAGAAAACAGTTCAGTAAACTATGGTTCATCAATTTATCATGAAGCCTTTCTGTTGTTAAATAATGTATGTGGTGCCATGTAGCTATAAATTAGTATTCTCTCATAGTAGAATATGAAATGATATATACAGCATAACTACAACTATACAAAACCCTGTGATTAGATATGGCTGAAGACTAAAAGAGGCCATGGAGAAAACTGACAGTTGTCATCATAGAGTAAGATAGTATATGTACAGATGTAGAGTTGTTGAAATAAATTTTTCTTCTTTAAAAAAGAATAGGATGCTTGGTTTTCAGAGTTTTGTTAACGTCTTTCTAAAGCTCTCTCTAAAGTAGTCAGAAAGTTCAGGGACTTGTCTGGTGGCCCAGTGGTTAAGAGCATGCCTTGCAATGCAGGGAACATGGGTTCGATTCCTGGTCCGGGAAGTAAGATCCCACAGGCCACAGGGCGCAGCAACTACTGACGTGCACATGCCCCAGAGGCCACGCTCCACGGCCAGAGGGAACCTCTCCTCCCTGCAGCTGAGCAGGCCCGCACACGGCAACGAAGACCCTGCATGCCGACATAAATAAATAAAAGGTCTTAACTTTCTTTCTAAAAAATAAAAAAGCATTCAGGAAGTTCAGCAGTAAGAGACAAAGAAACTACGTGAAATTTCAGTGCTGACTCTCCAACAGGGGAGTAATTCTTTGCCTCTTTGCTCTCTCCAGGCCCCCGGCTCCGTTCCCACCTGTCCCCTACTGCTCTGATGCCCCATCTCCAGGACGCTGCTTTCTTCACGGCCTTGCCATTCTTGCCCCAGCTCCATCGCGATTCTGCACACCACGCCTCATGCTGCCTTCAAGACAGACTGCATCACCCCTTCCCCTCAGTAAAACTATTAGAAGACTCGCGCTGCCCACGAAATACGGTTAGCTACATAACAGCAGCCTCCCGCGAGCTACCACCACCTCTACGTCCACCCTTATTTCTCACATTATTTCCTTATTCCCGGAGTCTCGTTTCTTACTCCTTAATTCCTAGGCACCACCCTAGGTTCTGGGAGTATAAAAATGAATATTATTATTTGTGTGATGGCTAATTTTTTGTACCACCTTGGCTAGACTATGGTGCCTATCTGTTTGGTCAGACACCAGTCTAGGTGTTGCTGGGAAGGTTAATTTTTAGGTATGATTAGCCTCTAAGTCAGGAGACTTTGAGTTGGCAGGTTACACTCCAGGTAGGTGGGACTCGTCCAACCCTTTGAAGCTCTTATGAGAAAAGAGAGAAGTTTCCCAAAGAAGAAGTGATTCTGCCTCCAGGAGGCGGTATAGTACCCCTGTCCGAGGGACTTCCGGGCAGTCCAGTGGTGAAGACTCCACGTTCCCCTGCAGGGTTCCGGTCAGGGAACTAAGGTCCCACATGCCATATGGTATGGCCAAAAAAGAAACAAATATAAATTACAAAAAGGAAAGAAATCTTGGCTGAGCCTCCAGATTCCCTGTGGACTGCACACTTGCCAGCTCACAATCACGGGAGCCGATTCCTTAAAATAAGTCGCTCTCCAAATATACACGTATCCTATAGTTTCTGTGTCTCTGGAGAACTAATACCATAATGGCTCCTACGTGTATGGACTCATAGGCCAACCCAGGAAACAGAAATATCCACAGAACTCAGAGGGCACCGGAGTAGCCCTTCTGCCATAAACAGTGAAAGATACATTTTAAAAAATGGTTTTCAGAGATTGGACAGCGAAGGGCAGGGCCTGTGATTCTGTAGAGAAAAAGCAGAAGCAGTGAGCCCACCAGCTGCCCTGACTTTCTGCCTAGAGGTGCCCTCCAGGGCGGGATGCGGGGGAAGGAGACTCAAGCAGGGGACAGCGGTTGCCCTGAGCTGAGGAGACAGAGGTCAGAGTTCAGGGCATGAAAGTGAAGTCGCTCGGTCGTGTCTGATGCTTTGCAACCCCATGGAGTGCAGCCCGCCAGGCTCCTCTGTCCGTGGGCTTTCCCCACAGAGCACCTAACGTACTCAGCNCTGAACTGAACTGAACTGATATTAGTGCTGGGCTTCCCAGGTGGCTCTAGTGGTAAAGAACCCACCCATCAATGTAGGAGACATAAGAGACTAGGGCTCGATCCCTGGGTCAGGAAGATCCCCTGGAGGAGGAGATGGCAACCCACTCCAGTATTCTTGCCTGGAAAATCCCATGGACAGAGGAGCCTGGAGAGCTGCAGTTCATGGGGTCAAAAAGAGTCAGATACGACTGCATCGACTTAGCATACAGCACATATTAGCGCTATAGCATGAAAACAAAAATGATCTTAATGAGAAAAAGCCAAGCTCTTTATTTCTCCAGCTCTAAAAGCAAAATCCACATGGGACTTTTTTCTTGGTTCAAATATTTTATTCGAAATTAAGTTATAAAAGTATATGATGAGCTTAGTCACCAGAGAGACTCAGTTCTCCCTGCAGAGCTGTAGTTGAAGCTCTGTGGGGATTCTGCAGTGTATTAGACTACAACCAACTTTCTGGGGTGCTCTGATTTCATGAGCACTAAAATCCTGCACAAGTATTAAAGGCAGGACTTGAAAGACCCTCTGAGCTGACCCAGAGTCCAAACATTCCTTGCCTGTGCTCCCTACTAGGAGATTCTGGCTTGATCAGTCTTAGATTTTTGCTCATAGCCAGCAGCAACTGTGCATGCCACACAGCCAGTACCTTAAGCTCTCAGAGGGATAAAATGCCTCATCACTCAGCAACCACTTTGGCAGACTAAAGGGTGACATTGATTGGCTCTGAACAAGTGAGTAAGAGAAACCATGTCCAAACCTCCGGAGGAATTTATGATAGGAAAAAAAAAAAAAGCTCTTTTTAACCCAATCTTTCACAGACTGATAAATAAATGCAAATCCATTTGCAGTGGGAAGTCCAATCACTCAAATGAGCATACCAACAAAGTCACTCTTAGAAAATAACACATTATTTTATTCATTTATTCAATGTCTACTGAGCCTCTGGAATGTGCCAAATACTGTTCTAGGCCTTTGGGATACAGCCTGAATGAAAATTATCTCTCACATCAAGGAGAAAGAAAATAGATAATATACTGGGTAGTGACAAGTGCAAGGATAGTGATTGCAAGCATGAAATTAAAAGACACTTGCTCCTTGGAAGAAAAGATATGACAAACCTAGACAGAGCATTAAAAAAGCAGAGACATCTCTTTGCCAACAAAGGTCAATATACTCAAAGCTGTGATTCTTCCAGTAGTCATGTATGGATGTGAAAGCTGGACAATAAAAAAGGCTGAGTGCTGAAGAATTGATGCCTTTGAACTGTGGTGCTGGAGAAGATGCTTGAGAGTCCCTTGGACAGCAAGGACATCAAACCAGTAAATCCTAAAGGAGATCAACCCTGAATATTCATTGGAAGGACTGATGCTGAAGCTCTAATACTTTGGACACCTGATGCAAACAGCCAGCTTACTGGAAAAGACCCTATGCTGGGAAAGATTGAAGGCAGGAGGAGAGGGGGATGACAGAGGACGACATGATTGGGTGGCATCACTGACTCAGTGGACATGAGTTTGAGCAAACTTCAGGAAACAGTGAAGAACAGAACTGTGTGCTGCAGTCCATGGGGTCACAAAGTGCCGGACACGACTGAGCGACTGAACGACAACAAAAGTGCAAAGCAGAAAAGTAAAATAGAAAAAGTATACAGTGAGGAGGGAAACGGATGCTGCTTTCACACAGTGGTCAGCGAAAGAAGGCCTGTTTGATAAGAGACCTGAAAGAAAGAAAGGGACAAGGCTAGCCATCCTGGTATTTGTGAAAAGAGAGTAGCAAGAGCAGGGTGCTACATGAGCCATTCGAAGGCATCAGTGTTTGGAACAGAGAGGAGAGAGAAAAGAGGTGATTCAAAGGATAGTCAAGCCAGATAAGATGCCACCTGACAAGCTATGCTAGGACTTAAAGTTTTCACTGAATGAGATGGGAAATAACTGAAGGGCCTTCAGCAAAGGAGTAACATAACAGGCCACAACTTACTTAAAGGAACTACTCCGGATAAAATATCAGACGAAAGGAGAAAGGAAACTGAGAAATCAGTGGAAAGTTTCTCCAGCTGTTCAAGGAAGAGTTGACAGTTTGAGCCAGAGGCTTCCCTGGTGACTCTAATGATAATCTGCCTGCAATGTGGGAGCCCCAGATTTGATCCCCGGGTCAGGAAGATCCCCTGGAGAAGGGAATGATACCCACTCCAGTATTCTTGCTTGGAGAAGTCTAAGGACAGTGGAGCCTGGTGGGCTACAGTTCATGAGGTTGCAAAGAGCTGGATATGAGTGAGCAACTATCACTTTTTTTCAAATGCAATGGAGGTCATGAGAAATGGTCAAATCTGAATATATCTTCAAGGTTGAATGGACAGGCTTTGCTGACAGCTTGGATAGGAGTGTGATAAACCAAGAGGGTAGTTTAAGAAAGTTGAAGAAAACACATGAGTCTAGAGAGAACATCAAGGAAGCGAGGCTCAAGGGTTTAAGAAAGTTGAAGAAAACACATGAGTCTAGAGAGAACATCAAGGAAGCGAGGCTCAAGGGTTAACAGTTAACAGTGGAGAGTAGTTAGTTGTGCCAGGCATTAATATAGGTGCTTAGTGTGTGGCCAGTCACTTCAGTCGTGCATGACTCTTTGTGACCCCTGGGCTTTAGCTCACCGGGCTCCTCCATCCATGGAATTCTCCAGGCAAGAATACTGGAGTTGGTTACCATTTCCTTCTCCAAGGGATCTTCCCAACTCAGGGATGAACCTGTGTCTCCTACATTGCAGGCTGATTCTTTACCACTGAGCCACCTGGAAAGCCCAGGTGCTTTAAACTCACTTAACACTCATAACACTATGAGGTGTGTAATTGTTCCCCATTTGAGGGTGTGAGAGTTGGACTGTGAAGAAAGCTGAGCGCTGAAGAATGGATGCTTTTGAACTGTGGTGTTGGAGAAGACTCTTAAGAGTCCCTTGGACTGCAAGGATATCCAACCAGTCCATTCTAAAGATCAGCCCTGGGTGTTCTTTGGAAGGAATGATGCTAAAGCTGAAACTCCAGTACTTTGGCCACCTCATGNAACACCTGCCAGAAATAAATCTCAATACTCAAAAGAAGAAATCAAAAACCTTGACTCTCGACAACAGAACACTCGTAACTGTGGTAGGCAGAATTTCAAGGAATAGCCTTCAATATTCCATATTCTCTAGTTCCCAGACTCTGTAGATGTTATGAGAGAGCATTCCCATGGTGGTTATATAATCCAGGTGGCCCTAATCTAACCACAAGAGCCCGTAAAAGCAGAAAGTTTCTCCAGCTGGAAGCAAAAGAGGAGGTCAGCGAGGCTCACAGAGTTACGGAGCACGGGACACACCACTGCTGCTTTGAAGGCAGGCCTACGTGAGAAGGAAGGCAGGCGTCTTCAAGAGCACAGAGTAGGCTGGCTGAGAGCCAGACAGAAAACAAGGGCCTCTGACCCACAGCCACAAGCAATGGGGTTCTACCAACAACCCACGTGGGCCTGGAGGCAGATTCTTGCCATGAATTTCTAGATAAGAGCTCAGCTCAACCAACACCTTGACTCCAGGCAGAGAACTCAGCAGAACACATCAGACTCACAACCTGCAGAATTTGAGATCAAAACAGGCTGCTCTGAGCTGTCAGGGTCCTGATAATCTGCCGCTTAGCAACAGAACACTCATAAAGTCCACATAGAATCCAAGAAGACATTCCCGTACAGGCTGAACAGAAAGCATGACCCATAAACAGCAGAAAATTCAGTCAAAAGAAAGAGAACCAGAAACAACAACACGCCAGAACTGGCAGGTGGGGACTTTGAATTATGAGTGTGCTCCAGGACTTAAAAAAGAATAAACAAATACACTGAAGAGAGGAATGGAAAATATAATTACAGAAGAAATTATTCGTAAAGTTAAAGAAATGGAAATAGAAAGTTTCCAAATTGAATCTGAGAAAAAAAGGTTGAAAGTGAAACGGAAAGAACATCAGTGACTGTGGAGCAACACACAGTGGTCTAGTGTGCATGTAACTGGAGGGCCAGGACATCAGGGGGGAAGAGAGACAGCTGAAGGAATGACGGCACACACTGTCCAAATTTGGTGAACACTAGAATCATCCCGATCCAAACCCAACACACTCTAAGCAGGATAAAGAACACTATTAAAAGGAACATCGTAATCAAATTGCTGAAGACAAACCCCAAGTCTAAAAGCCGCTAGAGAAAAAGATACATTTAGAGAAAAAAAAATATGAAAATTACCATTGACTTGTCATCAGAAATAATGGAAACCACTTAGAATGACAACTTTAAAGTGCTGAAATATCCTTCAAAAATGAAAGAATAAAACCTTTCAGAAAAACAGAAGCTGATAAAATTTCCAGCTAGACTGGAAATGTTAAGGAGGTTCTCTGAAGTCGCAGTCATGTCTGACTTTTTGCGGCCCCGTGGACTGTAGCCCACCAGGCTCCTTTAGGCTTGTCAGAAAAACACAGCATGGAAAACTAGATCTACGCAAAGGAAAGAAGAGTCCTGGAAATAAAGGTAAGAAAGGAAGAGAGAGAGAAAAAAAAAGGAGAAACAGGAAATATAAAGATGACAGGCTTAAACCCCACCATACTGATAATTACATTAAATGTAAATATGATAAACTGATTAAAAAGCAGAGATTGTCAGAATGAATAACAAAGTTACTCAACTATATGCCAGCCTTATTAGGAAATCCACTTTAATCATAGAGACATAGACAAATTGATAGTAAAAGAATTTTAAAAACATAACAGAAGAGGAATGGCTACATCAATATCACTTCAGAACAGAGAATATTATCAGGGATAAAGAGATATTGTATAGTAATAACAGAGTTAATTAATCAGGAAGACATAATCCTAAATGTATATATACCCAATAACAGAGCTTAAAAACACATGAAGCAAAAATCTGAGAGAACTCAAAGAAGAAAGAGACAAGTCTATTATCACAGCTGACTATTTAATACTCCCCTGGCAGTAAAGGATGCACCACAGAGAGAGAAGCAGTAAGAATAATGCGACTAAGCAACACTGGCAGCCAGCCTGCCCCGACGGGCATCTATCGGGCCCCATGCTCACGTCTAAAAGACGCTCACTCACTCCATTCTCACGGAATGTCCACCAAGGCAGATGCTGAGACACAAAGAAAGTCACAATAAATTTAAAGGAATCGAAATGAATTAAATTAAAAATGAGTAACCAAAAAAATCTGGACAATATCCAATTATTTGGAAATTAAGCAACGTATTAGTTAATAACCCATGGTCCACAGAATAAAATACAAGGAGAATTAGAAGCTATTTTGAACTGGATGATAATGAAAACACAAAATCCCTGGAATGCAGTTAGAGCAGTGCTTATTATGGAAATACAAAAATCGAAACGCTGACATTGAAGACGAAAAAGAAAGACTAGAGTCAGTGATGGAGACATCTCCCCGAAGCAGTCAGAAAAAGGTCGAGTGAACCAAAGTGAGGAGAAGGAAGCGAGAAACAGAACAGCAGAAATCAGTTAACTGGAAAATGGAAGAACAGCACAGAAAATAACTGACACTAAAGACGGTTCCTTGGGAAGACCAATAAAACTAGTAAGCCTCTAGCCAGACTGATGAGAGGAAAAAAACCCCACAAATTACCTATATTTGGATTGAAAGTGATACAATCTTAGTTATTAGAAATATTGTTAAGAGAATGTCATGTATAATTTATGCTACCAGTTTTGAGCTTAGATGAAATGGACTCACTTCCTTTACATTTAACATTTCTTCTAAAAAAGAGAACAAGGAACAGAAAGCACACTCCGAGCGAATATGGCAAAATGTCCAAATCTGTTCAGTTTGGTTGATAGGTACATGGGCGTTGGTCACGTTTCCTTGCTGCTTGAAATGCTTCTTAAGTGAAATTCTCAATTAACTGAGGGAAAATTATTTCTCGGGATCATTCAGTCACCAAACATGTATTGCTCACTTGCCGTGTGGGGGCACTGCAGCGGGGCCTGGGAGCGCGGCAGCCAGCCAGAGACGAGGCCCTGCCCAACGCGATGCCACCGGCAGGGGGAGGTGAGCAAGGAACCAGGAGAGATGCTGCAGACACGTGAGCGCCGCGAGGGAGGCGGGCCTGGGGCGGCTGCAGGCACAGGGAGGGGCTGAAGGGAAGCAGCCACACGTGAGAGTAACAGCGTGAGAGCCCGGGGAAGTGAATCCAGCTGCCAACACGCGGGCCCCAGGCCTGGACGAGCCAGAAGGACCAGAAAGCACGGTGGTGTGAGGGGAGCCTGGACAGGCTAGACGTGTAAGCTCAGCAGCATGTCACTGGAGGCTTTCAGCAGAAGAGCTGGTTTTAAGGCACGTGGGTCAGCAAGTAGCAAATGGATCCTGGGAAGGGGAGGCTGGAGGCTGGAGGCGCTTGCAGACTGCAGGGGCGAGGCCGCCGGTGGCAGGCTGGCACGGTGCCGATGGGGCGGGCTGGCACGGTGCCGATGGGGCGGGCTGGCGGCGGCTGAGATTTGCCACCTGTGACATGAGCTGATTGCTCAAGGACTCCAGCTTGTCTCCTTTCCCCTACAAATACGCGTCCACGTGGAAATAGCCGCCCCCTCCCCTCGCCTGGTCGTTGCTCCGAGGACCGGCTCACGCAGCAGCCTTGGGGAGGCTCTCCACCTCCATCAGCCTCAGCGGGTGGTCCGAGTAATCCTGAAGCCACCGGGTGCCCCAGGTGACGACCACCCCACGTCTCGCTGGCTCTGCGTTCAGGGCCAGACACAGCCAAACGCAGGCCGGACCAGCGGGGCCACTGCCGGCAGCTAGTACCTCGTCAGCTGCCACGCGGCCAGGACATCGGAAAGGCAGCAGCCATTTGAAAAGAGAGAATTTTACATAATAAACAGACAGGTGTCGGGGCCTAAAACGGCAACACGGAAACACGGCAGTTATTTTTTAAAAAGAAGGGGCGCGGAGCCACCACCCTAGGAAGCCTCTACCATCGTCAGGGCCGGAGACACAGCGGGGAGAGCCTGAGGTTACGGGGACCCAAGGCTGGTGGCGGGCCGGGAGCCTGGAGCCCAGCCTCGAGGGGGCTGCAGCTGGGTCCCTGAGGGGTCCACGGTGAGAAACAACTGGAACTGGAGCCAGTGGCAGGCGCTGGGACGCAGCGATCCTCCGGGGACCCCAGGACCTGGGAGGAGGCGGGCAGGAGGAAGTCAGGGAGTCTTCCCCGGCGCCCTGCACGCCCCAGGAGGGGCGCGAGCGGGGCTGCTAACGCGGAAAGGCAGCTTTCCAGTTCTGGCCCGAGTGGCCGCCCGGCTAGAGAAGGGCGGGTTTCGGGCTGAAAGACAGGCGCTTCGCCGCCAGCACATGTTGCTCCACCGCACGGTCCTGTTTCGTCAAATAGTTCCGTTCATTCTTGACGTGTGCCTTCATGGAAATGGTTTCATTATCAGCAGAGTCACTTTTGGAGATGTTAAGTCTATTTTCCAGGGCATGTCACTTTCACATCTGAAAGTTGTCTGGAATACAGGGCTCTGCAGATGCCATGCGCGGGGCTGACACTAGGCGTTTTTACCTGAAGCCACGGAGTGTCTGAGCCAATTCCTAAGCAGGCTGATCAGAAGGCCAGGGTCCCCAACAGGAGAGAGGGGTCTGGAATTTTCAAGGAGGAGGAAAGGACAAGTCTTTTTTTTCCCCCCTCTACGTTCCTTAGTCTTAGCCACAGAAAACATTTTTTTCTTTAAGCCAGGGACTGATAATTACACAACAAATTCAGTTTAAACTCTGCATTAAGGACTATGTAACAATGTAGGCTGCTTGAGGACAGATTCTCCTCCTTGAACACCTTCTGGCTAATCCTGCTGTCTTAGAACATATATTATGGGAGTGGGTCTAGTAAGATCTTTACCACCTTGAGACATTCTTTTGATTTATTGTAATAACCAATTAAGTATAAACCCCCTTGCTTAGACTAGGAGGGGGCACTCTCTGCCCCTTTCTGATGCCTTGTGTCAGCAGGCTTCTCTGTCCCTTTTTCACTTTAATAAAACTCTGCTACACAAAAGCTCTCGACCAAGCCTGGTCCCTGGTCCCGAAGCTAAATCTTCGGAGATCACGAATCCAATATCGTTCACCAGAAGCTATCATCTCTATTTGCATAACATTAAAAAATGTATGTTTTGGGTTTCTTTTTTATTGACTCTAAGATATATATAGATATATAGATATTTATGACCACTAATAAATTAGATGTATATTTATGATCACTAATAAAGAAATAAAGAGCCTCTTGATGAGGGTGAAAGAGGAGAATGAAAAAGCTGGCTTGAAATTCAACATTCAAAAAACTAGTATCACGGTATCTGGTTCCATTACTTCATGACAAGTGAGTGAAGTCTCTCAGTCGTGTCCGACTCTTTGAGACCCCATGGACTATACACAGCCCATGGAATTCTCCAGGCCAGAACACTGGAGTGGGTAGCCTTTCCCTTCTCCAGGGGATCTTCCCAACCCAGAGACTGAACCCAGGTCTCCCGCATTGCAGGCAGATTCTTTACCAGCTGAGCCACCAGGGAAGCCCATGACATGGCGTGCCTTCATGACAAACAGATGGGAGAACAGTGCAAGCGGTGAAAGATGTTCTTTTCTTGGGCTCCAAAGTCACGGCAGACAGTGACTGTTTTAAAAGATAGATGCTTGCTCCTTGGAAAGAAAGCTATGACAAACCTAGACAGCATATTTAAAAACAGAGACATCACTTTGCTGACAAAGGTCTATATAGTCAAAGCTAAGATTTTTCAAGTGGTCATGTATGGATGTGAGAGTTGGACTGTGAAGAAGGCAGAGCACCAAAGAATTGATGCTTTTGAACTGTGGTGTTGGAGAAGACTCTTGAGAGACCCTTGGACTGCGAGGAGCTCAAACCAGTCCATCCTAAAGGAGGTCAGTCCTGAATATTCATTGGAAGGACTGATGTTGCAGCTGAAACTCCAATACTGTGGCCACTTGGTGTGAAGAGACGACTCATTGGAAAAGACCCTGATGCTGGGAAAGGCTGAAGGTGGGAGGAGAAGGGGACGGCAGAGGATGAGATGGTTGGATGGCATCACCGACCCAGTGGAGGACAGAGGAGCCTGGTGTGCTGTAGCCCCTGAGGTCACAAAGAGTTGGACATGACTTCTTGACTGACCACTGCCAACAACAACATGTAGCCACTTACCGGATTGCTTTTAAATGATCTTTAAAGGCTTGTTTGCAATGATAGCCAATATTTGCAACTATGAGTGAATGACACCCGGCAGGAGACTGGATCCGTGTGAAATTTCCTTTCTCCTTTATTCACCAATTTCATTAGGTGACCTCTGTAAGCATCAAAATCTCCCACTGACTGAGGCTACTTCGGGCCCAACACTCTTTTCTGGTTCAAAGTAAAATAAGTGAGAACGTGTCTGATAGGTTGAGAGACTTTGGAAGAGAACTAATTCTTTTCAGAGGTTATATTTTCATGAAAAGTCTCATTTTTCTATTAAGTCCCCTAAGGCAGTACTGCTTAAATTCTCTTTGGTAAAGGACCACCTTCAAAAAATTTTCCAGTGTGTTGCAAACTGATACTTCGTAAAACTTAATAAAAATGAATCACTAGAAAAGTGAAATAAAAAGACACGCAAGATAAAAATTGCAATTTTGTATTCCTAGTTCAACCAATAGGAAATTATATTGCAATAAATAGTACCAAAATAAACAAAAGGAAAAAGGACTGTGAAAACTGTCTGCTGTTTGTTCACTGACAGTATGCATGTAGGCAACTAATTCCTAGGATCACTATTACACTTGTAACTTTTTTCATTTTGAGGGAAAAAATGAATCCCCGTATTAAATGTCTATACATGGGGTCGCACAGAGTCAGACACGACTGAAGCGACTTAGCGGCAGCAGCAGCTACACTGTGAGTGAACAGACAGTACAGAAATACTGCAGCACAGCTGGCGAAGAATCCTGCCGGTGCAGGCGACGCCAGAGAGACCAGATCCCTGGGTCGGAAGAGCCCTGGAGGAGGGCACGGCAGCCCACTCCAGTGTTCTCGCCGGGAGACCCCCGTGGACAGAGGAGCCTGGCGGCCCACGGTCCATGGGGTCGCAAAGAGCTGGAAGACTGAGCACACACACAATAAAAATTTTAATATGGCAAATCGACTGGCTTCCTGCCGATAATTTTCTAAGCTGGGTGCATTTGGGCGTCTTTGCCAGCAAGGCTGCTTGTAGGGGATCGAGTACATCTAAACGATTTCTAAGTTTTATTTTCATAATAATAATATGACGGTGATAATAAGAACAGGAAAGAAACTAGTCTCACAGAGTGAAACAGAAGAGGCTTTCAAGCAATTTCAGTAAGCTCGGTTTGTTCATTTTACAGTTTCATCTAAAATGGAGAAAGTGTGACTACATTTTCAGAGTTCTTTAAATCCTTCAACAGAAGCCAGTTCTAGCCAGTATATTTTGTAAGTTATGGTTAAATTTAAGTTATCTTTTGATGAAAGAAGTGGATTCTGGACTCATGAATTTTCTGGGCATAGATCTTCTTTTGATGGAAAATAAAATTCAAAATGCCTTCTCAAACCTTACAGTGTCTTGTGATAGCTTTTCACAGATGTGCAGTGCCGAGATCATCACCTGCATCATTGATTGTTGCTAAATTATGGAACGTGTGTCATAATGATCTGTAGAAATTCTGTTCTTCCAAGCTGCTAGCTTTCGTTTTTTGCCCTTTGATCTTACCAGCCATTGATAAACAGGTTTCTTCTTTGCATGGAAGCTCTAAGGCTGTTAAAAAACACTGAAGGTATCAGATACGTAGCAGTCCTGCTTGTCCAGTTCCTATCTTCAACAAGCCAGGGCCAAACTGTCTTCTGATGTGACAGAAATGTACAGGGTTCTTCTGTAAATCGAACGTTCTCAAACAATTGTCCTCTTGATCATCCTGATACCTCAGCATGTAGCAACAGCTGTTCATGGCCTGCTTCCACAGGATCAAGTAACACAGAATAATTTGGAATGTAACACAGCAGGCTTTACCTAATCGTGATCTTTAGGGCAGCACTAAGCCCACGGGTTAGTTCCACCGACATTTCTTTTCAGGGCAGGACTTNGTTGGTTTCAAGGATAAATATGTGACCTTGTGAGGAAATAAAGGTTCAGAGATGAAAAGTGCCAGGTCTCATACTCAAGCCTACAACCATCGTCATCACGAGGAACCATCTGATTGAGACAGGCCAGGACAAAGCCTGGAAAAGAGACAGACGAAAATTTGTAAGCATTCGTTACAAGACTAGTAACAGGATTTAAGTTTTGGACTAACTTTGAGATTTTGGTACCACAACCTCAGTGACCCAGTCATTAAAAACACCCCCTACTTAAGGGTTAGTAAGAGCGAGACCAAGAGCCCATTTAAGTTACCACCACTTCCCTATGACATTTCCCCCAATTTTGAAACTGTCAAAATTGAAGTTTAGTTTTAAAATTGGGTTTGCTAAAATATAAGTGCCCAATAAACTTGGGTTGAATATCATATCTGTAAAATACAAAGCATGTTCCTTTCCCCAAAAGCAACTAGAGTTGCATTTCTGGTAAAGAGTGGCTTTGGCTCAGAGAATATTCCTTGTGACCTATTTGGGGTGCTCCTGCTGCTGCTAAGTCGCTTCAGTCGTGTCCGACTCTGTGCGCCCCCATAGATGGCAGCCCACCAGGCTCCTCCGGCCCTGGGATTCTCCGGGCAAGAACACTGGAGTGGGGTGCCATTGCCTTCTCCAAAGCATGAAAGTGAAGAGTGAAAGTGAAGTCGCTCAGTCATGTCCAACTCTTAGCGACCCCGTGGACTGCAGCCCACCAGGCTCCTCCACCCATTGGATTTTCCAGGCAAGAGTGCTGAAGTGGGGTGCCATTGGTGTGTCTCTGTTTAATGGCAAAATGTACACATCCCATAACAGAGTGAAACCACTGGTTTTTTGCAACACCTTTCAAACCCCAATGAGGCAAAAGTAACTGTGACCTTCAAGAAATGATCTCCTCAAGGGAACCCTACTTTTCTTTTATAGCAAACAAGCCCTCATGGTAACAGAGAACTAAAAACTCTGCTTTGTAAAAAGGCTTCCAAAAAAAAAAAAAACAACTAGTCTTCATTAAGAATAGAACTTTTGCAGGGCAAGGACTCATCCTGCTACTTGGAGGCCACGGAATGGCTTTCCTTCTCCAGAATCCATGGAAAGGACCATTACATCCAGCACACCTAGAGTGAGGCACACAGAGGCTTTCTGATCTGCTCCAACGGGATTGGCAACTCTCTCTATTTAAGAATAGAGAAGATCAAATCACCTGAGAACTCCAGAGTGCCAGCAACAGAACCCATGAGATATCCTGCTGGCAGGTTCAAAGACTTAGCAAAAGTCACCTTCTACTGGCCCCTTTGATGGTCTGGTGACAAGAGAGAACAGTTTAGTCTCCTGAACACGCACGTGTATACACATGTATGACTAAGAAGACAGAGGGAAATCTCAATGACCGGCCCAGGAAACGGGCAACCTCTTCCTTCCAACATGCTAGGTCTCTATATTCCCCCCCACATTTGGCAATCTGCATTCTGAATTAAACAGGACTATAAAAGGATGACCAGACCTCCAGAATACCACCCAGACAACCATTAGAGGAGTAAAAAACCTTATAGCAAAACACATTTTAATGTGGAAAACAAGGGACTTGGACTCTATTAGGCGGCTCTTCTCAAATGGCATTTGTTACTACAGATGGCCCCCTCAATACAGGTCAGATTTCAGCAGAGAGCACTTGCTTTCATTCTGGACAAAGAGTCCACACGATTCTAAGTCTCTCTCTCTGCCCAGCAGATTCTGAGGAGGTGAAAGAAGGCAGAGAACTACAGAAGTGACCCCTGTAAGATAAGAGCTTCCCACTGCAAGTTACTTGGCTTTCGTAAACACCCTCTCGTGAGGCCACATCAGTGACCCGGCAAGGTGGGCAGAGCAGGTATTATCTCCATTTTAACAGGTGGAGAAACCGTTGGCTTTGAGGTGAAATGACTCACTTGCACAAGGTCACAAGTCAGGCAGTTAAGGAGCAGCCCAAGCAGGAGAGGAGCCCAGCCCTCTGACAAGCAGGCCAGTGAGATTTCCACAAAGTTCCCCAGCTTCCTTCTCTTTTAGGATGAGAGGAAGCAGAGGGATAATGGCTAAGAGGTCAAATGGATCCTGACACTGGTAGGCCTGCACTGCAATCCCAGCTCTGCCTCCCATTCGCTGTCTGGCCTTGTGGGGGTTCCTTAACCTCCCTCTACACCTCAGTTTCCTCACCTGTAAAATGGGAATAAAAACAGCTTACCTCCTACTGTTGCAGTGATGAGTAATGATATGATGGACATACACCATTCAAATTCATTCACTCAACAAATGTTTGTGCCTGGCACACAGAGTGTAGGAGTTACAACAGTGATCAAGAGGCATAGCCTTGCTCTCATGGAGTAAAACTTCAGATGAAGTAAACAGAAAGAGTAAATGGATAAACAAAGTGTGTTAAGTGCTATTAAGGTAACAGGTGAGTGATGGAAGAGACTGACAGGAGGGAGACAATTTTTAAGAGTGGTCCCTGAGGAGAAATTTAAGTTAAGCCTAAAGAGATCATAAAAGGTAATCCATGTACGGAATGGAAGGAAAAGCATTCCAGGCAAAGGGAACAGAGTGTGCAGGCTAGGGTCACAACCCTGGCGAAGGCAAATGTGACTGCCATGTAGCCTCACAGGATTTGGGGAACAACCTTTAGAAAGGCTGTATCTGTATTTTTAAAATAACAAAGACAAGACTCAAAAGAGGTGAGGTGTCTCGTCCACAGTCACAGCTCCTGGGACCCTAGCATTCTGCCCCTTGACACAGTGTCAGCTCATTCCCTCTAAGGAAGCCTCTTGCTCACTGAACTCCCCTACTTACTTCACAGACAACTGTTTTTTGTGCCCATGAAGAGATCCAAAAGCACCTTGGAAACACAAATGACATCACAACTTCCAGAAACCTAGTCAACCATGCCCTGACATCCTTACTCCTCTGCTCCTCAGACACAAGAGTGAGAACTGCTGGGACCTTACCCAAAGGCCCCACGTCTTACAGCAAGCGAGCAGCGAACAAGAAAGGAAAGGGATGTCCTGGAAGGAAGGGCTTGTGGCCTGTTTCAGAAGGCGAGAAAGAACCACCACTGCAGAAGAACAAAAGCATCAAAGTTCCTCTCAAATGAGCTGCACAGGAAAAACTAATTATTTCACTTGAACAAAACAACAAATCCCTAAGGCAGTGGTTCTCAACTAAGCCCCAACCAAGAGCACTCTGAAATTTGTTGGGGCGCTGAATGAGCAGAGCCCGGCATGTTCAATGCCTGCAAAGGCCAAGATGGCCCTATGATGACCATATTACCCGAAATATTAACAGCAGCCCCCCCCACACACACACACACTTCAATGTCAATCCCTCAAGGGATTAATATGCTTCAACTTTTCCTGTAGTCCCTGGTTCAGCAGCTCTTCCTAACCTCTAGCTGGAAAAAGAAAAAAAAAAAGGTTTTATAGCTGAAGAGTCTGAATTTTAGAATCCAAATGCAAGGTCATAACTCTGGCATGGAACCTGGTGGCAGAATAAGGAAAAAGAACATACTGGTAAAACACAGAAAAGAAACTGGAAAAAGGGAACTCCTACTCTAAGATTACATTCCTGCAACACAGAAAATTCTACCTGTGACTTTTGAGAACTGTCTTATAGTGCTTTTCTGTTTAAACTCAGGCACTAATGACAGCTCTCTTTAAAACTTAACTACAATCACCTCAAAAATACACCTGACCCTTTCTGGACCAAATTTTGAAGATTACTAAGTTCAAGATGTCTAAAGCTGATCAAATGATGTCTGAAAGTGCCAGAGGTAATCACACCCTACCTACATCTCTTCAGGGCAGTGTCCATGATATCTAGAAGTCTGTTCAGGGATTAAAATTCCATCCTAGCAATTAAAAGCCACTTTCAAGGATTACCCTAAATTAGTCACTATTCCTCCATAAAACTCATTTCACAATCAGTTTAAAGAATTGAAAAAAAAATTAACATTATTTCCAGAAATAGAGATCCAAAGTGTCTCCCCTATTTCACAAGACCAAGCAGTGATCCAACAGATAAATCCTCCGTGGAGCAATCTTTCTTCTACACAGCATCTAAATTTTCTGAAGTTGCCCAAAGGAGTCTGAATATGTTAACTTCTTTACTCCAGCTCGCCAATTAGTAAATAGCAGCCCCACACCCCTTCTGACCAATTTTCTGGAGGCCTAACCTGGTTTCTCAGGTTAGCTAAGCAGACAGACCTGTTTTCCTCCAGAAGCTCCTGCCAGTGTCTTTTCTGCCCTGCCAGAGTCTAGGAAATCCTCCTCCAGCTTTTTGCTGACCTGTCACCAGAAGTTCACAAAATGAATTCATCCAGGTGCTTTGACTCCTCCTTTCCCCCTGACATGTGCCAACAGCAGGGCAAGAGAACTGCCATGTCTTGGTCACAAAAAGATGCAGAATACTCAAGCACTTTAGCATGGAGGAGAAGAAAAAAGATGGAGGGATCCAAGAGTCACTGAGCCAAGGCTGTTACTGCATGCAGCACGGGTAACCAGAGCCCCGGTCCTGCAAAGCCTCCCAGGGAGGCTCCCTGGCTTGGCCCTCCGACCAGCAGGCCACACCTGTCTATGGCAGCAGTCTATCGGCCGCTCCATTTTAAACAATTCAGATTTCCAGCACAGTCGCAAAACTGGGCATTCACTTCTCCAGCAAGAGCAAGTGCCCTCACCCAAACCCCACTTGGCCCCAGTCTTCTCTTCACATCCTTTGTCTGAGATGCTCGGTTGAATTGGATCCCTTCTGTGTTACCGGTGCACCCAGCACAATGCAGCAGTAACAGAAAGGAAGCACGGAGGCCGACTTGCGACCAGCCAGACTTCTCTGAGGACGGGGAGGCCAATGAATGAGACTTCAACAGGCATCCACAAGTGAACCAACGCCTTAAGTCCTCACACACCTGGCTCTCCTCGGCCTCTGAGAAAGCCTCAATTCTAGAGAGTGGGTATTCCATTCATCCCTTGGCTTCGAGAACCAAGGGAACGACAGCCAGATCCAGGTCGCGCACTTTACCTCCAGACCTTTTGCGTACACCCGTGCGAAGGTGCGGGGCACCTCGGCGCGCCCTCCCTGGCACCCCACCCTCCGAGGCCTCCGGCGCCCGCGGACTCACCACTGTGCGAGCTGAACCACCGGGGTGCGATGTGCAGAGGTAGAGCATCCGCTAGCGAGGCTCGGGAGCCCAGGTACAGCATCCCGTCTCTATGGTGACCGCCACCCGTCTCCTGGTAACCATTGCCGTGGGCATAGGTGGAGTCGGACGCCGACCCTCCGCTGCCTGGCGCCCTCTCGGCGTCGCCGGCCCCCCGGGAGGCGGGGGTGTAGAGGCCAAAGGGCACCCCGCTGGCCGTGCTGGGGTCCATGCCCATGCCCGCCACGGAGCTGACCGAGCGGCTGCGGAGCCCCATGGCCCCGCCGCCCGCCCGGTAGTGCCCGAAGTGGGGCGCCCCTCCCGGCGGGGGCACGGCGCTGTCGTCGGTGGAGACCCCCGGGAAGGGGCCGCGCGAGCGGGCCGCCGTGCTCTGCTTGCCGCCCATGCTCGCCCGGGCCCCGGCGGGGCGGGAGCCTGCAGGCCGAGACCCTCCCCCTGTCCTCAGCGGCGGGGGCAGGGCTGGGCGGGCATACGGGGGAGCAGAAAGGAGACCGGAGGGGAAGGGAAAAAGAAGGAAAAAGAGAGGACCCGGGCGGGACCCAGACTACGGGCTGCAGGCGTCCCGAGCCCGGCGCATGTTTCCCCTCACGGTCCGGAGAGGCGAGGAGATGTGTATAAGAGACAGCTACAATGCTGTTTTAATGAAGAGTCTGAATGCTGAAACATTAGCCTCACTGGTCAGGTCACCGTGACAGTTCTCTGAGCATAGGCCTTCCCCATTCTAGTCTGCTGTCCGGCCCTTTGAATTCAGGGCTTGCTGTCAGCACGGAAAGCACCAGAGTTCTGATATGGCAGCCCTTTGGCTATGTTCGACCGAGGGATTTATCTTCCACAACCTACTCAAATCCTCCCCCAACAGCTACCAAAAATTCCCCTGGTGAGAAATGCTATTATGAGAAGGAGTGGCTGCTCTGTGACTCACACTGTTTCATTAAAAAGATTTTTTTTTTCCCAAACAAATGTTCAGTAGAAGAATCCAAAGGTTTTCCAAAGCCACAGCAAAAACAGAACAGCTCATAATACTATTTCTCAAAGGTCTGCCACTTCATAGGAGATTCCTATACCTCAAAATACTGGAGATACTTAGATTCACTCTTCTTTTACATTGCATTTGGCCTCTGCATTTGAGAGGAGGTAGGAAATGGGGTCGTACAGAGTTGGACAGGACTGAAGCGACTTAGCAGCAGCAGCAGCAGCAGCAGGAAATAGATGGATTAAACACAGGCAACATGACTGGGCTTGTTCAGATATTAAGATGGAAGGCAGCTAGCTTGCAAGCCAATCCTAAACACAGGCCTTGAATTTAAGCAGAGTTCATCAGGGCAACTGGCTGNAGCAGCAGCAGCAGCAGGAAATAGATGGATTAAACACAGGCAACATGACTGGGCTTGTTCAGATATTAAGATGGAAGGCAGCTAGCTTGCAAGCCAATCCTAAACACAGGCCTTGAATTTAAGCAGAGTTCATCAGGGCAACTGGCTGCAACGGTATCAATCTTTCAGCCATTTCCGACCAGGACTGAGGAAATCTAACATTACATTTCGTAATGCTTATTACAGTAGTGGGCAGTGTTGTCACAAAGTTTCTTTGAAAAGCTGACTTAGGTGGTGCTGTACCTTTGAGGGCATTAGGAGTGTGTATGATCTAAAGAGAATAAAACAATATTACAGAAAACTCATTCATATTTATGGTATATCCATCGGTTTAGACTGGAATCCCTAGGGCTCCCCCAAATCCTTGCAGGATTCCTGGAGTACTAAGGTGGGAATCAAGATAAAGAATCCTAACAGCTTTCTCTAAGGAAAAGCACCATCTCAGCAGAGGTGGGGGGTTAGGGGTGTTCTCCAAACACTGGAGAAATGTGGGCAAAATGACCAAGCTGGCTAAGGTCTCAGGGGTCTCAGCTTTGCATTCTCCTCCTACCTCTGTCTCAGATGGTATGGGCGACTCCAGATTTAAGTTTCTCCACATGCTAAAAATCAACTTCGACTTTAAAAGACAATGTACAATACAGAGGTGACTAATTATAGAATAACTGTTTTTGAAGCATGGCTTATTTAATTACATTTTGTAGAGGGCTGAAGGTATGATCCATAAGCAAGCTGGAGCCACGGTAAACCGAGTGTAATTCACCAAGACCAAGAGGCCAAATACACGGAGGTTTCTCCAAAGATTATCCTTCAGAGACTAAGGTGTCACCTCAACAACCAAAGTCTATATAAAGTCTTTCAGCAAGGAGCATCTTATATTCTTTACTTTGGGTTAAAAAAAAAAAACAAACCCTCAAATACAACAGATTTTAAAATTTCTGGGGGAGAAATAACATTTTGGTCACCAGCACTGCCTTCAGAAATTACTTAAACAGCAGTAAAGTGTCAATGTCGTGGAAGGAGGAGAAACTCTTACTTACATTTCCTTAAGTACATTTTGGCTTAGGATAAATTTCAGACATGGGTTAAAAGAGCAGTGAATAAGGCACAGTGAAAACAGTGTTCAGTGACCAGAAAGAAAAGAGGCTCTAGAGATGACAAAGATACTGAAGGGCAAAGATAATTCCAAAAACATGTTTTTCTTTTGCAATTTCCATTGAGAAGAGGACCGCTCATGTTGGCACATATGAGGAATTTCTTCTTAGTAGGCTCCTGACTGGAAACGCAAAGGACAGATGACCTGCCCCAGCGCAGACAGAGGACTGAGGAAAGAAGGGAGAGTGTGAGCCAAGGGCAGGGAGGAGGCCATGCCTGTAGTACCTCAAGGGCAAGCAGGCGAACCTGTGTGTTCAACAGGGGAACGAAGGAGGAGGCCACTCTGCCACGGGCTGCAGTATTCAGACTCGCTCACAGAGGAGTGAGGAAGCAAAAATTCTTAGAAAGAACAAAGTAATGCTACTCACCTTCGCCATAAGTATACATGCCCGGCACCTAGGGACCCTGGAAGCAATCAATCTCAGCTGAATAAATCAATGTCTCAGTTCAACAGATCCACACATACAGTTTCATACTCTGTTAAAAATTAAAATGAAAAAGGTGTTTTGTTCACGTTAAAGTCTGGATTTATCCTAAGAGCTTGACTTGTCTAGCTTCCCGGCTGGGGATGGAAGAAAGAGGATTTAACTCAGGAAGCCCTCCTGCAGCACAAGCAGCTAACAGCACACGCNCTGTTAAAAATTAAAATGAAAAAGGTGTTTTGTTCACGTTAAAGTCTGGATTTATCCTAAGAGCTTGACTTGTCTAGCTTCCCGGCTGGGGATGGAAGAAAGAGGATGTAACTCAGGAAGCCCTCCTGCAGCACAAGCAGCTAACAGCACACGCGCCTCAGGAGGAAAAACCAGGGAAGGAGGAGGACGGAGGAGGGGGCCCTGCCCCAACCACCTTCTGTTCGGAGCGACTGGGGACCAGGGCAGACTGGCTCCGGCCTGCCTGCAGGAGAAAAACGCTTGGTTCCGCGTGAGAGAAAATGGGCAAAGACTGAACAATGCTCTTGCTGGATGGCTACACCCTCTGGGAGCAACAGAAGACAACACCTGTGTGGATTCCACTGGGGAATCTAGTTTAGAGATGCTGAAAGGCAAAGAAAAGCATTCGGAGTTCTCTGGGGAGAGAAAAGTTGAATCCATGGTAGGGGTGCCTTTCATTTATAGAGGGTATTCTGACTACATTTTTAGAATCATTTGTGACAAATTCAGGTTCTACTGAACCCTGGGAGCTGCATTTGTTAACAAGGCTCTGGAGAACACTGGGCAGAGTCAAGTTTGCAAACCCTGTGAACCATTCACAGAAATCAGGAGAGCTCAGTGTTCGCATCTGCCTCCTTCTCACTACAGATTTGGGAGTGCACTATAAATTCTTACCATGCCTCCTCTAACTTTACAGGGCGCAGCCAACTCCTCCTTCCTCTTTACTCCCAGCAGAGCAAGGCTGTACTCCCAATTCCAGCAACTCCAGGGAGATCTCAAGGTAAACAGTCTCACCAGTCTATAAAGTGCCCCAGCTGCTGCTTTAGGATTCAACTTGGTTCTTTATTTGCTTCACACTTGAGGGTTGCTCTTCAGGTTATTCACTCACAACCCACAACTCACCCCTCATCCATTCAACCTATCAAAATCAGGAACCCAACTGTTGGTTTCAAGGATAAATATGTGACCTTGTGAGGAAATAAAGGTTCAGAGATGAAAANCGTGCTGCAGCCTCTAAATCAGGATGACGTCTTCAGGATGCTTTCTGCACCATCGGAACCTTCTCCCACACAAAATGTAAACTCCAGTCAACGTCTGTTGACAATCTAATCCCTTCACCTGTACAGTTCAGACTGCATTGTCAGCGACAGAGCTGAAAAAAGAAATTCTTCCGTCATATCACCAACATGTTCAAACTGCACGTAAACAGCAATGTGAGTGAAATGATCACGCTACCATGAAAAAGCACATTGCTGACTTTAATTGCTCCATGAGTTAGCCCTCTGCACCGTGAGCTGGTTCCAGAACAGGCTGAGCTGTGGGGGCTCTGGAAGCGGCACTTGAGCTACGCTCTGTGTTAGGGACTCGCCCAACATTCCTAGCAAATACCTTTGAAACCATCTTTCACCAGGGTCTCACCAACTGTATATGGATTTTAGTCTTGGCGAGCTGAAACGCTACTTACTAGGAAGCCTGTGAAGCCCTCATGGTTATATGTGAAACCCTGAACATCTGCTTCAATCAGCTTTCGAATCCAATATCCTTTTGTTCAAAAACTTCTCATGGTTTTGAACTGAGCTTTTTTGGATGCCATTAAAGAAACAGTTCTGTGCCACTGTGAGTCCTGCCACCCTACACCCTGTGAGGGGTCCACAGACCCATAGCCAGCAGGGCTCAAAAGATCACCGAGCACTACGCTTTCGAGACGTCAGCCTCAGCGACAGCCGTAAACAGCTGCGGTGTGCGAGGGATCGCAGCTCCGGAGAAAACAAACACGGACTCTTGCCTTTGCTTCTTCAGAATCGCTTCCACCTGCACCTTTGGGTTTACGCTCTTGGCACATTCAGAACGACGAGGACTTTCTCACCAGAAACCAGACAGATAAACCAAAGCAACTCCAGGGAGGCTGGTTCTACCTTCTGTAAACTGAGGGGGGAAATGACCAGCATACCTTTTATTTCCTTAATTAACTAATAATGTGAAATAATAAAAATGAAAATTTTGATTAAATATGAAAACTTGTAAGGTATAAAAAGAAAGGCTTACATTTCTGCAGATTTTTAGATACTTTGAGAGTACAGCTGAGAAACCAATCATGAATAATCACACACTGTAACATGGTCCTACCGCACAGGGTTATTTGCTACATAATCTGCACCGCACACAACTCACTATTTGGGCTTGCCGGAACTGAGGTGGTCTACACCCTGTTCCGTGAGACGAGTCTGCCATTTTGAACGCAGCACCATGACAGCGTCAAACCGCTCTGAAAGCCTCTGGCTTCCCAGGTGGCGCCCGGGGCAAAGGACCCGCCCGCCAGCGCAGGAGACGCCAGAGACACGGGTTCGGTCCCTGGGTGGGGAAGAACCCCTGGGGGAGGCAACGGCAACCCACTCCACATTCTTGCCTGGAGGATGGACCCCATGGACAGAGGAGCCTGGAGGGCTGCAGCCCACGGGGACGCAAACGTGCGGAGGTGGGCAGAGGAGGGAGTCGGGCAGGACCGGCCCCGGGGCTGGCTCTGCCGTGCGTCCCCGGCCCAGAGTCGTGTTCAGGGCTCCACAGGGGACATGGGGGAGGAGAGAGCGGCGCCTCTATTCAGAGAGCACTGCCTGCGGGAGCACTCCACAGGCAAGCACGAGGGGGGCACTCCCCTGGTGGCCCAGCCTGCCCTCCACTGCAGGGAACGCAGGTCCGACCCCTGGGCAGGTAACTGAGACCCCACACTGCCACAGGGCAACTAAGCCCGACCCAGAACAAGAGCCAGTGCGGCCATAGTAAGAAATTAATAATAAAAAGATTATGGTGGATCATTTAAATAAATATATAGATAAGCATGCGATGAATGAATGAAAGACACGATAGCCCTGGATACTCATGGATCTATTATCCTGGTCCTGAAATTCGGGAGCACTTTAGTTTTCTAAACTGCCCAATCATGGTCTGCATGAGTAGCTTACTCCTTCAAACAGTAACAGTTCCTTTGATGAACAGAGCTCTTAAATGTTTGTGCACCATGAACGCTTGTGGCAGTCTGATAAAGATTCTAATTTCAAATGCATAAAATGAAGCCAATTATACTGAATAGATATGAGTATTAAAAAAACAAATTGGCAAGAAGGTATTATAGGTGCTTCTTCATTAACACACTACAGAACAAGACTTTAGTGGCAAGACCAATACCCAGTGGTGGGAAGAGGGGCGGGAGGAGTCAAGGCAAGGAGGAGTCAGTGCGATTCCAGAGCAGCGAAGAGGGTGTGCGAGCTCACGGCGGCCACACCGCCTAAACCATGACCCCAAATGTCTGTGAGCCCCTGAGGGCAGCAGAAGTGGGTGACGGGATGAGACGGTTGGATGGCATCACCGCCTCAACGGACACGAGTTTGAGCAGCTCTGGGAGACAGTGACGGAAGCTGCCTGGCGTGCTGCAGTCCACGGGGCCGCAGAATCGGGCACGACTGGGCGGCTGAGCAACGACCACCTGTTGGTGGCAAAGTCCGGGACACTGCTAAGAGGACGCGGCCCGGCTGGCCACGCTGCTGATTTAAAAACATGCTAAATACCCGTCAGAGATCTACGTTCACAAAACCCAGACGGGAAATCCTTGAATTGAAAGATTTCATTCACTTGTACCCTTACCACCACATTCAGGCTAAGTTCTCTTTTTCAAATGCATCTCTCTTTTTCTAAATAAGAAAAATCATATAATACACCAAAGAGTGGGCTTCCCAAGTAGTTAAGAATCTGCTTGCCGTTTCAGAGACTCAGGAGACAAGGATTCGATCCCTGGGTGGGGAAGACCCCCAGAAAAGGAAATGGCAACCCACTCCAGGATTCTTGCCTGGAGAATCCCATGGGCGGAGAAGCCTGTTGAGCTACAGTCCATGGGGTCACACAGAGTCGGACACAACTTTGATGCACACACAGGTCGAGAAGAGACTTGAGAGCAGGCTCACGGGTAAAGGCCGAGGTGTGGAGCCGAGCTGGTGCGGACGCAATGGACGTGGAGGAAAAGAAAGGAACCCGGATGCCCCCAAGGGTTTGGGCATGAGCGACAGGAAGGATAGCGTTCCGCGAGGGTGGAGTTCTGGAATTAAGATGGAAAATCTTAAGAGAAACAGGTGTGGGAGAGAAGATCAGGCGTCTGGTTTTGAAAGTGGGGTTCTCTATCACATGTCCTTGCAGAGAGCTGGACACAGAAAAGCTAAAGCAATTTAAATGCTGCAACAGGGACTGATTAAGTTAACTATTATATACTGATAAGCTGTTGAAAGAACATCGGTTATAAAGAATGAGATCTAATCACAGTTAGGAAAGTCTGTAACATACGCAGAGCGGCATGCAGCACTTTAATGATATTTTGCATATACACAGTCTATGTCTGTCAGTCTGTGCACACACGTGTTACTTCACACGCTCAGAAAAAAATCTGGATGAATACACACCAAACAGCTAATAATATTTACCTGGGGAATGAGACTGGCAGAGGAGAGGATGAAAGAAACATTTTACTTTATCTATTTCTATATTGTTAGAACTTCCAAGTGAAGAACATGTGGTATACACATAATATAAAATGTTTTAAATGATGCCTGGTTCACATGGAAGCAAACACTCTCAAAGCTAGGCACGCTTCCTGATTGTGTTTTTGTTTTTTCACTTTATTGAAGTACAATTGACTGATAATATTGTGTGAATTTCTTCTGTATGGCAAAGTGACTCAGATATACATGTGTATTCCATTTCATATTCTTTTCCATTGTGGCTTGTCACAGGATACTGAATACAGTTCCCTGTGCCGTATAATAGGACCTTGTTGCTTATCCATCCTATATATAACACTTTGCCTCTGCTAAATTGGGAATTCTGCTAATTCCAGACTCCCAACCCTTCCTCCCTGACACCCCCACCCCCATCCTTTGCCACCGCAAATCTGTTCTCTGTATCCCTCGGTCTCTTTTTGCTTCATAGATATGCTGATTCGTATCAAATAAATGGTCTCATTCGGTATTTGCCCTTCTCTTTCTGACTTACTTTGCTTAACAAGGTCATCTCTAGGTGTATTCATGTTGCTGCAAGTGGCATTACTTTATTCCCTTTGATGGCTGATAATATTCCATTGTGTAAACACACACATACACACACAATATATATATACACCACTTTTTCCTCATCCATTCATCTGTTGATGGACATTAGTTATTCTTTGAAGTGAGGCAGAAACTTTGTGACTGAAGCTCTTGGCTGGAGCAGCAATTGGTCTGAGATCCGGGGTGGATGGAGGTGGGAAGTAAAGCGTGTGGAAAGGGGAAGGAAGGGAAGACAAGAGACGGGCATACGTCAGAGATCTGACACGGAAGCTGGGACAACACTCCGTCTCTGGACAGGCTTACACGCGGCGAGCACGTGCTTTCAGTTTTTAAACACGGAAGACTTTAGGCAACTTGGGAGCTCTCCAGTTCGCCACAAGCCCCACCACTCCCTATGACCCCCCACCCAGCGTGAGCCGTGCATTTCTGTGACTGCAGGCAACGACTGTCCCACCCCTGTGCTGACACATACTGGGCTCTTACTCTGGGCTGGGCACTGCATTCAACTCTGCCTTCTACTCTACTGGGCACATCAGTCAGTTCAGTTCAGTAGCTCAGCTGTGTCCAGCTCTTTGTGACCCCATGAATCACAGCATGCCAGGCCTCCCTGTCCATCACCAACTCCTGGAGTCCACCCAAACCCATGTCCATTGAGTCAGTGATGCCATCCAACCATCTCATCCTCTGTCGTCCCCTTCTCCTCCTGCTCCCAATCCCTCCCAGCATCAGAGTCTTTTCCAATGAGTCAACTCTTCACATGAGGTGGCCAAAGTACTGGAGTTTCAGCTTCAACATCGGTCCTTCCAATGAACATCTCTTTTAGGATGGACTGGTTGGATCTCCTTGCAGTCCAAGGGACTCTCAAGAGTCTTCTCCAACACCACAGTTCACACACATCAATTCTTTGGCGCTCAGGTTTCTTCACAGTCCAACTCTCACATCTATACATGACCACTGGAAAAACCATAGCCTTGACTAGATGGACCTTTGTTAGCAAAGTAATGTCTCTGCTTTTGAATATGCTATCTAGGTTGGTCATAACTTTCCTTCCAAGGAGTAAGCGTCTTTTAATTTCATGGCTGCAGTCACCACCTGCAGTGATTTTGGAGCCCCCAAAAATAAAGTCTGACACTGTTTCCCCATCTATTTGCCATGAAGTGATGGGACCAGATGCCATGATCTTCGTTTTCTGAATGTTGAACTTGAAGCCAACTTTTTCACTCTCCTCTTATGCTTTCATCACTGGGCACATAGGTAACACCAAAAGATCGAAAGCGTTAACGGTGTTTTCTACAAAATCTGCATCTGCCTCATCTGTCTCTCTTTCAGCCATATTCATTTTGGACACGTCAATAAAACTTCAAGTGGCCGTAAGATCGCTGGCTTAGGTCACACTTTGCTGCAAAACACGAACTGCACGATTCAGGAGGCCCAGAGCCCTGACTTCTGATTTAACTGTGACGAGTCCTTCTCCTGGACTGGCAAGGGTTTCCGTCTGCTTAAGTGGAGAGTCGCACAAAGACAACATAACCCAAATCACCTTCAAAATGACGGCACCAAGGACAGACGGAGTCATAACACAGAAGACGCTGCCGAGCGGGTCCTGCTAGTGAGCTCATTCTGCAGGTGCGGAAAAGAAACCTTAGCAGGTAAAGGCCAAATACGGTAAAAAGTAAACTCAGCATTTCTTTTACCAAGCAACTTTCCATCATCTTTCCATACATTAAATAATATCCTTTCTAAGATGACTTTAAGAGACTGTTAACATAATTATTTGGGGCTGAATGATGAATGAATAAACAAATAAATGCTCAACATGTGGCATCTTTTTATCTCAATGAAAAGAGAGCCTTAAATAGTTCTCTGTGGAATTTTTTTTTCCAAAGTGGGTGGTTTCAAGATCTAATTATGACCCTGAGGCTGATGTCTGGCTCTCGAGTTTTGAGTTTGGAACAAGGAGCTAAGAGAAACTTTACAATGAGTCCTGGAAGAGAAAAGATCATAAAGTTTAATCACATGTCTCCAGGGGGGAAAAGAACAATTTTGAAAATGTTCTATTCCTAACAATCATGGAACATATATCACCTTTTAAGATCTGTTTCNTTTGGAACAAGGAGCTAAGAGAAACTTTACAATGAGTCCTGGAAGAGAAAAGATCATAAAGTTTAATCACATGTCTCCAGGGGGGAAAAGAACAATTTTGAAAATGTTCTATTCCTAACAATCATGGAACATACATCACCTTTTAAGATCTGTTTCTCAGAAGAGCAGAAATCATTTAGTCTAGGAAAACAGTGTGGCTTAATTATTATTATTATTATTATTATTATTTTCTTCTAGATTCTCTGCCATGAACTACAGAGCAATATGAAAAGACAGTGCAGGAGACAGATGCTAATAATCTCTTTGTTGTATTTCTAATAAGATAGTGACATCATTTCCGTGGCTAACATATAGCTGTATTGGATCTGAAATAAGTCGTTATGGCTTTTTCCCCTCAGTGGACTCCAGCTGCAGTAAGTAGTACATCATTTATAATCGGAAATGTGTATCCCCCCAAAACAGTTTGCTCCTTCTTGCTTACGCCCTTGAGCGCCTGGCTTGACTCTGAAGCCACTGCTTAATTTCCATGCACGCGTCTGTGCTCAGTCGCTTCCGTGTGTCTGCCTCCACAACCCCACGGACTGCAGCCCGCCAGGCTCCTCTGTCCATGGGATTCTCTAGGCAAGAACACTGGAGTGGGCTGCCATGGCCTCCTCCAGGGGATCCTCCCAACCCAGGGGCTGAACTGGCGTCTCCGACATTGCAGGCAGATTCTCTACCTGCGGAGCCGCTGGGAAAGGCCCCTTGATTTGCATACATAATTTGATACTGATTGAGCACCTTCCCCCAGCCACCGCTGAGCGAGAAGAGAAGCAGCGGAGGGCAGAACTCTGAGGAAGGCAGCTGGGAAGGGAAGGAGACCCAGACAGTTGGCCAGAGAAGCAGGAGCCGGACGTCAGGGGCGCAGCGCACGTTCGGGGGCGCCGCCCGTGTCAGAGGCTGCGCGGGAGGACTCGGGCACCCACGCGCTGGGCCCGCGGAGGCGGCGCTGACCCCGGCCCGCGGGGCTTCAGCGGAGTTCCCGGGGCGGAGATAAGACCACAGTGGGTTAGCGGGGATTTGGAAATGGGAGGCAGAGGAGCGACTGCAGCTTAAATGCAGAGCGTCAGACAACGGAGGTCCCTGGCGCGCCCAGGTCCGCGGAATCGAAATCCAGGTGGACGGGTCTCCTGCGGCAGGACCGGGCGGCAGCCCCTTCCCTCGGAGACAGGAGGCAGATCGGAGCCACGGCGGGAAAAGCCGTCCTTCCTCGTCCTCGCAGCCGCCATCAGCTAGAGAGTAGACAGCAGGGGGAAGTGGGACGTCGCTTTGGCGATGTCCGTTTTCTACGGGGAGCAGGGCCGCTCACGAGAGTGGCCGAGAAGAGGCAGGGCTGCGGTCTGAGGAGAGCGGTGGAGGCTTGACAACGTCTCCAGGGGAACCAGGAGGAAGCCGGCTCCCGAGGCCGGGCTGGGGCCTCACCCGGCGGCGGCGAGCTGAGCACGCGGCGGGAGCCCGAGGCCGCGCGCCAGCCCGAGACACGAGAAGACGCGGGCGCGAAGCGTGGAGGGCGGCATGGACCGGGGGTCCAGGGCAGACGGGGGGACGGCAGCCCAGGAGGACGCAGCGGAGGGCCGAGGCCTCGGTGAAGATGACCGCAGCCGCCACGGGACCGGCCCCAGCCCCGCCGGAGGGCACCCGCCCTGGGCTCCGACCCTCGTCCCTGAGAGCAGCTGGTGGGGCCAACCGGCGGGGCCAGGCCTCCGTCCTCCACCTTTCAGACCCCCTTGCAGGCGCCTGGGGCCCGAGGGCTCCCCGCCGAGGCAGCCCGAAGCACTCTCTCGGCCTGGGCCGCCCTCCCAGGGGGGCACCAGAGGGTGGCCGCGGGGGCCGTGCGGATTCACGCCCAGCGGGAGGGCTGGCTGCGCACACAGCGGCAGGCGAGGCTGCTTCCCAGGGTCAGCGCCGTGCTCCCCCCGCCCCGGCCCCGAGCCCACGCGGCGCCCCGCCTTTCTGGGTCACTCTTGGAGCACACTGGCCTGGCCTCCTCTAGGGGCCCGGGACCACCTGCCGACGCCGGGGACGCGGATTTGATCTCTCGTCCCAGAAGCTTCCGCGTGTCGCGGAGCCTCCAAGCTGTGCGCCAGTACTGAAGGCCCCGCACCCCGCGCCCGTGCTCTGCGACAGGGGAGTCACCGCAGTAAGCGGCCCGGCGCCGCCACTAACTGCAGAGCGGCCCGCGCGCAGGAATGGAGACCCAGCGCATCCAGAAACAAAAACAAAGATGGAGGCTTTAAGACACAAAGCGTACCTGTCAAGGTAGGAAGATAAAGCATCCCTGATCCGACCCTCTGCCTTGATCAGGAACTTCCGTGTCTATAGACAGCCAGCAGTGGGTTCTGTCTGCACCTGCCTGGGCCCTGCGCGTGCTGGGGGTGACCTGAGAAAGAGGGCCAGCTGGGAAGGGGCTGCAGAAGGGACTGAGGGTTCTGGGTCCACGTGGCAACACTGATGAAAGGTCCGTCCTTGGCCACATGGAGAAGTAACGGATAAAATGCCTTAGAAATCACAGACGTCTGCACCATTTTTCCTCTGCCGCACATGCCCCCAGCCCACCCCTCCCTTGCTCTGTGCCCCTCAGGCCCACACCACCTGAATCCCCAGCTGGTGCCTCCCAGCGGGCTTGGCCCACAGAAGTTCCCCACAGGAGACAGGAGGATGCAGAGGATGGGGCATGTCTCTCCTCCCCGCCCCAGGTCTTCCCCTGATAATGGCTACCTTCCACAGCTCCAGGGGACTCTGCCCTCCAATGATGCCCTTCCCGCCTTTGTCCCTTCAGAGGAGGAGCGGTGACAGCCTCCTGGCCCCAAGTGACCTCGATGGATTCTTTTTCTTGTTCAGTGGCCCAGTCGTGTCTGACTCTTTTCAGCCCCTTGGACTGCAGCACGCCAGGCCTCCCTGTCCCTCTCCGTCTCCCAGAGTTTACCGAAGTTCATGTTCATTGCATTGGTGATGCCATCTGGCCATCTTACCCTCCGACACCCTCTTCTGCCCTCGATCTTTCCCAGCATCAAGGATTTTTCCAGTGAGCCATCTGTTCGCATCAGATGACCAAAACGCTGGAGCTTCAGCTTCAGTCCTTCCAGTGAATATTCAGGGTTGATCTCCCTTAAGATTGACTAGTTTGATCTCCTTGCTTTCCAAGGGGCTTTCAGGAGTCTTCTCCAGCGCCACAGTTCAGAGGCATCAATTCTTTGGTGTTTGGCCTTCTTTATGGTCCAGTTCTCACAACCGTATGTGACCATGGGGAAGACTGTAGCCTTGACTATACAGACCTCTGTCAGCAGTCTTTATTTCTGCCTATACTTCCATAAACAGTTGCTTCATTAAAATCTCGAGTTTCAGTATCTGAGTGATGCTCTATTTTTTCGCTGGGGCCTTTAATGATTGAAACCATTTTCAAAAATCAGCCGAGAAAGTCTCTGAACAGGGAAGCGTCATCAGCCCCACAGTGCTCAGTGGTGGCCAGGCCTGCGGCTCCTGTCAGGATGCACTGGACGCAGGTGCCGGCAAGACTGCGGGGGTCTGAGGTTTCCGTGTCTGCAAGGGACGGGAGATGCCCACAAATGTCAGGGGAAGTGGGGGCGAGTGCAGTTCCAGTCTTGCAGTTAGGGTCAAGACCCCAAGTCACCTGAGGCCAGAAATGAAGACAAGACGCCTCCACATGACGAGCACCTGAGTCTGCATTCCATGTGGGCACAGGCTTGCTTCCCTGCAGGCGGGCTCCCAAACGATGCTTGATTCATGATGTTTCAGAGCTAAGGAACCCATGGGGCTGGGATTGAGAAAATCTCAAGACCACCCCTCAGAGAAAACCCTTGTAGCACAGATCTGAAGGGGACACGTAAACTCTCAAGAAAAGAGAATTACAAAATATGTAAGGATGTGCGGCATGATGAAATGCAGTCTGACAATTGGACAGCTCACATCTGGGACAACAGGTATAACTGCATTCTGAAAAAGGCTCTAAACACCCTCAGAGTCGTCACCTGGAGGGATTGAAAAGCAGAGTGAAAGTGTCGGTCGCTCAGTCATGTCCGACTCTCTTGCGACCCCATGGACTGTAGCCCGCCAGGCTCCTCTGTCCATGGGATTCTCCAGGCAAGAACGCTGGGGCGGGTCACCAGGCCCTCCTCCAGGGGGTCTTCCTGACCCAGGGGTCTATTTTGGGGCTCCTGTATTGCAGGTGGCTTCTTTACCACCTGAGCTACCAGGTAAATAGCTACCAAACAAGGCTGTGAAACCAGAAGGTTATGAAAAGGAGAGGTAGAAATGAAAAGAAACCAACTGAAAATCTTGGCATGAAAAAATATGATTAGCAAGTTCAATATAGCTTAAGAGAAATTAAATAAACTGAAAGACAAAACTAAGAAAATCTTCCAGGATGCAGTAGAGAGAGATTAAATTTAAAAAAAAAATGTAGGGGGAAAAACAAACAAAAAAAATGAAGGAGAGAAGGTTAAGGGAAAGATTTAAGGCATTAAAGGAAGTTTCAAAAGGAGGGGAGAAGCGGAGGAGAAAAAAATGTGATGCTGAAAATATCCAGTTAAGGGAGCAAAACAAAGTGAGCAGTTTACACCAATAGGGAAAAACATTCAAAGAAGGGCAGCACCTGTTTACAAGCAAAAAACCTGAGCACGTTCGGAATATAAAGGATTTTCTCCTTCCACCAAAGAAAGTGGAAGTGAAGCCGCTCAGTCGTGCCCGACTCTGCCACCCCATGGGCTATGCAGCCTGTGGACTATACAGGCCAGAACTCTAGGGTGGGCAGCCGTTCCCAAGCCAGGGATTGAACCCAGGTCTCCCGCATTTCGGGCGGATTCTTTATCAGCTGAGCCACAAGGGAAGCCCAGAAACCTTTCCATAAAAAGCTAGAAACACAGATGCTCACTCCGACCCCGACCAGGCAAGCTTGTATCAGAGGTCCTGACTCATGGAAAAGAGCTCTTTGAATGTGAGATTTTAGAGGCGTTGTACCTCCTGGTGATGGTCCAGATATCACTAGCACTAAGCAGAGGCCCTCGACGTGAGCCGTTGGCAAAGTGATGGAGACGAAGGTTGCCGGGGCTGAGAGAGGAAAGACCCTGGAATCTGGAGTCCTGAGCAGCACCCAGGATGATGTCGTGGCTCTGGGTTTGGGAAGAGGCTCTACCTGAGCCCCAGTGGAGGCGCTACGTCCGTCCGCTGGGGCTGGACTGACGACAGTGTCATGGACGCGGAGAGCAAATCACTGCGACTGGAGGACGGACAGAAAGGGAGGGGCCGCCACGGGGCGGGAGCTGTCGGCCTCCAGACCACACTGCCCTTCTGGAGCCGCGTTCCTGGGCCTTCCGGGGTGGTCCAGCGGTCAGGGCTCCGTGCTTCCACTGCTGGGGGCGTGAGTTCAATTCCCGGTCTGGGATCTAAGACCTGCATGCTGAGTGGGACAGCCAAAAAAGAAAAGAAGAAGCGGCGCCTTCCCAAGCCTCCCCGGGGGCTCAGCCGGTAAAAAGTCTGCCCACAGTGCAGGAGACCCCGGTTCGATCCCTGGGGTGGGAAAATCCCCCTGGAGGAGCAAATGGCAACCCGCTCCAGTACTCTTGCCTGGAGAATTCCATGGGCAGAGGAGCCTGGTGGGCTACAGTCCATGGGGTCACAAAGGGTCAGACAAGGCTGAGCGACTAACACTTTTGCTTTCTTTTCCTTCAAAAGAGGAGCTGAACAAAGCGCCCGGGGAAGGAACGAATGTCGGTGAGAGCGAGAAGGCAGGCGCCAGCCTGCAGCCCGCAGTCAAGGCGCGGGAGAGCTTGCCTGGCATGGAGAAAGGGCTCCAGGGGCGTCCCTGGGAAAGTCGAGGGAGGGAAGAGTGGAGGCCGAGTCAGAGCAACTCAAGACCCAGGTGTCAGTAGCATCAGCCTGAGGCAACCGGAGCGAGCAGAAGGGCTTCTGTCTGTAACAGAGGTGGGGTAGCTGGGAGCGAGACGGGACTGGTGTCGTGGAAGACTAAGCTCTCCCGTTAGCCCGCCCCAGCCCGGGTACTGGCAGGAGAGCCGTTTCTACGTCTTGAGAAGGGGTTTGGTGGCCTCTCGCGGTCACAACGGAGGAAATCAAAGAACAGAAGCTAACCCTAGAACCTCCCTGGTGGCCCAGCGGCTAAGACTCCGAGCTCCCAGAGCACGGGCCGGGGTTCCAGCCCTGGTCAGGGAACTAGACCCCGCGTGCTGCAGGGAAGATCGAAGACCCTGGCGCCAGAACGAAGACCGGTGCAGACGGAGTGAGTGAGTAAGTTAGTACTTTTTAACGGTAATGAATGATCTTTTTTTTTTTTTTAAGCAATGAATGCTCAAAAACAGAAACTCTGACCTCCAGATCAGAGCCACTCAGCATCAACTGCACACTTCACATCTCGCAGTGCGCTTCTCCTGCAGTGTAGTCCTAACTTTCACGTACTCAACACAGGGACATTCTCATTTACCAATACTGGAAATCTAGAGAAATTAGGATATGTCATTAAGGAATATTCAGGGTTGCTTTCCTTTAGGACTGACTGATTCGATCTCCTTGCAGTCCAAGGGACTCTCAAGAGTCTTCTCCACACAGGAAATCAACCCTGAATATTCATTGGGAAGGACTGATGCTGAATACATTGGGAAAAGACTCTGATGCTGGGAAAGATTGAAGGCAGGAGGAGAAGGGGGTGACAGAGGGAGAGATGGTTGGATGGCATCACCGACTTATCGACTGAACAACAAGGACATTAAGGAAAGTCTCAGGAACAAACACCACGGTCTTGAACATAATAAATACTTAGCACAGGGCTGTAGGCTTGGACCGACGCTGAGGCTGAAGTTCTAATCCTCTGGCCCCTGATGCGAAGAGCTGACTCACTGGAAAAGACCCTGATGCTGAGAAAGAGTGAAGGCGGGAGGAGAAGGGGACGGCAGAGGATGAGATGGCTGGATGGCATCACCGACTCCATGGATATGAGTTTGAGTGAACTCCGGGAGTTGGTGATCGGCAGGGAGCCCTGGCATGCTGCAGTCTATGGGGCTGCAAACAGGCATGACGGAGCAACTGAACTGAACTGCAGACTTGGAATATATGAAGAGAAGTATTTAATGGCTTGATATTATGTTGAGGCCACTTGAAACATTCTATTTTACAATTTCAACAAGGAAACTGTCTCATACTTTCCATAATTAACTTCAGAGAAAGAGGTTTTGGAGACCAATGTCTGTTGATCACTTAGCTTAGCTGGCCCCCCACATCAACTCTCTCCATTACATCTGTCTTACCGTTTCCCCTGATGCAGAGCACGGCACGTGAAAGCCTTAGGGCACGGCACGTGAAAGCCTTAGGGCGCATCCCTTTCAATAAGGAACAAGCATCAAAACAAGCAAGGGTTGGCCTCTGCTAGCCTAGGAATCCGGACTGTTAATGATATAAGGCAAACACCATGTATGCACGAAAATGGTGCCCATTCATCCACTTTCTTCAAAATGGAAAAGCACTGCGTTTAATTTGTGGTTCTCTGCATTTTAAATAGGCAACTCAATGAAGCAATAAATGTGTTCATAATGAATAGATTTCCCTACATAGGGGACTCTTAATGGCAGGAGCATAGCTGAAGATTTAACCTAGTGAACATAAAAGTAAACAACAGAACACACAGGAACAATCTGAATTAGCCAGAAAAGGAGGCTTTGTTTTGTTTTTTAAAAAAAAACAATCACTATTGTTAAGGGCAATTTTTAGGTTGTGATATAAATGCATCATTGTGTGAAAAGAAAAGATGGCTGTGATTAAATTACCAGTATCTAAAATAAGATCGCGTTCTCTCTGTTCCCTGCCTGTCTCCCCAGCAACTGCTATGCTTGGCCACTCTGGGGAGCCCCTCAAGCCTTCCAGACTCCCTCTCCTCTTCCTCACGCTGCTCTGGGCTTTTTTTTTTCTCCTTTGACTCAAACTCCCACTACTGTCCTCCTCCTAAACTTTTCCAGTAGGAGCCATGGAACTTCTGCTTCTAATTAAACCATCCTATATCCTAACTTCGACGACAGAGCACGAGATGGTTGGATGGCATCACTGACTCAATGGACATGAGTTTGGGTGAAGTCCGGGAGTTGGTGGTGGACAGGGAGGCCTGGCGTGCTGCAGTTCACGTGGTCACGAAGAGTCGGACGACTGAGCGACTGAACTGAATACTCTAACTCTGGTGGAGCCCTATGCCAAGGTCAAAGGTGTGAGGCCTCGTATCAAGGCCACAGACACGGAGGCCCACGCCAGGGTCATCTCCAGATCCGACTGAGCCCCATAGCAACTGTTGCCATGAGCCCCCCTGATTCAAACCGGCCAGCTCCCTGACCCCAACCAATCACCTGATGCCACCCTTCAAGCAGGAATCTTCTTTGTCTTGAGGCTATAAAGGTTGGCCATGCACTTGAGAAGGGGGCGTCCTCCTGCGTCAGCCGGCTGTTCCAGCGCCGACTCTCCTGGTCTGGTGGGGGTCAGCCCGCTGTGTTGCAGTGCCCACGTTACCTCTCCTCTTTGTTCTGAATAAACTCACCCCTGTCTGAAACACTCTTGTGTCTGGAGATTCCTTTCCAACCCTCATCCAAACCGTGACGACTTCTCCAGCTAACACTCACTCCACCGTGCCATAACCGAAGCTTGGTTCTCTGGTGGCGACACAGCTCCCCTCCAGCTCTGTCTTCTGGAACCTCACCGCTGATGTAACAGTCC
>SJYV01029292.1:97144-144484 GCA_006410875.1 Neotragus pygmaeus | reverse complement strand
TTTTGAACTGTGGTGTTGGAGAAGACTCTTGAGAGTCCCTTGGACTGCAAGGAGATCCAACTAGTCCATCCTAAAGGAGATCAGTTCTGGGTGTTTATTGGAAGGACTGATGCTGAAACTGAAACTCCAATACTTTGGCCACCTCATGCGAAGAGTTGACTCACTGGAAAAGACCCTGATGCTGGGAGGGATTGGAGGCAGGAGGAGAAGGGGACGATAGAGGATGAGATGGCTGGATGGTATCACTGACTCGATGGATATGAGTTTGAGTGAACTCCGGGATTTGGTGATGGACAGGGAGGCTTGGTGTGTTGTGATTCAAAGGTCACAAAGAGTCGGACACAACTGAGCGACTGAACTGAACTGATCTTCCACTGGTCTCTCAAAGTTCCCTAGGTTTTCCTCTTTATCCCTAATCCACTACTGGGACTTCTGCATAACTATTTTATCCTGTATAACTATCCTATTCTATCCCTATCACTTGCTTTAGAGTATCAGAAGAGCAGTTTTTGCTTTGTTTCATAGAAATATTTGTGGTAACTCATTGTTTTCCCTCACGATATACCTTTCTGTGTGAACAGGGTATCTACTACACAAACCGTATCTGATCTTACAGTGGAAACAAGAGGAGGACCTAGAGACAGTGGAGAGAAGACTGTCTCTCCAGGGGGAGCATCAGTAAAGCAAGAATACTTGATGTGGTTGGGGGATATTACATTTGGGAAAAATAACATAAAATAAAAATGAAGCTTTGTTTTGTCTGAGGAAGCTGAGCTTCCACAGATACCTTAGATTACTATTTTATTCATTTAAAATTTTTTTATTTTTTACTGTGCTGGATCTTCATTGCTTTGCATGGGCTTTTCTCTAGTTGCAGAGAGTGAGGACTGCCCTCTAGTTGCAGTGCTTGGGCTTAGTATTTGCAGCTTGTGGGCTCGAGGGTGTGGGCTTAGTAGTTACTGCACACTGGCTTAGTTGCTCTTTGGCATGTGGAATCTTCCTGGACCAGGGATTGAACCAGTGTCCCCTACATTGGCAAGTGGATTCTTATCCAAAGTACCACCAGGGAAGTCCTTGATTACTATTTTGATTTTTCTTCAGTCCTCTCACCTGTTCCTTGTTCTTGGGAAAGCCCACATTTTGTCTTCATAATGTAGTATTTGATCATGTGTGTTTCATTCTGTTTCTTTTTGTTTTATTCTCCTAGTAATATCTTATTTATGCTACCATCAGTTTCCATCTTCATGGGATTATTCCTAGTCACTTTACTATTTCGACCGTGTGCTTATTACCAAAGTCCTGAACCAGCCATACTGCCAAAGTCCTTTGCTCATGGGTGCCTTTGCTACTTTGTTTCAGGTTTCGAGATTCAACTTAAAATTAATGAATCAGTTGCTCCACAAGATACTTATGGAAAAATATCCAATGAACAGGGTGTAGTAGGATTCAAAAGGAGTGATTCCTCATTGTCCATTTTACATAAAATCTGGGAATACCATGATATTGATTATCAGAACAAAAACCACAAGAGACGTTTGAGGTAAGTGCCATTCATATAAGAGAAAAGTAGTGTCTCAGGAAAGAAACTTAAAATATCACAGAATTAAAAAAAAGAAAATTTTAAAACTTAGTCAAAAATTGTAATTTCATAAAGATTTTTCATAAGATTTTTTTTCACAAGTGAGACTTGAGCCCTTCCATGTTTAACACATAAATCATTGAGCAACCATCAGAAAAATCTCATAAGTCAAAAACTCAGTCATAATATTNATTTTAAAACTTAGTCAAAAATTGTAATTTCATAAAGATTTTTCATAAGATTTTTTTTCACAAGTGAGACTTGAGCCCTTCCATGTTTAACACATAAATCATTGAGCAACCATCAGAAAAATCTCATAAGTCAAAAACTCAGTCATAATATTGTCTATCTTAGAGCACAATGTGAGTACTTTCATCTTATTGGACAAGCCAGAAAAACACACATAGGCACTGAAAATGGTAAAAATTTACTTGCCACTAATAATGTGCTTTTTATTTTTGAAAGAAATCATGGGGTTGAGAACATCTACGAACATAATGAAGAAAATCAGTGTGGCCAAACCTTCAGCCAAATTTCACACCTTAATATACTCAAGAGTACTACCAAAGTAAGAGCCTATGAGTGCCGTCTGTGTAAAAAGGCCTTCATAGATCATTTATCCCTGAAGAATCACATTAGGTCTCACACTGGTAGCAAACCCTATCAGTGTAATGAATGTGGGAAAGCTTTCCATTTTTTTGCTTGTTTTAAGAAGCATATGAAAACTCCCACTGAAGAGAAACCCTACGAATGTAAGGAATGTACCAAAGCCTTCAGTTGTTCTTCCTTCTTTCGGGCACATATGAAGATTCATGCAGGAAAGACAAATTGTGAATGCAGGGAATGTGGGAAAACCTTTAGCTGTTCTTCATCCCTCACAGAACACAAAAGAATTCACAGTGGAGATAAGCCTTATGAATGTAAGGAGTGTGGGAAAGCCTTTAGCTGTTCCTCCTCACTCTCCAAACACAAAAGAATTCACAGTGGAGATAAGCCATATGAGTGTAAGGAGTGTGGGAAGGCCTTCAGTTCCTCCTCTCACCTTATCATACATATAAGAATCCATACTGGAGAAAAGCCTTATGAATGTCAAGAGTGTGGGAAAGCCTTCAGTGAGTCCTCAAAGCTCACTGTACATGTTAGAACACATACAGGAGAGAAACCCTATAAATGTAAGGAATGTGGTAAAGCCTACAACTGTCCATCTTCCTTGAGCATCCACATGCGAAAACACACAGGGGAAAAACCCTATGAATGCCTAGAATGTGGGAAAGCCTTCTATCTTCCCACTTCCCTGAATACACATGTGAAAAATCAGAGTAGAGAGAAACCGTATGAATGTAAAGAATGTGGAAAAGCCTTCAGTTGCCCTTCTTCCTTTCGAGCACACATGAGAGATCACACTGGAAAGGCGCAGTATGAATGTAAGGAATGTGGGAAAGCCTTCAGTCGTTCCTCATCCCTCACTGAACACTTAAGAACTCACAGTGGAGAAAAGCCTTATGAATGTAAAGAATGTGGGAAAGCTTTCATCAGCTCATCCCACCTGACGGTACATATAAGAACTCACACTGGAGAGAAACCTTATGAATGTAAGAAATGTGGAAAAGCCTTCATTTACCCCTCAGCCCTTAGGATCCACATGAGAACACACACTGGGGAGAAACCCTATGAATGTAAGGAATGTGGGAAAGCCTTTCGCCATTCTTCATACCTGACTGTCCATACGAGGATGCACACTGGAGAGAAACCCTTTGAATGTCTGGAATGTGGGAAAGCTTTCAGTTGTCCTTCATCCTTTCGAAGACATGTAAGAAGCCACACTGGTGAGAAGCCCTATGAATGTAAGGAATGTGGGAAAGCCTTTGTTTGTCCCGCTTACTTTCGAAGACATGTGAAAACTCACACCAGAGAAAATGTATAAAGTAAGGAATGAGGGAATGTCTTTAATGCTTCTTCAAAGTTTAGGGAGCATGTGAGATCTCACACTGTGAAGACACCCTATGAATTTAAGAAATTGTCTCTCATCTTTCGGAAAAACCCATAAATGAGAGAAACTCTGTGTATATAAATCATGTGGTGATACCTCCATGACCATCACTTATTGTGTTCTAAGAAAATTCATACTCAAAGCAAAGATTAGTGCCTCATTCTTATAGTGGGCTACTGCTGGCTCATTGATTTCCAGTTTAATTTTCTGATATGAATGTTTAAGGTGATAAATTTCCTCTAATACCTTTCAGCTCTAACCACATATGTTTTATTATGAGGTGCTTATGGTTCAAATGTAAATGTTATTTCTATTACAGAGTTTTCTGGACGCATCAGGCATTTAAAGTATTTTTTTAATATGTAGGCATGAGTGATCTGTTATTATTAGCTACCAATTAATTCTCTTTGTTCTTTAAGTGTGCAGTCATTGTGGTATCGACATTCAAGTATTTGTAGTTTCTTAATTTCATTTTGATNACACGCTGCTGCTGGAGCCACAACACACAAGGAAACTATATGGGACTAGAAATAACCGTGTGCGTGCACAGCTGGGACAAATTCTGGACCAAAAGATACGAAAAGGACCAGAAAACTGCGCCCGCCATTTCTGAAGAGCTGGGAGCACTGCCCCGGCCCCCCGCGCGCCGGCCCCTGACGCAGCCCTCGCCCCCCCCGGCGGGCGGGCAGGGGAGCCGCTCCTCGTCGGCACGCTTTCCTGCAGCCCGCGCAGCAGCGCCAAGAAAGCCTGGCCTGAGTCTCCAAGCTGGCCCCCAGTCAGGCCCTGCTGCTCGGAACAGGCCAGGAACACCAGCGTTAGTATCCTGCCCAACAGGGGTGGTTATGCGCTTGCTGGGAGGGACCTCTTGAGATAAAAACATCTGGACTAGTAACAAAGAATGACAAAAAGATGCAGTCTCATCAGATGAAGGCTCAGAAGGGACCCCAGTGTGAGGTCTCAACCACAATTCTAGGTCCCTCAATATTCTCAATCCTGACGACCTTTACTTAGACTCTGCTTCAAAAGTGAAAGTGAAAATCGCTCAGCCGTGCCCAGCTCTTTGCGACCCCGTGGACTGTAGCCCGCCAGACTCCTCTGTCCGTGGGGTTCTCCAGGGAAGAGTACTAGAGTGGGCGCCTTCTTCTCCAGGGGGTCCTCCTGACCCAGGGACTGCGCGAGAGCCTGCCGCGGGCTCGTGGGCCACAAGGCCCAGACCCTGTTCCTCTAGACCAGGAGAAAGCGACTGACAGCAGTTTGCCAAAAACAATGGAGTCAAGGTCAGGCTGGTGAAAACAGGGCCGGGCTGAGATAAGCCGTGTGGAAAGGGATCCCGCTCGGCAACGGCTGCAGACCTGAGCCTTGCGGGCTCCCCGCCCAGTCTCCCTCCACGCTCCACTGAGCGCAGAGCTCCCCACCCGGGGGCCCCTGGCCCGGGACACCGCCCTCCAGCCACTGGGTCTCCCGGGCTGACCCGGTTCTTCCTCACCATTCAGCGTGGACGCCACCCATAGAGGTTACTCGGGAGAGACTAAACGTGAAACCACAGGGGTTAAGTTGGAACAGCACAGAGTGTGGCACTTGGCAGGCGGCTTACACAAATTACACTGGTTTCCAAACACATGCAGCGTGACCCTACTTCAGTGGGGACAGCAGAGGCCCTGAGAAGCCAGTGCCCAGGGGTCTCAACAGTGACTTTCTAAGTGACAGGCGGGACGGTGTGCCTTTTTTTGGTCTATAGTTTCTGTAAGAAGCATGCGTTGCTTTTGTAATAAGAAAACCTATTTTTGTGAGATGCATTTCATTGTTAACGTCTTTGCATTCCAATTGGTCACAATGATAGACCATTGTGGACAAGGATGGTGGCTGCACAGAAAAAAAGAACCTGGAATATAATGGAGAACAGGTAAGTGGTTTTGTGCGTGGTTTACAACAGCACGTGTTTATCATGTTACAGCTCTGGAGGTCACAGGCCGGAATGCATCTCATGGGGCTATGAGTGAGGTGGCGGGAGGCCGCCTTCCCTTCTGCGGCTCTCCGGGAGAGTCCACACCTGTGCTGTCTCAGGTTCTAGAAGCTGCCAGCCTCTCTCGGTCTGTGGCCCGCTTCCTCCACCTTCAGAGTGAGTCCTGTCGGCCTGAGTCCTTCTCCTGTTGCCATTTCCCTGATTCCGACTCTCCCGCCTCTGGCTTCCCCATTAAATAATGCTGGCGATTACCCTGGGTTCACCTGGATCTTCCAGAATCATCTTATTGTTGGTTAGCCACCCTATTGGAGAAGGCGATGGCACAGCACTCCAGCACTCTTGCCTGGAGAATCCCATGGACAGAGGAGCCTGGTGGGCTGCAGTCCATGGGGTCGCAAACAGTCGGATACGACTGAGCGACTTCCCTTTCACTTTTCACTTTCATGCATTGGAGAAGGAAATGGCACCCCACCCCAGTGTTCTTGCCTGGAGAATCCCAGGGACGGGGAGCCTGGTGGGCTGCCGTCTATGGGGTCACACAGAGTCAGACATGACTGAAGCGCCTCAGCAGCAGCAGCCACCCTATTCCAGGTACGACTGTGCTTCCTCCTTGTCGGGTGCCGAGGCACACTCAGAGTCTAGGGTCGGGATGTGGGCGCTGCCCGGGGCCCATCTTCTGTCCACTAGGAGCTCCCAGGTGTCTCTCTCTAGTTCAGCCTCAGACCTGTCTTTCTACGTGACATTCCCTGGGTGTGTAACAGACATCGTGGCCAAAGCTGACCCCTGACCTTCCTCCGAAACCTGTTTCTCCCCTCGGGGTCCCCTCTCCATTCTTCCGCTTCTCAGGCCCCAAGCTCAGAGTCCTCCTTGACTTTCTCCTGTATCCCGCCACTGGGCTCCTCACATCCCAGCTCGCTGCCTGCACCTTCCTCAGGCAGCCAGGACCTGACCACCACATCCATCACTGCCCGGCCCAGGCCAGCATCGGTCCGCAGCGAGACGCCGGGGCCGCCCGCTCACTGCTCCTCTTGCTGCCTGGCGTCTCCTCCTGTGGACGAGTCTCAGGAAAACAAGCCCTTTCTGCCCCTCCGCAGCTGCTTATCCTGTTTCCTTCGCCTTGCACTTCGGTTAACATACACCATACGGTTATTTATTGTGTTCCTCTGTTCTCCCCACCATAGCATAAGCTTCCTGCGGGCAGGGAAGCTCCTTTTATTCCCTGCTGCACCCCTGGAGCCTAGAACTGTGACTGGCATGGCGTAGGCACTCGGTGAATGCTTGGCATTTGAATAATAGACCCTCCTCCAGCTCACTCCTCTGGACTCTGCCCCATTCGGGTGCTGGGTGAGGGCTGGGGACAGAGTCCACAGGAAGACCAGGGCCTTCGGAGGCCTCTGGGTCGGCTCTGGGCTCCTCGCCAGTAACTTCTGGGTCAGCAGGGACCCAGGGTTTGTGGGCTCGGCTGGGGAGTCACCTCCCTCCTGTGGAAACCCTGCAGCCTGACCCAGGGATCTAATGAGGGGTACAGGCTGCTGGGGACAGGCCGGCTGGCACCCTGAGCTCAGCCTCTGTCCCCCTGGGAGGGAAGGACCTGGGGCCGCCATCCCCGCACACAGGTGAGCCCGGCTGATGGCAGTGAGCCCCGCTGAGAAGAGCGGACAGCGTCTACTCTTCTGTTCAACAGGCAGAAGCACCTACTGTGTGCCCGGACCCGTTCTGGGAGCTGGGGAGATGCGAGTGAGCAAGGCGGACAGGCGCCCCTGCCCCTAGAGCACTGACGTGAGGCGGGCCGGGCAGCGAACAAACGAGCAACCGCACATCGCCGAGGGCAGACGCAGCGTGAGGGCGAGGGGAGAAGGCGACGGGGTGGGAGGGCGAGGGGAGAGGAGACGGGGTGTGCTGGGACGTGCTCCCTGGAGCAGGTGGGAAGGAAAGCGTTTCACTCTGGCACAGTGCCTGCCTTTTTCCTAGACATGCCATCAGCTGGCTATGTGGTCTTGGAGGAGGCACGCTTCCCAGCACTAAACTGGGCGACACTAGAGCATCGGCTCAGCAAGCTAAAATGTCTGAGTTATTGTTGCTGTTCAGTTGCTAAGTCAGTCCCGACTCTTTGCGACCCCATGGACTGCAGCACGCCAGGCCCTTGTCCATCACCAACTCCTGGAGCTTGCTCAAACTCATGTCCATTGAGTCAGTGATGCCATCCAACCATCTCATCCTCTGTCATCCCCTTCTCCTTCCACCTTAAATCTTTCCCAGCATCAGGGTCTTTTCCAATGAATCTGAGTAGGGTTAATCAATTAAGCTGCAAGTCTGGCTTAAGCCAGTACTTCAATGAGGAGGCTCTTTCCTTTTCTCCAGAACTAAGGAAAACAGGTCATTTTTAATCCCATGTAACTCATCTTAAGAGAGTGAAAGTGAAAGTTGCTCAGTTGTGTCCAACTCTTTGTGACCCCATGGACTATACAATCCATGGAATTCTCCAGCTGGAATACTGGAGTGGGTAGCCTATCCCTTCTCCAGAGGATCATCCCAACCCAGGGATCAAACCCGGGTCTCCTGCATTGCAGGTGGATTCTTTACCATCTGAGCCACAAGGGAAGCCCAAGAATACTGGGCTGGGTATCCTATCCTTTCTCCTGCAGATCTTCCAGACGTAAGAATCAAACTGGGGTCTCCTGCATTGCAGGAAGATTCTTTACCAACTGAGCTATCAGGGAAGCCAACTCATCTCATGGTACACAAAAATTACCAGAACTGAAGAAATCAGACACCAGAAAGATTAACTTCCAACTAAAGTGTGATTCCAGAAAGATGATTGCGTTAACAATTATATTTGACCAAAGTCTTCGGTATCCATAACTCTACCTTCTCAGGAGCTCTTGTGAATTTTCAAATTTTCCCTCTTCCATTTCCTTTGATTGTTAGGAAAACAATAAAATTCCTTAGGGCACCCAACATCTACTGTGATCAGAGCTCCATCTAGTTCTTGACACTTCTCCTGCCACATGCCCACCCCCCCCCCAAAAAAAACCACGCCCTGGCCAGCCATGTGCCCTCTGCTCCAGTGACGCAGACTCCACGTCCCTGAATATGTCTTGTGACCAGTTTTCCATGGCTTTGTATGTGCTATGGGTTCTGAAATGCCTTGAAAACACATCTGTACACACACAGTGATATAATGTGATTAATAAGGTCACAACAATGGAGAGTATTGACATTAACCCTTTCTGCCCTAAGGACATGACCGTGCCTTCACTTTGGAGTTCTCAGTGTCTCTGGAACTTGGGTCCCCAAAGCGGGGTCTGTACACCAGCAGGATCAATATTACTTGGGCTTGCAGACATGCAGGTTTTCAGGCCCTGCTACTACAACTACTGAACTGGAGACTGAGCACGGGGCCCAGGAGCGGGTGTTTAAAACGTCCTCCAGGCGAGGCTCACGCACCACAAGTTTGAGATGCCCTGACCCAGGCATCCGTCCACGTTGGCTGAATGGACGGATAAACAGTTAAAAACCGTGATGCTGCTCTACATTTCTAGGGCCTCCCTGGGGGCTCAGACGGCAAAGCGTCTGCCTGCAGTGCGGGAGACTCAGGTTCGACCCCTGGGTCAGGAAGATCCCCTGGGGAAGGCAGTGGCAACCCACTCCAGTGTTCTTGCCTGGAGAATCACATGGATGCAGGGGCCTAGCAGGCTACAGTCCATGGGGTCGAAAAGAGTCAGACACAACTGAGCGACGGCACTGTCTACATTTCTAAAGACATACCTCCCTCCAAGCTTTCTGCCTTTGTACATGTCAGTTCATATGTATATGCACATACATCAGTTCAGTTCAGTCGCTCAGTTGTGTCCGACTCTGTGCGACCCCATGGACTGCAGCACGCCAGGCCTCCCTGTCCATCACCAACTCCCAGAGCTTACTCACACTCATGTCCACCGAGTTGGTGATGCCATCCGACCATTTCATCCTCTGTCGTCCCCTTCTCCTCCCACCTCAATCTTTTCCAGCATCAGGGTATATACATAAATACAATAAATAACCAATCTTTTTAAGATGTCCAGTGAAATTTTGATTTGATCACTGTAGGACATTAGATGTTTTTCTTATAAAGGTGCAGGTAACAGAGGACTTTGTGTATCATTAGTTAGTTGTTCAGTAGCTACATGTACACATACAATACAGTTCTGAATTTTGGTTGGAAGAATGGAACCCCAGGGAGGTAAACTCTCAGTGTCTGCCCTGGACCACAGAGCACATTTCGCAGGAGGCCAGGATCAGACCCAACAGCCCCAGAATTTCCCACTATGGCTGAGCAAACAAAGCCACAGACACGCTAGTGGTAAAGAACCCACCCACCAGCGTAGGAGACGTAAGAGACACGTGTTCAATCCCTGTGTCGGGAAGATCCCCTGGAGGAGGGCATGGCAACCCACTCCTGTGTTCTTGCCTGGAGGATCCCACAGACAGAGGAGCCTGGTGGACGACAGTCCATGAGAGTCAGACACGCCCGAGGGACTAACACAGGCAGAGGCCTTGGAAGGTTCCCATACACACTTTGTTCTCTGGTCAGGCGATGAAGTGTGCAAAGGTCCCTGCCCTCCATCTGATCGATGCCTAAAGGACTTTCCTCTGGGGCCAGAAGAAATTTGTCGGTGCTGTCATAAAGGCAGCCTTTTCCCATCTCCCTTGGTAGCTGCGGAAATCCTGGCTCGCACCCAAATGCCCCACTTGGGTTTTGTTCAGGAAAGATTTCTTCCAGCTGCTGTATTTGTTCCATGATTACATGTATGAGCTTCCAGAACGCACAAGATCACAAGTCAAATGAAAGGCTTCAGTTCCCAGTTCACATAAAGAGATAAAATTTGAAACCAAGGGAAACAACAAAACAGGGCTAAATGAAGGCCTAAGTATTATAGAAATGAGACTGAATAGCATTCTTACTAAAAGGTCAGCAGGAGCCAGCGCGCGGAAGGAAAATGGGACACCGTGGGGTAATCATAGTATCCTTGTGCTGTATTTACGGCCCCGCTCGCAAAGGAAGTCAGACACCCTCTTTAGCATTTACAATTTGGGGCATGGCAAGCTGCTAGAAATGAAAATATATGTCTGCACTTAAAAATAAAAACGTGCACACTCACATTCATGAGTCTCATTCACAATAACCAAAGGGTGGACACGACCCAGATGTCCACTGACGGATGGCAGGATAAACCAAACGTGGTATACACACACGATGGAACACTACTCAGCCTTTTAAAGAAAGGGAATTCCTTTTAAATGCAGACAGCCCTTGAGGACATGCTGCCGACAGAAATAAGCCGGCCCAAAATGAGAAACGCTGTAAGATTCCACTCATACGAAGTCTCGATTAGTCTAACTCACAGAAACACAAAGGCGAATGGTGGCTGGCCAGGGTGGGGAGAGGGCAAATGGGAGTTTCCGCTTGCAAAGTGAAAAGGTTCTACAGGTTGGTTGCACGACACCAAGAGCGCAGTTACCGCTACGGCGCCGGACACGAACACGCGGTTAAATAAAAACAAAACCAACCACGGAAACAAACAAACAACCCCCCACAAACAATGACACATGCAGGACTTCTCTTTTAAGGACTGGAAGACGCATCTAAGAATGAAATTGGGGCATCCTGGAGACTGGCCATCCTTCACGTCAAGAGCCTGGGGGTGAGTACTAAGACGCAGGCCTAAATGGAAAACGTAAAGTAATGGGGCAGGCGTGGTTGGTTAGCTGTGGCAGACGGAGAGACACGGAAGAATCCGGAAACAGAAAACGGCGTGAGAGGAAGGTGACCTTTGGCACAAACATGGAGAGCTTGAGCGATCCCCCATGCAAAGTAATCAAATGTCAAAAAAAAGAGTCTGGAAATTTAAGAAGCAAAATTCTGAAGTTTCATGAATCTTGAAATATATTCTGTAAAGTATTTAGAAGCTGATGGAGTCCCAAACATCATTTGAGCATTAAACACATCCCACACATTTATCTACTGTGATTAAGCCTCACAGCCTTACGATATCACAAATGGGACACCCAGTGTGTGTAATGATTAAACACAGTGAGACTTTCAGAAGAGCATGCATAAGCAGTGAAGACGCTCTTGTCTGAAGCCATTGACTAAAAGTCAATTCAGTTTGGTTCAGCTGCTCAGTTATCTGGCCCTTTGAGACCCCATGGACTGCAGCACGCCAGGCTTCTCTGTCCATCACCAACTCCCAGAGCTTACTAAAAATCATGTCCATCAAGTCAGTGATGCCATCCAACCATCTCATCCTCCATCATCCCTTCTCCTCCTGCCTTCAATCTTTCCCAGCATCAGGGTCTTTTCAGATGAGTCAGTTCTTCACATCAGGTGGCCAAAGCATTGGAGTTTCAGCTTCAGCATCAGTCCTTCTGATTAAATTCAGGGTTGACTTCCTTTAGGATGTACTGGTTGGATCTCCTTGCAGTACAAGGGACTCTCGAGAGTCTTCTCCAACACACAGTTCAAAGGTGCTCAGCTTTCTTTAAGGTGCAACTCTCACATCCATACATGACTATTGGAAACACCATAGCCTTAACTAGATGGACCTTTGTTGGCAAAGCAATGTCTCTGCTTTTTAATATGCTGTCCAGGTCGGTCATAGCTTTTCTTACAAGGAGCAAGCATCTTTTAATTTCATGGCTGCAATCACCATCTGCAGTGATTTTGGAGTCCAAGAAAATACAGTCTGACACTGTTTCCACTGTTTCCCCATGTATTTGCCATGAAGTGATGGGACTGGATGCCATGATCTTAGTTTTTTGAATGTTGTGTTTTAAGCCAGCTTTTTCACTCTCCTCCTGCACTTTCATCAAGAGGCTCTTTAGTTTCCCTTCGCTTTCTGCTATAAGTGTGGTGTCAACTGCAAATCTGAGGTTATTGATATTTTTCCCAGAAATCTTGATTCCAGCTTGTGCTTCATCCAGCCCAGCATTTCTCATGATGTACTCTGCATATAAGTTAAATAAGCAGGGTGACAATATACAGCCTTGATGTCCTCCTTTCCCAATTTGGAACCAGTCCATTGTTCCATGTCTGGGTCTAATTGCTGCTTCTTGACCTGTATACAGATTTCTCAGGAGGCAGGTAGGGTGGTCTGGTATTCCAGTCTCTTGAAGTATTTTCTACAGCTTGTGGCTCACACAGTCAAAGGCTTTAGCATAGTCAATGAAGCAGAAGTAGATTTTTTTTCTAGAATTATCTTGCTTTTTCTATGATCCAATGGATGTTGGCAATTTGATCTTTGGTTCCTCTGCCTTTTCTAAAACCAGCTTGAATATCTGGAAGTTCATTGTTCATATATTGCTGAAGCCTTGCTTGGGGAAGTTTGAGCATTACTTTACTAGCGTGTGAGATGAGTGCAATTGTGTGGTAGATTGAGCATTCTTTGGCATTGTCTTTCTTTGGGATTGGAATTAAAACTGACTGTTTCCAGTCCTATGGCCACTGCTGGGCTTTTCAAATTTGCTGGCAGCACTTTCACAGCATCATCTTTTAGAATTTGAAATAGCTCACCTGGAATTCCATCACCTCCACTAGCTTTGTTCATAGTGATGCTTCCTGAGGCCCACTTGACTTCGCATTCTAGGATGTCTGGCTCTAGGTGAGCGACCACACCATCCTGGTTATCTGGGCATCCAGCAAAGGGACTGAGAAGCCCCAGGGAATTTGACTTTGGAGGCCAGTGGGATTTGATTACAGGATTCCACAGGACGGGGAAACAGACTCTTGGAGGGCACAGACAAAACCTTGCAGACACCAGGACCTGGGAGGAAGGAGCTGCGGCCCCACAAGAGACTAAGCCAGACCCGCCTGTGAGTGTCCGGGAGCCTCTGGGGGGCAGGGGTCGGTGGTGGACTGCTGTGGGGTCAGGGACCCTGAGTACAACAACCCTGGGAGCCCAGGATTTGGTGGCATAACCCCTTTAGAAGGCGGTCACCATTAACACTGCTTGCTCAGAGGTTAAAGCGCCTGCCTCCAATGTGGGAGAACCAGGTTCAATCTCAGGGTTGGGAAGATCCACTGGAGAAGGAAATGGCACCCCACGCCAGTATTCTTGCCTGGAGAATCCCATGGAAGGAGGAGCCTGGTAGGCTACAGTCCATGGGGTGGACACGACTGAGCGACTTCACTTCACCATTACCCCTACCATAGTTTGGCCTCTAGCCAAAAGGAAGGGAAGATAGCTCCTCCCATCAACAGAAAATTGGATTAAAGATTTACTGAGCATTTGCAACCCCATGGACTGTGGCCCGCCAGGCTCCTCTGTCCATGGGATTCTCCAGGCAAGAATACTGGAGTGGGGTGCCATTCCCTTCTCTAGGGGATCTTCCTGACCCAGGGATTGAACCCAGGTTTCCTGCATTGCAGGCAGATTCTTTACTGTCTGAGCCACCAGGGAAGATCCTTGACTAAGCATGGCCTCGCCCAACCAGAAGAAGACCCAGATTCCCCCACAGCCAGTCCCTCCCATCAGAAAGCTTCCACAAGAAGTCAATTGGCGAATTTTTAAAAAAGTGTTGAAAAGGGGAAACACGCAAAAAGAAACACAGCCAGTTGTCGATGCTGGGCTCCCCGACCTGGGAGTGTCACCTCCTGCAAGCAGACAGGTCGCCTCCTGGGCCCCACCTGCAGCCGGGGACTGCGCCACTTTGCTGCAGGTGGGGCACCTCCCCCGGGGGGTGGGGGCAGGCACACCCAGCGCCTGATCGGTGCCTGGGCACCTGTGCAAACGCCCGTCTGCCACATCTCGGTAGCGTGGCTGGCACCCGTCACCCCCTTGGGCATCCTCTCGCCTTCTCTGGGTCCTGCCTCCCTCACTCCCATCCAGGCCTGGATCCGAGAGCACTCGCTCCCCAGTGAGCTTCCTGTTCATCTCCATCTCAGTCTATTCCCCAGGAGCCCAACCTAAGACACACACACGACGTGAATGTGTGGCTGAACATTCTAAACATGAGCACGTGTTCATCCCCTACACTCGGGCCTGCGCCACAGCCTCACCTTCAAGAATCAGCACGCGGACCAGCATGACTTGTCCTCCTTCTCGAATGAACCGCCTAAAACAAGTCCCCTACAACGTCCAAGTTCAGGTTCCTGAAAATAAGAAAACTTAAGAGACCGCTAGAAAACCACCTAGATGTGGAATTCCTCCAGCTTTTTAGCTTCCCTGCTCGCCAGTCTCTCACAGCTCTCCAACCCACAGCTAACGTGACAGATTAAAACAACCTTTAAAATTGTAACAAAATACACATATGATTTACCATCTCAGCTTAGCCATATTAAGTGGCACGCTCATTTTGCAGTCATCCCCACCATCCATCTCCAGAAATGCTGTGGCCCAGCCTCGGTCCCCATTAAAGAAGAGCTCTCCGTTTCCCTCCCCCACAGTGCCTGGCAACCACGGTTCTGCTTTCTATCTCCGTGAGAATGACCACTTGACGTCCTCAGAAGTGTTTCTTCAATTTATTGAGTTACCCTTATTAAGTCTTTCCAAAACTTATTTTTTTAATAGAAAAAGCAGCTGTCTTTTTGTACTGACATTCTGTTTCCTTAATATTTAATGAAATCACCTAATTACAAGGACAAGTTCAGCTGGCATAAAGAGGTTTGAGAACAAACAACAAAGAACAGGTTTGGGGACGAAAACCGCTCAGGTAGTTGGAACAGACCTGCATGAAGGCGCTGCAGAGGAGCTCCTGGTTACAAATGTTCAACCCGCTGCGGGCACCCACCAGGCGGCTCTGTACAAGGACTGGACGCTTCCTTTAAGCTGCCGAACTGGCTAAGAGAACATCTACTGTGTCAGCATAGATATTGATGGTGTTTATTGGGTACCTATTATGTGTCAGGCTCTGTGCTAAGCATGTGGTTTGCACTGTGTCACTGAACGTCCATAATCCGCGAGGCAGATACTGTCACCTTCATTTTCCCCACAAGGAAACCAAGGCACGGAAGTAGTCAAGCAATCCATCCAGAGTGGCGCCACTGAGAAGTGGCCGAGCTGGGCTTCAAGTTGGTTTGACTCTAAAGCCCGTCTCCCCTTTCCCTGCCCACACTGGCTCTGCAGATGAATATAAAACAAAAGGTGTAACAAGAATGAAAACACAGAAGTGAGCCTTTGTTTGCTATTGGCATCATACAAAATGACAAAATATGTCACTTGCTTCTTTAAGACTATAATTTAACAAACAAGGGATGCACTTAAATTCTCGTAAGAAAGGAGTATAGGTAATACAATCTGCAATTGGTATTTGTTTATGTAAGAATGATTTCAGTTAATTAAAGGCAGAAGAGCTAGGCAGTATTTGTAAGGAAAGAACTGAAGTCAGACGTTTTAATTATGCTATCAGATTAGCACAAAAAAAGAGAAAAAGNTCTCACATCCATACATGACTATTGGAAACACCATAGCCTTAACTAGATGGACCTTTGTTGGCAAAGCAATGTCTCTGCTTTTTAATATGCTGTCCAGGTCGGTCATAGCTTTTCTTACAAGGAGCAAGCATCTTTTAATTTCATGGCTGCAATCACCATCTGCAGTGATTTTGGAGTCCAAGAAAATACAGTCTGACACTGTTTCCACTGTTTCCCCATGTATTTGCCATGAAGTGATGGGACTGGATGCCATGATCTTAGTTTTTTGAATGTTGTGTTTTAAGCCAGCTTTTTCACTCTCCTCCTGCACTTTCATCAAGAGGCTCTTTAGTTTCCCTTCGCTTTCTGCTATAAGTGTGGTGTCAACTGCAAATCTGAGGTTATTGATATTTTTCCCAGAAATCTTGATTCCAGCTTGTGCTTCATCCAGCCCAGCATTTCTCATGATGTACTCTGCATATAAGTTAAATAAGCAGGGTGACAATATACAGCCTTGATGTCCTCCTTTCCCAATTTGGAACCAGTCCATTGTTCCATGTCTGGGTCTAATTGCTGCTTCTTGACCTGTATACAGATTTCTCAGGAGGCAGGTAGGGTGGTCTGGTATTCCAGTCTCTTGAAGTATTTTCTACAGCTTGTGGCTCACACAGTCAAAGGCTTTAGCATAGTCAATGAAGCAGAAGTAGATTTTTTTTCTAGAATTATCTTGCTTTTTCTATGATCCAATGGATGTTGGCAATTTGATCTTTGGTTCCTCTGCCTTTTCTAAAACCAGCTTGAATATCTGGAAGTTCATTGTTCATATATTGCTGAAGCCTTGCTTGGGGAAGTTTGAGCATTACTTTACTAGCGTGTGAGATGAGTGCAATTGTGTGGTAGATTGAGCATTCTTTGGCATTGTCTTTCTTTGGGATTGGAATTAAAACTGACTGTTTCCAGTCCTATGGCCACTGCTGGGCTTTTCAAATTTGCTGGCAGCACTTTCACAGCATCATCTTTTAGAATTTGAAATAGCTCACCTGGAATTCCATCACCTCCACTAGCTTTGTTCATAGTGATGCTTCCTGAGGCCCACTTGACTTCGCATTCTAGGATGTCTGGCTCTAGGTGAGCGACCACACCATCCTGGTTATCTGGGCATCCAGCAAAGGGACTGAGAAGCCCCAGGGAATTTGACTTTGGAGGCCAGTGGGATTTGATTACAGGATTCCACAGGACGGGGAAACAGACTCTTGGAGGGCACAGACAAAACCTTGCAGACACCAGGACCTGGGAGGAAGGAGCTGCGGCCCCACAAGAGACTAAGCCAGACCCGCCTGTGAGTGTCCGGGAGCCTCTGGGGGGCAGGGGTCGGTGGTGGACTGCTGTGGGGTCAGGGACCCTGAGTACAACAACCCTGGGAGCCCAGGATTTGGTGGCATAACCCCTTTAGAAGGCGGTCACCATTAACACTGCTTGCTCAGAGGTTAAAGCGCCTGCCTCCAATGTGGGAGAACCAGGTTCAATCTCAGGGTTGGGAAGATCCACTGGAGAAGGAAATGGCACCCCACGCCAGTATTCTTGCCTGGAGAATCCCATGGAAGGAGGAGCCTGGTAGGCTACAGTCCATGGGGTGGACACGACTGAGCGACTTCACTTCACCATTACCCCTACCATAGTTTGGCCTCTAGCCAAAAGGAAGGGAAGATAGCTCCTCCCATCAACAGAAAATTGGATTAAAGATTTACTGAGCATTTGCAACCCCATGGACTGTGGCCCGCCAGGCTCCTCTGTCCATGGGATTCTCCAGGCAAGAATACTGGAGTGGGGTGCCATTCCCTTCTCTAGGGGATCTTCCTGACCCAGGGATTGAACCCAGGTTTCCTGCATTGCAGGCAGATTCTTTACTGTCTGAGCCACCAGGGAAGATCCTTGACTAAGCATGGCCTCGCCCAACCAGAAGAAGACCCAGATTCCCCCACAGCCAGTCCCTCCCATCAGAAAGCTTCCACAAGAAGTCAATTGGCGAATTTTTAAAAAAGTGTTGAAAAGGGGAAACACGCAAAAAGAAACACAGCCAGTTGTCGATGCTGGGCTCCCCGACCTGGGAGTGTCACCTCCTGCAAGCAGACAGGTCGCCTCCTGGGCCCCACCTGCAGCCGGGGACTGCGCCACTTTGCTGCAGGTGGGGCACCTCCCCCGGGGGGTGGGGGCAGGCACACCCAGCGCCTGATCGGTGCCTGGGCACCTGTGCAAACGCCCGTCTGCCACATCTCGGTAGCGTGGCTGGCACCCGTCACCCCCTTGGGCATCCTCTCGCCTTCTCTGGGTCCTGCCTCCCTCACTCCCATCCAGGCCTGGATCCGAGAGCACTCGCTCCCCAGTGAGCTTCCTGTTCATCTCCATCTCAGTCTATTCCCCAGGAGCCCAACCTAAGACACACACACGACGTGAATGTGTGGCTGAACATTCTAAACATGAGCACGTGTTCATCCCCTACACTCGGGCCTGCGCCACAGCCTCACCTTCAAGAATCAGCACGCGGACCAGCATGACTTGTCCTCCTTCTCGAATGAACCGCCTAAAACAAGTCCCCTACAACGTCCAAGTTCAGGTTCCTGAAAATAAGAAAACTTAAGAGACCGCTAGAAAACCACCTAGATGTGGAATTCCTCCAGCTTTTTAGCTTCCCTGCTCGCCAGTCTCTCACAGCTCTCCAACCCACAGCTAACGTGACAGATTAAAACAACCTTTAAAATTGTAACAAAATACACATATGATTTACCATCTCAGCTTAGCCATATTAAGTGGCACGCTCATTTTGCAGTCATCCCCACCATCCATCTCCAGAAATGCTGTGGCCCAGCCTCGGTCCCCATTAAAGAAGAGCTCTCCGTTTCCCTCCCCCACAGTGCCTGGCAACCACGGTTCTGCTTTCTATCTCCGTGAGAATGACCACTCGACGTCCTCAGAAGTGTTTCTTCAATTTATTGAGTTACCCTTATTAAGTCTTTCCAAAACTTATTTTTTTAATAGAAAAAGCAGCTGTCTTTTTGTACTGACATTCTGTTTCCTTAATATTTAATGAAATCACCTAATTACAAGGACAAGTTCAGCTGGCATAAAGAGGTTTGAGAACAAACAACAAAGAACAGGTTTGGGGACGAAAACCGCTCAGGTAGTTGGAACAGACCTGCATGAAGGCGCTGCAGAGGAGCTCCTGGTTACAAATGTTCAACCCGCTGCGGGCACCCACCAGGCGGCTCTGTACAAGGACTGGACGCTTCCTTTAAGCTGCCGAACTGGCTAAGAGAACATCTACTGTGTCAGCATAGATATTGATGGTGTTTATTGGGTACCTATTATGTGTCAGGCTCTGTGCTAAGCATGTGGTTTGCACTGTGTCACTGAACGTCCATAATCCGCGAGGCAGATACTGTCACCTTCATTTTCCCCACAAGGAAACCAAGGCACGGAAGTAGTCAAGCAATCCATCCAGAGTGGCGCCACTGAGAAGTGGCCGAGCTGGGCTTCAAGTTGGTTTGACTCTAAAGCCCGTCTCCCCTTTCCCTGCCCACACTGGCTCTGCAGATGAATATAAAACAAAAGGTGTAACAAGAATGAAAACACAGAAGTGAGCCTTTGTTTGCTATTGGCATCATACAAAATGACAAAATATGTCACTTGCTTCTTTAAGACTATAATTTAACAAACAAGGGATGCACTTAAATTCTCGTAAGAAAGGAGTATAGGTAATACAATCTGCAATTGGTATTTGTTTATGTAAGAATGATTTCAGTTAATTAAAGGCAGAAGAGCTAGGCAGTATTTGTAAGGAAAGAACTGAAGTCAGACGTTTTAATTATGCTATCAGATTAGCACAAAAAAAGAGAAAAAGCTGTAAAGTTTTACCGAATATAATAAAAGCGAAGTGCATTGTGTCTCAAGATAACTCTTTGGATCAAGATAGAGAGACAGAGAACATCTGAAATAATTCACAGACTCAGACAGTAAGTGACTAATCAAAGAGGTCTCACTACAACCATCTACGTCAACAGCCACATGGAAGAACCAAGTTTTATTAACAAGCATATTCCCAAGAAAATAAAAGGAGAATTTGTGCTTTCTTTTAAAAAGGAAATTGAATGACATTTCAGAACAGACACCAAATCACTGAAAGCTAACAGCAAATTAAAAAAAAAAAAAAAAAAGGAGGTATTTAAGATTGCCAAACCATGAGTAGAAGCAAGCATCGTTTAGCAGCCTCTGCAAGACCTGGCAGGGAGCTGGGCCCTTGTCAGCCAGGAAATGCAGCAGCTCCTGTCTACATCCACAGGCAAGAGCGCACCCACTCTACCCCAGTCTGTCTGGGACACTGAGCTGCAACGATACATGCCGAGAGTCTCAAAAGGTCAGCACAGCCAAGAAAGGCTGCCTGTGTCCCGAAGCTCTTTCTACACCAACAATCCATGAACCATCATCAGACACAGCTAAGCCCCAGGCCCTCTCCCTGGCGAGGGATAGAGAGCCTGGCGTCTCCTCTTTGCTGGAGCCATCAGACCTAGAGGTCCACGTCTAGACAGAACACCTGCCTTGACTGTCCCACGGACACGCCCCAAGCTGACATCATCACCAAGCCCTCTCCTCTCCCCTGCCTGTGTCCCCGTCACACTGAGCGGGGCCACCACTCACTCAGATCCCCAGTCCAGGGGCCTAGGGGCCATGTTCAACTTCTCCACCCCTCCACCGCACATCCTGTCGCCATGGTGATTCACACATTAGACACCACTTGAATGTGTGTGCTCGTCCACTGAGCCCTTAGTTTAGGACCTAGACCTTTGCAGGAAGGCTTCTTATAGTGATCAGTTTAGTCAGGGGGTCTGTAACAATCTCCTCATTTACTGATCTCCAACTTCATATCTGTAATTTTGCAATAAGGAGTTCTTGATCAGAGCCACAGTCAGCCCCTGGTCTTCTTTTTGCTGACTGTATAGAGCTTCTCCATCTTTGGCTGCAAAGAATATAATCAATCTGATTTCAGTGTTGACCATCTGGTGATGTCCATGTGTACAGCCTTCTTTTGTGTTGTTGGGAGAGGGTACTTGCTATGACCAGTGTGTTCTCTTGGCAAAATTCTATTAGCCTTTGCCCTGCTTCATTCTGTACTCCAAGGCCAAACTTGGCCTGTTACTCCAGGTATCTCTTGACTTCCTACTTTTGCGATTGAGCCCCCTATGATGAAAAAGACATCTTTTTTTTGGTGTTCGTTCTAGAAGGTCTTGTAGGTCTTCATAGAACCGTTCAACTTCAGCTTCTTCAGCGTTACTGGCTGGGGCATAGGCTTGGATCACCGTGACAATGAATGCTTTGCCTTGGAAATGAATAGAGATCACCCTGTCGCTTTTGAGAGTGCACCCATGTACTGCATCTCGGACTCTTGTTGACTATGATGGCTACTCCGTTTCTTCTAAGGAATTCCTGCCCACAGTAGCAGATATAATGGTCATCTGAGTTAATTCACCCATTCCAGTCCATTTAATTCTAAGATGTCCATGTTCACTTTTGCCATCTCCTGTTTGATCATTTCCAAGTTACCCTGATTCATGGACCTAACGTTCCAGGTTCCTATACAGTATTGCTCTTTACAACATCGGGCTTTACTTCCATCACCAGTCACATCTACCACTGGGTGTTGTTTCCACCTTGGCTCAGCCTCTTCATTGCTTCCAGAGCTATTTCTCCAGAAGCATATTCTTCTTCAGTAACATATTGGGCACCTACTGACCTGGGGAGTTTATCTTTCAATGTCCTATCTTTTTGCCTTTGGGAAAGATTGAAGGTGGGAGGAGAAATGGACGACAGAGGATGAGATGGTTGGATGGCATGACCGACTCAGTGGACATGGGTTTGAGCAAGCTCAGGAGATGGTGAAAGACAGGGAGGCCTTGCATGCTGCATTCATGGGGCACGAAGAGTCAGACACGACTGAGCGACTGAACAACAACTTCATATCTAAACACCATGCTCAGTTCCTTCAAATCAGCCAGGTGGAATCCCTGAGAATAGTGGAAAAGAGAAAGAGACTTTCCCTCAGCACTTCAGGTGTGACAGCTTTTTGCATGCCACTTAGAGATGAAACACATCAGGTAACACCAAACACTGGTTTGCAGCCCAAATGCAATAGGCCAGTTTATTTTCAACATTCTTTCATTTGATTAAAAAAAAGTCTCCTTCGAGCAATCTCTCTTAAACCATAGTGATTCATTCTAGGTAAATACAGAGATATCTCCTAAGGAATTTTTCCCGAGGATGACATTTGAGGCCTCCTGACACACAGGTGACTCTGAGGGACTTCACAACACCATCTTAGCTGCTGAACAAACCAGACCTGACTATGAACCCCAAACCCTGCCACTTACTAACTGCAGACCTTCAATCAAGTTACGCCGTCTTACAGAGAAGAGGGAGACGATGGTATTCAGCTGTATGAGGCTCGTGAAGCTCAACCACAGACAGTAAGGATCAGCTGAGGGCCCGGCACCGCCCTGAGCCCCGAGATTCAGGGATGAAGTCACAGCTCTGCACGTTGCACTTGAGGGCTAGTGGGCAGACGGGTACGGACCACGGAGTGTGGCAGCACGGGAGGGCCAGAACCAGGGTGTGAGCAAGTGTCAGGGAGACGGGAGACTGGGATGATGGAGGAGAACTGAAAGAGAACTTCTCTGAAATGGGATAATTGTGTAAACACCTGATACCTCGCTTACTGACCACTTTTGTTAAGCTGGGTGTTATTTTTTTTTTAACCCACATTCAGGCTTACCACTGCTACTGACCTAACCTTTCTCTTTTCTTCCTGAAAGTTCATATGTGAAATCACCAACACCCCTGACGGTCCCTCTACCATGAAGACACTCCCACAGCCCTGACAAGGGGGCCTCATGAGGATGAGAGGCACCAGGACGCCCAGCATGTGCGGGGGCCACCTGGGGGTGAGTCCTCTGGCCCCAGTTAGCCCTTCAGATGACCGCAGTCCCAGCTGATATCCTGAGTGTAACTTCATGAGAGGCAAGAGAAGCCAGGACTAGCAGCTCAGTCATTCCCAGATTCCCAACCCACAGGTATTACATGAGATACGAAATGTTTATTGCTTTAATCTGCTAAGCCTCACGGTAATTTGTTACTCAAAAATAGATAAGACACAGGTCAATAGGGTATTAATGATAAGGGCTTTGTATTCAGGACAGCATAATATTCTTATTTAAAAACTGATGCCATCTCTCCTCTGGAGCATAGAAATATGATACATATGATCATGAGCTGTGAGATGACTCAGTTAATGGTGGTTCACATCACGACCTATCAAGAAACTATAGCTTAAAATACCAGAATTACGTCACTGAAAGAGAGTGATAGGTTGTGAGTTCTTAAAGACGATTTAAAACAAGGTGTATGGCAAGGCCAGGAGATCAAACCAGTCAATCCTAAAGGAAATTAACCCTGAATATTCACTGGAAGGACTGATGTTGAAGCTGAAGCTTCAATACTTCGGCCACCTAGTGCAGATACTTAGAAAAGACCCTGATGCTGGGAAAGACAGAAGGCAAAAGGAGATGCGGGCAGCAGAGGATGAGGTGATTAGATAACACCACTGACTCGGTGGGCATGATGTAAGCAAACTCTGGGAGATGGTGAAGGACAGGGGAGCCTGGCGTGCTGCAGTCCATGGGGTCGCAAAGAGTCAGACACGACTGAGCGACTGAACAGAAATATGGGAAAGCAAGCAATAATGAAAGGAAATGACTCATCACCAAACTGTATGAATTAAGCAAATAAAGCAAAGGGGTTCTAGCCACAATTATTAGGTGACAAACCATCAATTTTTAAATTTATCAGAATTGGTAATTTGGGGATTCAATTCATTTCATTTCTTTAAAAACAGAATGTATTATGAGTAGTATATTTAAAGTTTCAAGGTGTTACATCTGCAGCCAAAAGAGGGAGCATTTTGTTTTCATTTATCATTAATCTCAATGTTTAGGTTTTGTTCACAAAGACTGCATACCTACTTTCTGCCAGAGATTATCCTAGGGGCTGGGAATGAACTGATAGAAACTATAATCTGGGACCTCCAGGAACTCACAGATGGTAAATCAGCGCTTCTCACATAAGCATGACCAATGGGGATATTTTTAAGTATGGTTGTGAAAGGCCAATTTATAGAAACTCAAATACTGAAGGTGAGTGGGTGGAGGGGGGGATGTGGAGATCTCCATGGTCTTAAACTCATAATCACTTGTGATGCTTAGTCTGATGGTTCTGGGTGGAGCATAATACATGACAGGCCATTTACTCAGTCATCAAATCCTTACCGAGCACCTGATCTGTACCATAGGTACTGGGTGCTGGGGTGTGGGGGTTGGAGGCTGCTGGATACCAGAAAATACACACCTGGCAGTTAGAAGGATGAGAGCGTCAGCCAAACAAAGGGGCAGATGAGGCTCCACCGCAAACAGAATATCTCCAAATGTGGGGTCATACCATATGGTAGGCTTGATGACTAAGTTAAATGAGAAAGTATATTCACAGATTCTGAGATTGATTTTATTATTTTCTTTTGGTAGCAAATTCCATGGCAGTTTTAAAAAAACAAACAAACTTTTTTTTTAATATTAGAGTATAGCTGATTAACAATGCCGTGATAGCTCCAGGTAAGCCCAGAGGGACTCAGCCGTCCACACACACGTATCCTTTCTCCCCCAAACTCCCCCCCACCCAGGCTGCCACACAACATTGAGCAGACTTTCCAGGGCTGCACCTGGGCTATTCCTGGTCCGTGGTTGCTGGAAGCGGGGGCAGGATGGCAGGAAGGGATATTTGGGGAGTTTTAGGCTGACATGTACACACAGTTCAGTTCAGCCGCTCAGTTGTGTCCGACTCTGCAACCCCATAGACTGCAGCACGCCAGGCTTCCCTGTCCATCACCAACTCCTGAGGCTTGCTCAGACTCATGTCCATCGACACACTGTTCTATGTAAAATGGATAACCAACAAGGATCTTCCAAGATTTTTTTATTTTTTGAAAGAGACCTAATTTACCCTCTACTGCAGTCTCCAAGATCACTTTTTCCCTTGGCTGGAAGCTTCCACTTAGGAGTAAAGGAACCTCTTCAAGAACCAGGACAAAAACAGAGTATTTCTCAATTCTCAAAAGCTTGTGTTGTTACTACAGGCATACTATATCCCAGGAGCTATCAATCTGGGGTGTTTTGGAAAAGATACAATCAGCAAAGGAAAAAAACAAGGTGGATGTGAAGAATGTCTTTGAAGCTATTTCAGTTGCTACTCTCAGAAAATGTTTGAATTTCAACTCTAGTAGGCATAAAATAAGCTCATAGAAAATGCTGGTTTTGAAATCTGAATCAATGACCTAGAAATAAATCTCCGAGAGGGATAAACGAAATTTTGAAAGAGTAGAATCAAAGAAAATAAAAATGTTATCTTCAAATGGTTTGTAAAAATAATGTTTTGGGGTTACAGTGTGGAAATAGGTACATTTTAGAGCTACAGGTATTAATGACATACTGGCGTTTTCTGACATAACACGAGGCAGCTAAGGAGTACGCTTCCTTCAAAGGGGCTCGTCGCTGGAGATAACCGAGGGGAGGCTCCTGCCTACAGCCTTCCCACGACACAGACGTGGCCTCCCTGCTCAGGTACCCCTGCTGCCACCTTCCCGAGGCTCCTCAAGCGTCAGCAAGGTGCTCTTCTCCGGGACAAAATCAAACTTAGACCTCTTACTTTTTGACACTTCGTCCACCCTGTCTCCCTGAAACACCCCGTCTTCCCTTGTTCTCACGGCGCTGCAGATCGCGGGCTCTCTCCTGCCCTCTCCCTGCCCAGCTGCCCCCAGTCACAGGCATCCTCTCAAGCCTCTGCCTGGCCTGCTTCCCACCGTAGTCCTCCGTCTACACTAAGAGGTGGGGGAGTGGGACACGGAGATCTTTAAGCTCATAATCACTTCTGATGCTTACTTCTCCGCCACCAGGGTGGAGCATAATACGAGACAGGCCGTTTACTCAGTCATCAAACACTTACCGAGCACCTGACCTGCACCGCAGGTGCTGGATGCTAATGGACAGCTCTCCCACCCCCCAGGCTTCCCAGCCCTGGGAGCCCACAGACAGTTCTCTTGCTGCTGCTTCCCAATATCCAATCAGCCTCGCAGGCGATCAGATTCTTTCTGTGTAACGTTCCTAAGATCTGACTTCCTCTTCACCCTTCCGTCTCCTTTACTCTGGAAACACAACTCCCCGATTAAGCCCTGGACAGTTAACGTGGCTTCCCAGGCACTGGCTCTGGTTTCTCTGCAGCCTGAAGCCAGATGAAGACCATTCTCTCACGACCCATCCCTGTCCAAGAATCGGTACCTGCCTGCTGAATTCCACCTCAGTGCCCTTACCTGGCACGACTCCCCTCCTTGTAAGCCAAACCTTCTACTTTCTCCAGCATGAAATTCCTTCTTGGATGATACCTGCAAAACCTACTCATCTTCCAATGGTGAATTTTATTTAATTTCCCCAGCAGTCATATCTGGATCTCTCACACTCGTGTTATTGCAACTAAAACGCAGTTCATGTAGAGACTACAGTAACGGGACGGCGGGGGGGGCAGGCAAAGGGTCGCTCTGTTTGCTAAACTGAACTGAACTGAATTTACTGCAACTCTGCCAAAGCTTAATTGAATTATCCAAAGACTGAACGAACTGAGAAAACATCTGGCTCCAACCATAACAGTCATTACTTTAATTTCCTAAACTATAGTAATAGAAATAGATACATGCGAAAAGCATTTTTTAAATTAGAAAGATCAAGGGAACAAAAATCTTCATGCCTTCTTCGTTTTCCATCCCCTGACGTTTACGGTGATTTTATCACTCTGATTACAAAAGGGTCTTTTGGCGTCCGAGGCACTAAGGACGGATGACAAGGGGCAGACTCAAATATGTGAAGGATGAATTGTGTCCAAAAGTCTGTGGGTCAGAGAGACATTTTCCAAATGGGAAATGAATTCTGACAGGAGCTGCCTGCTGGGCAACGGAGGACCGCTCTCAGAGGCTGGAGATCAGATTCTAGTTAGGTTGACGAGTCTGAAACACACGTGCGGCGTCTGCAGTGTAGAAGCTGCTCTGAAAAGAACTTAATTATGCAGAAGAGGCAGCCCAAGATCTTCTAAAATGTGAACATCCACTTCATCAGACGTGTTAATATGTCACAGAGAACAGGCCCTTCTTACAAAATAACTGATGTTCAAAAACATGCACCTCCCTGAGAGGCTCATAAATCCTGCCCCCTTCAAATCAAGACTAGCTTCTGACCAGGTAAGACCGGCAGGAGGCTACTTTAATAAGATGGACTGTGTAGGGGCTTCCCTAGTGGTCCAGTGGTTAAGAATCCACCTTGAATGCAGGGGTTCAATCCCTGGTCAAGGGACTAAGATCTCACGTGCCGAGGAGCAGCTAAACTCAAGTGCTGCAGCTGCTGCGTCTGCGCCCTGGAGCCTGAGAACCGCAACTAGGGAGTCCGATGCCGCAGCCTGAGAGCCTGCCTACTGCCTCCCGCCTGCCGCAACAAGGACTGGAGGCCGCCAAATAAATACTTTTTTTTTAAGATTGTTTAAAAAAAATACAGGTGAAAATTAAAATCATACATGTGCATTTATACCTAATCTCCTCCGTATGTCTTCTTTCTAATCACATGTGAAATGCTGTTTTCATTCATTCACTAAGCTTTCATCGAGCACTACTCAAAGCTCCAGGGAGTCGATGAGGCCTACCCAAAAAGGAACTCACAGGCCAAAAAAGGGCGCTCACAGACTTGGTGGAAAGAGATGGAGAGCCAAGGACAGGAAATGGCTAATGGGAAGAAATGGCACTAAATGGAAGCTTCATGTTTACTCCTGATTTACTGATTGAAGGCTAATCCAACAAATTAATGTCAAATAAATCCAGGGAGGAACTCTGCCAGCTTGCTTGTAGTCAGATTCCATTTTCTGAAATTCTCACGCGTGAATGTGTCAAGTTAAGGCCGCAGTGAGGAGCACATGCTGGAAGACAGAGACTGTGTCGGTAGGACAGTCTTTAGCTCTTACAGATCAGAAAGGGTCCCTACATTTACATCATGAGAGATACACCTGCTGATGCTGATATCTTCTAGGTTGCTTTTGGCAATAGTTTTGTTCTCATTATAAAAGAAATTTAAAATTGCATTATTGTAAAATAATTATAAAAGAACAATAGGGAACCATTACAGAAGTTTTGGAGAACACACGGGAGTGATCCGCGAGACCAGATCCTAACAATTGCATCGCTGTCCCTGTTCAGTCACTGAGTCCTTCCTCCCTTGCCTTCACTGTCTCCCGGAGTTTGCTCAGGTTCATCTCCACTGAGTTGGTGATGCTATCTAACCTTCTCATCTTCTGTCATCCTCTTCTCTTTTTGCCTTCACTCTTTCCCAGCATCCCAGCAATTCCATAGGGAACTGTAATATACCAAAGCAAACCTTGGAATCAAACAGTATGCTCTAATAATAACTTTAGGAGAAATGGAATAAAATGCAACTGCAAAAGTAGGCTTGCTTGGCAGCCTGTGATGTCCTCCCCTTCCTTACAGGGTCGGAGCCTCTCGCATCCTCCGCAGGACCAGCCCTCCCTGAAGAATCGCTCCCTTTTCTGAACTGCTTATTCCATCTCACCTAGAGCCGGACACGACTGAAGAGACTTAGCAGCAGCAGCAGCGGACCTAGGGAGCTTCCCTGGTGGCTCGGATGGTGAACACTCTGCAACGTGGCAGACCCGGGTTCAATCCCTGGGTAGGGGAGGTTCCCGGGAGGAGGAAATGGCAACCCACTCCAGTATTCTTGCCTGGAGAATCCCTGGACAGACAAGTCCACGGGGTCACAAAGAGTTAAGACACAACTGAGCAACTAACACTTAGACTTAGTGGAAACAGGCGGTGAATAATCTGCTCCTATTTATTCTCCACGTTTTTGTCTTTTTCTCCGCATAGATCATGCGCTGGTTTCTGAGGACTAGAAGATCGCCTTCTATCCCTCTCTGTCCCCAGCAGCTACGAAACACCCCGCACCGGATGCACGTCTGTCAACGTGGCCTCAGATGCTCGTTTTTATATTCACTACTTAACGTGAATACCAACAAAATGCAGTTGGTTAATATTTTGAAGAAAGAACCTGGGGTTAAAATTTTCTAATGTTGTATATTTTGCCTTATTTGCCAAGATTTCTAAAGAATTCAATATAGCTTTGTATGATTTAGACAAGTAAAAATTGTAAGAAATAAAACCATTCCTGTTTTTAAAAAATGGACATTCATTTATTGTGAATTTTAAAATCTCTTTAGGACTTCCTTAATCCCTTGGACTGCAAGGAGATCAAACCAGTCCATCCTAAAGGAAATCAGTCCTGAATATTCATTGGAAGGACTAATGCAGAAGCTGAAACCAATCCTTCGGCCATCTGATGCGAAACTGACTCATTTGAAAAGGCCCTGATGCTGGGAAAGATTGAAGGTGGGAGAAGGGGACGACAGAGGATGAGATGGTTGGATGGCATCACCAACTCGATGGACATGACTTTGAGTAAACTCCGGGAGATGGTGATGGACAGGGAGGCCTGGTGTGCTGCAGTCCATGAGGTCAAAAAGAGTCAGACACGACTGAGCGACTGAATTGAACTGAGGACTTCCCTGGTGGTCTAGTGGTTGAGAATCTGTCTGCCAATGCAGGGGGCATGGCTTGGTCAGGGAACTAAGATCGCATATGCCGCAGAGCAACTAAGTCCACGTGCCCTGATTGCTGAGCCTGCACGTGGGGCCTGTGCTTCACAAGAGAAGCCACTCGTGAGAAGCCCGTGCACGGCAACCAGAGAGTAAAAAGTAAATAATAACGATAATAAACTCTTTAAACTTAGATAAAACATACAGAGAACAAAAGATCACGAAACTTTTTACTGGCTGCCAGGAGCGAGCGTGAGGAACTCCGCCCATGGCAAGGGTCATGAGGAAGGAGGCTTTGGCATGTGCAAAGGCGGGATCGAGCCTCAGGAAACCCCTGTTCCTGAGCATCTACCCCCCAAACCAGAGTCTGCCTACTTTACTGCTTTATGCTCTCACCTACACCTCTGACTTTATGGGGGGCTGTCCCCCACCTCTCTCGGAGAAGGAGTTAACCTACAGCTCCAGTTAATAAAAATTCCTGGGTGTGACAAGGGTGTCTCAGGTCAAACCTCTCTGCTGGCAGACTAGCTTGTGTGACAGGATTATCCATGCTACTATGTACATGATTGTTTACAACCTCTCAGCCATAAAGAGCACAGAGACTTTGGAGTATTTTGAAAGTCTTAGTTAGCATTGGGTTTTTCTAAAGATAAAAATCTTGTTGGTGAAGGGTTTATCATTTACTGGGCCAATGTTTGCTTCTAAATCCCCTGCCCTTATACAGGTTGATGAATATATAACCAGCATATAGAAGAAATAAGTATTAACCTTTAGATTAATCATGTTAACCTTAGGCTAAGTAGATTCCTTGATGCTTACTCCTTGGAAGAAAAGTTATGACCAACCTAGATAGTATATTCAAAAGCAGAGACATTACTTTGCCGACTAAGGTCCGTCTAGTCAAGGCTATGGTTTTTCCTGTGGGCATGTATGGATGTGAGAGTTGGATTGTGAAGAAGGCTGAGCGTTGAAGAATTGATGCTTTTGAACTGTGGTATTGGAGAAGACTCTTGAGAGTCCCTTGGACTGCAAGGAGATCCAACCAGTCCATTCTGAAGGAGATCANAAGTCGCTCAGTCGTGTCCGACTCTGTGTGACCCCATAGACGGCAGCCCACCAGGCTCCCCCGTCCCTGGACGGCAGCCCACCAGGCTCCCCCGTCCCTGGGATTCTCCAGGCAAGAACACTGGAGTGGGTTGCCATTTCCTTTTTCAATGCAAAGTGAAAAGTGAACGCGAATTAATAGCAACAAAAACTATAAAATATCATATTAGAAACTCCAAATTTGCTGAGACTAAATCTTAACTGTCCTCACCAGAAAAAGGAACGAGCCTCAAGTGACCGGACAGAGGGACGCACTGAAGGCACAGAGGCAGTCGTCTCGCAACGGAAGTGCATCACAGCGACTCACGGGCGCCTCTAACGGACACAGCGTCGCGTCAGCGCTATCCTATGAGCACAGAGGATAAACCGAACACAAGCACGGAGAAACCCATGCGCGATGCAGAGCCGCGACTAAAGGCCCAAACTCTCCACCTCGGCCTCCCCGGCTCAGCTGGGGCAGAGCCCGCCTGCAAGCTGGGAGACCTGGGCTCAGTCCCCGGCTTGGGAAGGTCCCCTGGAGGAGAGCATGGCAACCAACTCCAGCATTATTCTTGGGGCTTCCCTTGTAGCTCAGTTGGTAAAAAATCTGCCTGCAATGCAAGAGACCTGGGTTCAATCCCTGGGTCGGGAAGATCCCCTGGAGAAAGAGATGACAACCCACTGCAGTATTCTTGCCCGGAGAGTCCCATGGACAGAGGAGCCTGGCGGGCTGCAGTCCACAGGGTCGCAAGAGTCGGACACAACTTAGCGACTAAACCTCCTCCTCTGCCATTTCTAGCTGTAGGATCTCAGGCAAGTCAATTACCCTTGGTGTGCTTCAGTCTCCTGTGTAAAATATCAGATATCACTAGGACCACCTATGAGGTTGGTGGCAAGGCCGAACACGGAGTAACAGAGTGAGGCCTGCCTCGCAGGGCACCCCTGGAGCGCTCCGTGAGTGAGAGCCTCGGGACTACGATGATGGTACCGGTAGCAGGATGATGCAGAAGAGTGCACACGCTTTCTGAAGGCTTTTCAGAATACTTAATTAAATGGAAAATATGCCATATTCATGGATAGGAAGACAATACTGTTAAGACATCAATTCCCCAGAAAATCTCTAGACTCAATGCAATGCTAACTAAAATGTGAACGGGGTTTTTGATGCTCAATAAGCCAGTTCTGGAACTTAAAGCAAAGAGCTCATAACCAATACACCACTGAAGAAGAGAAGTAAGGAGGGAGACTCGCCCCACAGACTGTGAGACTTTATGAGGACAGTGCGGTATCGGTGCTGGGATAGGTTAAGCGACCAAAGAAACATGATAGAAAAATCGTAAACAATGGCAGTGTGCAGAGCTGCAGAGAGAGGAAGGCACAGTCAATAAAGAGAGCTAAGAATATTGGTTATCCATAAAGAAAAAAGAAATTCGGTTCTCACACACGTAAGCCATACTGGAAAACCAGCTTTAGAAACTTCCCTGGTGATCCAGTGCTTAAGAACCTGCCTTGCAATGCAGGCGATACTGGTGCCAGCCTCGGCTGGGGAACTAAAATCCCACCTGCCACGGGCAACTAAGAGAGCCTGCCCGCCGCGACCGGAGAACCCACGTGCTGCAGTGAGAGGTCCCCCAAGACAGTGACGACGCCCCGCGCCACACCTAAGACCCAGAGCAGCCAAATAAACAGACATTTAAAAACCAACCCTAGAGGAATTAAGGGCTTAATTTTGAAGAGTGAAACTTTAAAAATTGGGAAGAAAACGGGAATAGTTCTCTGAACTTGAGATAAGGAAGGATTTCTTAAATGAGACGGTATCAGTCTACTACCAAAACAATTCACAAATTTAACCAAAATAAATTTGATTTATATTTCAAAAGGCATATCTGAAGAAAGTGAAAAGACAAGCCACAAACTGGGAGAAAATATTTGTGAACTGACAACAACTGTGTGGGGCCCTAAATGGGAAAACTTAAAAAAGAATGGGCTAGCTTTGCGGTCAGAAGCTAAGATGGTGCCTGCAGGAAGGGGTGGCGGCGTGGTCTCTGTTGTTTGTCAAAGGTTTTGATTGGCTCTCTTGATTTCCATGCATGTGGACAGCTCGTGTTCACCATAGACTGTGTTATAATGAAGGTACATGACGATTTGACCTTTAACATGATTGGTACAACTGAAGGCTGACCTTTAACGTGATTAGTGCAACTGAAGGCTGACCTTTAACGTGATTGGTGCAACTGAAGGCACATGATTATTTGACCTTTAACGTGATTGGTGCAACTATGGAAAGTCCCTCACGAAACCCCTCCCTGCTTGCCTTTATAAGCCTGGAGCTTGTGGCAATGAAGTGGAACTGCTCAGACAGAACCCCTGGGCTCTTGATTGTCTCTCGTTTGCTGGGGGGCTGGGTTGGCAAACAGCATGCTCACCTCTCTTTCTGTGGAGCACACCGCCCCAGCTATGTATTTACCAAGAACATATATATATATATATTTTTTTTTTTTTAATGTTCAAATCAATAGAAAATGCAGCAGAAAAAAACGTGAGCGAAAACCATGGATATATCTATAATATACAGACATGTAACAAACATGAAGCGAGTTGATAGATGAATCATTACTAAATGAAGCCCACAGTGAGCTATCATACCTAAGAAGTGTGACAATACCAAGTGCTGGAGAAGACGCAGGTCAATAGACTCTCTCACACACTAATGACTGGAGTGTAAATTAACACAAATGGCTTGGAAGCATCATTTGGTATTTTAATATTTTGGCACTAAGTAAATATTTGTATACCTTATAACCTAAGTATATTTCAAATAAAAACACTTGCACACAGCTACCAAGAGTGATGATATAAGATTGTTCATACAGTACCAATAGTAATAGCAAAAATAAACAATTATTTTTTGTGGCAATTACTAAATGCCCACCAACAGGAAAATAGATAAATTATGGTAAATTCATGCAGTGGGATGTTAAATATTAAAATGAGTATAACTATACACAAAACAGGAATAAATATTAGAAATATGAGTGAAAAAAAAAGGCAGAAAACACCTAAATTTNTGGCAATTACTAAATGCCCACCAACAGGAAAATAGATAAATTATGGTAAATTCATGCAGTGGGATGTTAAATATTAAAATGAGTATAACTATACACAAAACAGGAATAAATATTAGAAATATGAGTGAAAAAAAAAGGCAGAAAACACCTAAATTTGGCATTTTTTTTAGATAGTTTTAAGATTTTGTTTTCTTGGGCTCCAAAATCACTGTGGATGGTGACTGCAACCATGAAATTAAAAGACATTTTACTCCTTGGAAGAAAAGCTAGACAGTGTATTAAAAAGCAGAGACATAATTTTGCCAACAAAGTTCTGTCTAATCAAAGCTTTGGTTTTTCCAGTAGACATGCATGGATGTAAGAGCTGGACCATAAAGAAGGCTGAGCACCAAAGAATTGATGCTTTTGAATTGTGGTTCTTCTAGAGGAGAAGTCTTCTGGAGAAGACTCCTGAGAATCCCTTGGACTGCAAGGAGATCCAACCAGTCCATCCTAAAGCAGATCAACCCTGAATATTCATTGGAAGAACTGATGCTGAAGCTCCAATACTTTGGCCGCCTGATGCAAAGAGTTGACTCATTGGAAAAGTCTCTGATGCAGGGAAAGATTGAAGGCCAAAAGGAGAAGAGGGCGAGAGAGGATGAGATGGCTGGATGGTATCACTGACTCAATGGACATGAGTTTGAACAAACTCTGGGGGACAGTGGACAGGGAAGCCTGGCATGCTCAAGTCCGTGGGGTCGCAAAGAGTTGGACATGACTTAGTGACTGAAAAACAAGATGAGGAAAATTAAGCATTAGGAAAATACACAGGTGTGTGTGCTTATACATGTATGTATGTATTTTTAAGGCAGGAGAATAGCAAACACTCAACTCTGGACAGAAGTTCTCAAGGGAGAGAAGCAGGAAGCCAGGCTGCAGGAGCGCATGGGCATATGTCAGTTAATGATGATATTTTAGCTCTTGGGTTGAATGTACTCATTTTATCGCTAATCACATTATTTTTAATCAATAAAAATATCCATGTGTGGAAAAACTGTAAAGAACCACACATTTACAAACTTACATCTTTAAACTAGTTTTAGTTTAAATTAGCACCATAGTAGTGTATGAAAACTGTTACTATGCCACTTTGGAAGAATTTGCTGTAACACCTAACTTATTTACACAACCTGTTGGAAAGACTAGCATGTAAGCACCAGCTAAACAAGGAAGAAAATCAGAACCTACTGCTTCCATAAAGCCAGTTTATGGACGCTAATTTACTGATACACTGTTCTCCTGGTGCTAAGTAACTGAAAAGTACCAGCACCAACCAACCGACTGCACCAAAAGCTATCAGTCAAGGGAATCCAGCCGTAAAAACACATATCGACTTGATGCAGACACAGAGAGTAAAGTCACGATCCTGTAAGACATATGCTACACACTGAATGTCTGCATTCTTCCGAAATGCCCATGCTGAGACCTCGCCTGCAGAGCGCTGCTCTTAGGAGGTGGGGGCTGTGGGAGGTGATCAGGTCGTGAGGGTGGAGCCTCACGACCGGGACTCCGGCCCCACAGATGGGAGCCCAGAGAGCCCCCTGCCTCTCCCACTGCATCAGGACCCACTGAGAGGACATCAGTCTGCGGACCGCGGAGCAGGCCTTCACCAGACACGAGTCCGCCAGCACCTAGGTCTTGGGCTTCCCAGTCTCGTGAGGCATGAGAATAAATTCCGATGGTTAAGCCGCCCAGTCCGCGGTCCTCTGTGCTGCGGGTGTGCTGAGTAACTTAACTGTGTCCAGCACTCATGCCCCGCGGGCTGCAGCCCCGCCAGGCTCCTCTGTCCACGGGATTCTCCAGGCAAGAGCGCTGGAGTGGGCTGCCATTTCCTCCTCCGGGGGAATCTTCCTGACCCAGGGATTGAAGCCGGGGCTCTTGAGTCTCCTGCGTTGGCAGGCAGACTCTACCACTGCCCCACCTGGGAAGCCCCCGCGGTCTTCTGAGACGTCGCGGCAACAGAGGGCACGCTGTGCCAGGGCAGAGGGGCCTCGTCTCAACCTTAACTCAGGCCCAGCGAGTGCGCAACCTCGGGGTGGGGGTGGGCGGAAAGTGAAGGCGCTCAGTCATGTCCGACTGTCTGTGACCCCATGGACCATAACCTGCCAGGCTTCTCTGTCCATGGGATTTTCCAGGCAAGAGTACTAGAGTGGGTTGCCATTTCCTTCTCCAGGGGCTCTTCCCAACCCAGCGATTGAACCTGAGTCTCCTGCATTGCAGGCAGATGCTTTACCGTCTGAGACTGTACCAAGGGTTCTTAAAGAATTTTTTAATTGGTAAAAATCTATAACCCTATAAGGAACTATGCTTAATAAGAATTAACAAACTTGTGATGTAATTTCCTTATATAAGTGGCACAGTATTTAATCCAGATTCAACCGCCTTTGGATAATACCAATGTTCACAAGCTCTGAGCAGAGAATGAAGCATTAATACAGCATTACCATAGGATTAGTGAAAATGAAAAAGCAGAATTCCACACACAGAGTTTCCGAATAGTAGATATATTTGCTTTTTGGTAGATCAGAGGTATCTTGCAGTACAGCATACTAACTATATTGAGAGAAAAAATTATAATTTAAGTATTAAGATTTAAACATTAAGCACTAAATTCTATAGTGTAAAAGAATTTGAAAAGTAATAAATCCTGCAGAAACTGTTCAAATTGCCTACAATAGGGAAGACATATTAGCAGTTCAAAAATAATATTAATACTTCAACAGGCAAAAAATCACAACACCCTGATAGTATGCTTAAGTGACACTACCCACATTCTCTGCATAAATTCAGATTTCAGACACATCAGAGTCTCTAGAAGAGAAAGCCCTTGATATTCCAGATAGACATCAAAAGACACCCTACTTTAAAAAAATGTAAAGTCAAGCATCAAATACGTAAAGACTTTTTATCCTTAAATGAGAAAGGATTAGTACTAAGAATATATAAAGAACGCNAAAAGCTACACACGCCCTGATGTCCACAGCAGCGCTATTTATGACAGCCGAGGCATGGAGGCAAACTGCCTGTGTAGGGATGAACGGATAAAGAAGACGTGGTGTGTGTGCACACACACGCACAATGGAATATGACTCAGTCACACACACAAAGAACAAGACGCAAATGGACCTGAGAGCAGGAGGCTGAGTGAAATCAGCCAGACAAAGACACACACGCACGGCAGGAGATCACTTACATGTGGACTCAAAACAACAACACAGTGGATGCATTTGCAAAACGGAAGCACTCACAGAGCCAGAGCCGCTGGCACAGGGGAGCGCGGGCGGAGAGGGGCGCCTCAGCGGCGTGGGGCGACAGATGCACACTGCCACGTACAAACAGGTGCCCACACGCAGGTTGCATAACACGGGGAATCAGAGAAGCGCTCTTGCAGCAACTTATAATGGAGTATGCTCTGCACAAATACAGAATCACTAGGCTGTATACCTGAAACTTATGTAACATTGCAAATCATTCCCATAAAAAAGGGAAAAAATGGGCCTTCAACCTCTACGCTTTAGATGTGAGTCCTAGAGCCCTGGGTAGGGCATGGGAAGAGGGCTGATACCAGACAGACACGGAACTAGCAAAGGGACTCGGTGACCGAACGGATTTAGAACAAGGACAAAAAGGGAAAAGTCAATGGCTGAAGAAACTGTGGTATCACTGACAGGAAACAGTGAGAAAGAGCTGACTTGAGGACAAGGATAAAGACTTTTGACTTAAACGTGATGAACTGAAGGCGACAATAAACAGCCTGAAACACCCTCAGCTGCGCGTGAACCGCGTGGCTGTGAGGACCCTCTAAGCTTAGTTTCCTCACCTGTAAAGCAGGGCAACAGCAACGCCTGACTCCCTAAGTTACTGTGAGGCTGCGGGACGTGGCGGCAAGGCCAGCGCCCACTAACGCACCGGAAAAGAAACTTATTTTGGCCACTGTTATTGTCCATCTCATATCTGACAAACTGCCCAATAAATCTTCGTGGTTACATGAATTTATGACTATCTGATACCCCTCTCATCAGGATTTTTTGTTTTTTGTTTTTTCCAATACAACCGAGATAAGCCAAAACACTTCTATTCTAATTGCAGTCCTTGTACAATTTCCAGAGCATTTATTCTGGGCAATTTACAACCTGGAGAGGTCTTCAAATCTATGACAAATTCACCACTACAAGCCATTAAACCTAGTATGTCAGCGGATCCATCTGGATTAGATGTGAATATTTTGATGGCCCTGGGTTTCCCTAAGAAGCAGTAGGTTGACAAGGGGACTTCTTTACCTTGAAAAAAATGGAAAGAAAAGTATTGTATATGGTCTAATAATAATTTGCAACATACTAAAGATCCTGTTGAGATGAAAATTTTTGTCTTTGCTTTGTTTGTTGGGGGTATAAGAAAATAAGATTAAAGAGAGTAAGATTCTGTGGTGATGATGTAGCCATGAAGGATACATTCAGTTCAGTTCAGTTCAGTCGCTCAGTCGTGTCCGACTCTTTGCGACCCCATGAATCACAGCATCCCAGGCCTCCCTGTCCATCACCAACTCCAGGAGTTTACTCAGACTCACGTCCATCAAGTCCGTGATGCCATCCAGCCATCTCATCCTCTCTCGTCCCCTTCTCCACCTGCCCCCAATCCCTCCCAGCATCACAGTCTTTTCCAATGAGTCAACTCTTCACATGAGGTGGCCAAAGTACTGGAGTTTCAGCTTCAACATCAGTCCTTCCAAAGAAATCCCAGGGCTGATCTCCTTCAGAATGGATTGGGTGGGTCTCCTTGCAGTCCAAGGGACTCTCAAGAGTCTTCTCCAACACCACAGTTCAAAAGCATCAATTCTTCAGCGCTCAGCCTTTTTAGTCCAACTCTCACATCCATACATGACCACAGGAAAAACCATAGCCATGACTAGACGGACCTTAGTCGGCAAAGTAATGTCTCTGCTTTTGAATATACTATCTAGCTTGGTCATAACTTTCCTTCCAAGGAGTAAGTGTCTTTTAATTTCATGGCTGCAGTCACCATTTGCAGTGATTTTGGAGCCCCCTAAAATAAAGTCTGACACTGTTTCCACTGCTTCCCCATCTATTTCCCATGGAGTGATGGGACCGGATGCCATGATCTTCATTTTCTGAATGTTGAGCTTTAAGCCAACTTTTACACTCTCCTCTTTCACTTTCATCAAGAGGCTTTTTAGTTCCTCTTCACTTTCTGCCATAAGGGTGGTGTCATCTGCATATCTGAGGTGATTGATATTTCTCCTGGCAATCTTGATTCCAGCTTGTGTTTCTTCCAGTCCAGCGTTTCTCATGATGTATACTCTGCATAGAAGTTAAATAAGCAGGGTGACAATATACAGCCCTGATGTACTCCTTTTCCTATTTGGAACCAGTCTGTTGTTCCATGTCCAGTTCTAACTGTTGCTTCCTGACCTGCATACAGATTTCTCTTTCAGAATTTTCCACAGTTTATTGTGATCCACACAGTCAAAGGCTTTGGCATAGTCAATAAAGCAGAAATAGATGTTTTTCTGGAAGTCTCTTGCTTTTTCCATGATCCAGAGGATGTTGGCAATTTGATCTCTGGTTCCTCTGCCTTTTCTAAAACCAGCTTGAACATCTGGAAGTTCACGGTTCACGTATTGCTGAAGCCTGGCTTGGAGCGAAAGATACATTAGCAGTGGGGAAACAGAGAAGATAAATTCCAAGTAAATCTGAGAATTTAACACTGTAGTTATTAGTAATGCTGGAGAATGAAACACAAACATTTATCCTGTACACAGTAAGAGCTTAATAAGCATTTGTTAAATATCGCTGGGTGAAACTGATGATGGAATTGGTGATGACTGATGAAACTGGTGACCAGATTATCTGTCTGTCCTTTCGCTCACTGTGGCACTGATTTCACTATGCTATTCATCGTAACTGTTTTCAAAGAGTAATTAAACACAAGGTATGGAAACAGAGAATCGAGGTGCTTAAAGCTAGGAAAGAGACCGAGGTCCAGGGAGGTGAACAGACTTGCCTCAGCCAACTCCCCATAATGTGAGATAGGAGCCTGAGCAGCTAACCGCCAGCTCTGTGCACATCCCCTCACTCTGTGCCGGAGGAGGACGCGTTGTGGAGAAACTCAAGCCAGTCAGTTTCACGATTTGTTTGAAGGTCTAACGAAAGGTTGAGATGAGTAGATGGATTCTGAGAAACACGCGCTTCAATTACTGAAGCCATAAATGTTTCTCATTATGATGCTTACACAATTCATGACAGTCTAAAATACAGAATACTTTTTATTGCAGTATGAGGTTTTTATATTTTTTATCAAAAGATTTTATGACTAAATGTCAGAAATCAGGGAATTTCAGAAAAAGGGTGTACCAGTTAGCTTGTTTAGGTTCACAGAAAGGGTTACAGCCGTAGATTATAGAGCTCTGTTTTTGACTGCGAAAATTTATGTGCTGTCTAGATCTTTATTCTATTGAAATTGAACCGCAAAAGGCCCTTAAATAAAATGATTCCTTCGAAATCCATAAATTGTAGTAGAGCTAACTGATGAAGAGATTCAAAATCCCTTTCAAGGGTGCACGTGGCGAGAGGTCTAGAAGGGACCGGGCAGAGTCTCTCTTGCACGATGGGGATGCCTCCCTGTGTTTCCAACCAGGAGCCAGACAGTCCAGGTCAAGGCCAAACTATCAGCTACGGTGATCTGACCCACGTGACTTGGCCACGCTGTGCCTCGGTCTCCTCATCTGTAAAATGGGGGCGGTAACAGCAGCCGTGTCACAGGCTGGCGAGGACCACAGTCAAGACAGGCAGAGCGCCATGGGTGGCGCCTGAGGGCAGCGAGCGCTGTGTGCTGGCTCTAGGTCACACCCAGGCTGCGTGGCGCCCGCACCGGCGCCGCCACCCCCCTCTGCCCTCGCTGCTCGCTGTGGGGTGTCCCTCCTTCCAGGAAGCCTTCAAACCCCAACTCAGCTGGTGAATGCCTGGATGACGCTGGCTGGAATCATTCTTCCACAGCAAGCATCATTTCCTACTTCATCTTACGGTCGCTCTCTAAAAGACGATCCCCATCTGACTTGCTCCTGTAGCCCCGAGGGTACCCTCCTCGGTGCCTCACACCCAGCAAGTATTGATATTTGTGGAGTGAACTAATACATCGGCAGAGCTGTCTTCTCCTGCCTTATCAACTGATAGCTGTTATTATCTCTTCTATTAAAAAGGAAAGGCAGGTCCCAAGAGGCCGAAACTATTAAGCTGAGGCCAACGTCGTAACTGTCTTTTGGAATAAAGCATAATTTATGAGATGCACAGCTAATTTAATTTCATGAAAACTCAGAGAATTTGTGGAACAAAATCAACACAGAGTAAAAACTCAGGTTTGGAATGTAGCCAGGACGGTCACTACGCAGACTGGGCAGAAGCATTGTTACTGTCATCTCTTGATTACCCGCTGTGAAGAGGCGGGGCCCTTTGAAGATGAACACCTATTTGTCTGTGGCAAATTATCCCCAAGTGAAAGTTCCTTTATTTTCCTCTGCTTCTTTCTCTCAGACAGTCTAGATTAATAAACAGTGAGCGCCACGATGGGGCAAGAAGCCTGTTGAACACGCAGCCACTCATTCGATCCTGCAAACGGCTCTGTGACGTCGGTTCTCTAAACAACTGCGAGGGAACAGAGGCACGGAGGCGCTAGGCCACATGCCCAGAGCTCCCTGTCGAGCCCAGCCCGTCTGACTTCAGCCCATCTCCCCGTGTTCATTGCCCTGTACGGGGGTGGAAGGGGATCGGCGTGGAGTATGTGGATTACTCAGCTACTTGTGGGACAAAGGGCTCGGAGAATTCTTCGGGGGCCACACCCAGTCTGGTCTGGCTGGCCTGGGCAGGAAGGTGCAATAATGCAAACGGCGATGAATTTCAGGGGTCAAAGGAACCCCGCGAACTCAGGCTCGATCCCCAAACTCCAGGAGATCCAAGCTGGTAGCGAAACAGCAGCTCTAGGCAACGGCGGTGTGGAGGTGCCCAGCAGGGCTCGGCTACCGTAGAGCCAGAGTTGGCCGGGAGCTGGAGTCCTGGCCGTCGAGGCAGGAAGCTAGAAAAGGGAAGCTGGAGTTCGGGACAAGCCTCGGTGCTAATCAGGAAAACAGGAGAAGCTGGGTGTGCGGAGCTGGACACACACCGTGGGCGCGTTAGCGCGGGGGCGCCAGGACCAACCCAGACAGAGGTCACTGTCGCCGCGCCTTACCGCCTTCTGCATCGCGCAGCGGAAGGCAGCGGTGAGCCACACACCCGAGCCCGCTGCTTCTCTGCTCAGACACTTCAGCGCCTTCCCACTATCCTCAGGGTCAACTTCAAACTCCTCAGCACCTCACACGGCCCTTCATGACCTAGTGTGGCTCCTGTCTCGGCTCTAGTCACTCTCCATTTATCCTTCCAGCCCCACCCAGCCAGGCAAACAAGGACAGCCGACGATTCCGCTTATTCAGAGGACCAAGCTCTCCTACGCAGCTCCGCGATACGCTCAGCTTAGAGCACACTCTATCCCTGTCTGGCTATGTTTCCATCTTTCAGGTCTCCCGTCGGCCAGCACTTCTTCTGGAGTCAGCCTTGCCTCCCATTTCTGGCTTGCATCCAGCAGCCTTCCTGGATACTCCCACAATGCTCTGCAGTCATCCTTCAGGATTAACCACCTTGGATTCTAATCACCCACCTCCCCAACTGGGCGCTAAGCTCCTAGAAGTCAGGGCGGTGTCAGTCTCTGCTTTTATACATCCCCAGCGTCTGCAAGGCAGACAAACATTTGTTCCCAGCCAAAGAAAGGTAGAATCCTGAGGATAGAGGAGGACATGGCAGAGCCACCTACTCTAGTGATCAGGGCGCGAAGAGAACACGAGAGCGCACAGCGCTCAGTAAGCTGAGGGGAGGACCGTGCGGCCAAGAAGGGGCCTCAGGAGGACTCGGACACGCTACCGAGACTCGAGAGAGGGTCTCCGTGTCCGTCACTGCCTGGAAAGCTGTGCACCGCGCGCCCAGCGCAGTCGCAGAGCACAGGGGGCTCCGGAGTGCCCTCGTCACTTCGGCTTTTGAGAGCTTCTCATGGAAGATGTGAGAGCCCGCCTCTGGAGTTTTTATCACAGGAGGAAAAGGAGGAAAAAGGACGGTGAGGGGAGAAAAACACAGGATTCCGAGGAGTCAAACTGCTGGCTCTCTGGAACTGACAGGAGTCTAGCGATCAACATCCAGGGACAAGCAAAGAGGTACATGGGCAGACGCGGGGACTCCGAGCCGTCACGTTTGCCTGGGACAGCGGGGAAGCCGCAAAGGCCACCGTGGTTAAAGCGTTAACAGAAGTGCCTCGTCCACGTGCGCGGATCAGGCTCGGCGGGGGGAAAGACGAACTGATCTAAGGCTGTTCATTTTCTGATAGCTTACAGCAAACAGCTTGGAGCGATACTATGAAGCCAGCTCGTAAAATAAATAGAAATGAAGTCCAAAGAATTTAAACGTGAAAATTTGTGGACGGGAGAAAGAAATGCACAAAGAAAAACAGATGAAATACAAGGCTAACCAAACAAAAGCAAAATCAAATAAACAGGCACTGCCGTGCGCCCTGGAGGACTGCCAAGGGGAGTGGATTTCAACAAAGAACGCTTCTGCTACCAGTTTGGAAAACTTCAATTCCAGAAAGACGGGAGGAAGGCGGAGCCACATCTGAGTGACGCCGGGAGCAAGGGGTGGACGGGGAGCTGGTCAGCCGTGATTCCGGGCTCTGTGGACAAACGCTAGACGCTTCCGCTTGTTCGTTCAGCCGCTAAAGTCATATCCAGCTCTTGCGACTCTGTGGACTGCAGCACGCTAGGCTCCCCTGTCCTCCACCATCTCCCGGAGCTTGCTCAAATTCATGTCCGTTGAGTCGGTGACGCCATCCAACCATCTCATCCTCGGTTGCCCTCTTCTCCTCTTGCCTTCAATCTTTCGCAGCATCAGGGTCTTTTCCAGTGAATCAGCTCTTCACATCAGGAGGCCACAGTACTGGAGCTTCAGCTTCAGCATCAGTCCTTCCAAGGGATATTCAGGGTTGATTTCCATGAGGATTGACTGGTTTGATCTCCTTGCAGAACGCTCCCCTCAGTTCAGTCTCTCAGTCGTGTCTGACTCTTTGCGACCCCATGAATTGCAGCATGTCAGGCCTTCCTGTCCATCACCATCTCCTGGAGTTCACTCACATTCATGTCCATCGAGTCAGTGATGCCATCCAGCCATCTCATCCTCAGTCGTCCCCTTCTCCTCCTGCCTCCAATCCTTACCAGCATCACAGTCTTTTCCAGTGAGTCAACTCTTCGCATGAGGTGGCCAAAGTACTGGAGTTTCAGCTTTAGCATCATTCCTTCCAAAGAATACCCAGGACTGATCTGCTTTAGGATGGANAGATCCAGTAATTTGGGCACACATTTTTGGCATGAATTTTTCAAAAACTAACAGAATAATGTTTATTAAGAAAGCATCCAGGTTAACCTCCTCGCCTCCCAATGAGTTTCTTACCAGAGTTTTCAGCACCACCAACTGGTTAAAGAGATCAACTACAACGCAACTGGTTCTCAAGCTGCTCTGTTCATGAAAAGAGGGATCATATATACATAGTTCACATTTATTTTGTGGTAAAGTAATTTATTTCAGTCACTAAATAAAATCAAAAATGCCTTTCCTTGTCAGTCAAATAAAAAATCATCCACATGGGCTTTTTCACTTAAGAAGAAGGCATATTTTACTTAGTAAGTCATTAGGGAAAACTAAATCTACCCACTAAAGCTAATTTGATTTATTCTACCGTAAGCTCACACTCAAAAAGCAATGACTAAAACTACAGTGAAAACCAGAAACTAAGACAGCAAACTAAATGGTATTGAATAGTACGTGAGCCTACAGCGTCTACCCAGGACATTAACTTAATTGAAAGAAAAACGATTGAGGAGGTAATGTAGAGTTTCACATTTTTAAAAATTTGGGCTTTTTCTACCAAGATTCCTGACTCAGAGATGAAGGCTGCCATGTGACATGTGAATATCCATTGTCATTTATCTTTTCCTCCTTTGAACCACATCTAGCAACAGATGGTGTACAGAGAGTACCACTGAAACCCAGGGCTTCAATCTGATTGCTGTGCAGTGAATCAGTTTGTGAAAATAAGTATTGCTGAAGAACTAAGTCCAGTTATTTTTTCACCCCAGAACAACCAATTTGTGGATACAAGTTGTCTATGAAAAGTACATCCAGCCACTTGTTGTCACGACAGATCTGTAACCAGCAGAAAGAATGGCCCCAAACTGTAACAGATCTGGTCACTAAAAGTAACTTATCTATCGGACAATGTATGAGAGAGAAAGTTCCATCCAATTTATTAAATTTGACTCTGACAGCAGAGTTCTGTCAAACGCCTTCTGAGAGTTTAAAACTAGTGCAGTAATTTTATGATGATAGCAGTTTAAATCTCCCCACAAACATGGAGTCGGGTTCGTAGTTTTCAAAGCCTCCGGCTCTACGTCTGCAGTGGAAGCCCAGGAAAGAAGACGAGGCCCGGCACTGCCCCGCCGCCCGCCCGCGCGGTCAGCATGCTAACTCTGATCTTCATGGTGCCCCTCTGCTCATCTGTTCACTCATTCACGCGCTCCTGGATCTTCTGAAAATTCTCTCTCCAGCAAACACCGCGAAATTTCTGTAAACAGGGCAACAAGAGCAGGACTCTTCCTCCGCCTCCCCTTCTCCCTGGATGAGAGCCTTCACGTGCTGCCCCCGAGCAGAGAAGACTCCCATATGAAACCATGAATGGGGTACCAGGACTCTTAACAAGAGGATGACTTAGGTTAGGAAAAGCATTGTGAAACTTCGTTATTGTTGCTTCTAAACGCGTCCTTTGGCAGATGCAGAGAATGGACACAGTGGGGTGAGAGGAGGGTGGGACGCACAGGGAGGTTAGGACTGACGTGTGTGCACACCGCCACGTGTAAAACAGGTATGCACAGTGTCGGGAGCTCAACTCCGTGCCCGCGCCATCCAGGGGGTGGGGCGGGGGCGGGCGCACGCGCACCCACAGCTTCCGCACAGCAGACGCTAACAGCCGGGTAAAGCAGACGCACTCTGATAATCAGAGTGTTCTTAAAACGGACAAGGAGCAGGAGTGAAGCAGCATCTGAACAACCTAGAACAATCACTCAGATATAAAAAACAAACGTGTTCTTTAATGTGATCCTTAAATGATAAATGCAAGCATATTTAGACATTTTAACTGTAAATTCTTTCTACTATTATTGGACAGCAGTATTCCGGGGAAAAAAAAAAAACCAACAACAACACAATTTTGAGGTGTAACAAGTATAACAAGTGCCAGCAACACGAATGCCCTCAATTTAAAAAAAAATCGATTACATGTCAATGTCCTATGACTGTTCTTTAAGCAAAAGACAAAATAATTGAGAAGTCAGTCCAGTTTTGCTTGAGATTGCAATGAAGGAGCTCAGCTTTGTCTGTAGAATGGATAGGCACAAAGCTGATGCGAGGGATCACTGCAGCGACTCAGTAAGGGATCACTGGCAGGTGTTTAATGAATGGGAATCACTGCCACGGGCACAAAAGGTGGGGTCGGGGGAGCGGGCATCGAGGGGAGAGTCCCTGGGAGGAGCGCCGGACGCCCTGGGAGGCTGACAACCAAAACCTGGAAAGGAGCAGAAGGGCGGCCTGGGGGGACGGTGGCTGGGGGAGCGGGTTTCCAGACGCTTCTAATCTAGTAGATTCAGGGAGACCGAACGCATCTGCAGTCAGGGATGGAAGTTATAAACTGGAGAGGGGGTGACTGACGGGGAGGGGAGAGAATGATACAGGAACAAAGGAGCGGAACTAGAAAAAAGAGGGGGAAAAACGAAAAATGAGAAATAAGAGTTGAAGGAAGACTCTGGAGGTGAAGGGAAGGGAAGTCGCTCAGTCATGTCCGACTCTTTGTGACCCCGTGGACTGTAGCCCACCAGGCTCCTCCCTCCACGGGATTCTCCAGGCAAGAGCACTGGAGTGGGGGGCCACTGCCTTCTCCAGGGGATCTTCCCGACCCAGGGACCTGGGTCTCCCGCATTCCAGGCGGATGCTTTAGCCTCTAAGCCACCAGGGAAGCCCTGGAGGTGAAGAGGGAGGCAAAAAGGAAACCCAGAGGCCGTAACCCTGCCCATGAAGCAGGAGGCAAGGTCACCTGCCGTGCGGCCGCGGAACAGGTTTAGCAGACACGGCAGCGAGCTGCTTGCTCTCATGGTGTGTGACGTGCTAACGGACAGGCCCGGGTGTCCCGAGAACTCTGCCTCTCACCCGAAGAGTGACAGCAGGCACAGAGAGGGGCGGCGGGGTCCCAGGTGCCAACTCTCTGCCAGCCCTGAACAGGGAGCTGAGGGCAGACGAGCTCAAG
>SJYV01029292.1:75503-96225 GCA_006410875.1 Neotragus pygmaeus | reverse complement strand
GGGGGGGAGGGGGACCCATGTGTCAGGCTGAGGGGTCGGGGGTCACCTGGCAGGGGGCGAAAAGTTACTGAAGTCAGGAGGTAACATTCAACAGTAATGCTAATTTACTCTCATTTCAAAGTGGAATGAGGAGGGTGGACCCGGGATTTTCCAACAGTAACGTGCACATGGATCCCCCAGAGATCACGGTGACATAAGCACATCTGGCTGACTCAGTGCGCTTGGAGTCAGACCTGAGATGGGAGCCAGATGTGTATAAGAGACAGCAGCTAAAGCGAACAGAGGTGGGGGCCTGGTGGACACAGCGCAGGGGGAGGGGGGCTGGCGGGGGGAAGGGGTCGGCAGCCACGGTCACCACCAGGAGCCAGTCAGCGGGGCTGAAGCGCCTCCTGACGAAGGCCAAAGAGGAGAGCGAAGCCCCCGGCTTCAAGTTCAACACTCAGAAAACGAAGCTCAGGGAATCTGGTCCCGTCACTTCATGGCAAACAGTGCAAACGTTGGCAGACTTTAATTACTTGGGCTCCAAAACCACTGCAGACAGTGACTGTAGCCATGAAGGACGTTAAGAGACGCTTGCTCCTTGGATGAAAAACTATGACAAACCCAGACAGTGTATTAAAAAGCAGAGACATCACTTTGCTGAAGTCACACAGTCAAGGCCCTGGTTTCGCAGGAGTCATGTATGGATGTGAGAGTTGAACTATAAAGAAGGCTGGCTGCCAAACAATTGATGCTTTTGAACTGTGGTGTTGAGAGTCCCTTGGACTGCAAGGAGATCCAACCAGTCCATCCCAAAGGAAATCAGTCCTGAATATTCATTGGAAGGACTGATGCTGAAGCTCCAATACTCTGGACACCTGATGTGAAGAGACGGCTCATTTGAAAAGATGCTGATGCTGGGAAAGATTGAAGGTGGGAGAAGAGGGCAGCAGAGGATGAGATGGTTGGATGGCATCACCGACTCAATGGACATGAGTTTGACCAACTCCAAGAGATAGTGAAGGACACGGAAGCCTGGCGTGCTGCAGTCCACAGGGTCGCAAAGAGTCGGACATGACTGAGCCAGTGGGCAACAAACCTGGTCCCGGGACTGAACCGTTCTTCGTCCCGTGGGGAGGAGGGGAAGGTGCGGCCAGGAACGGCTGATGGTATCAGCACCTCGGCTGCCTCTCCCGGGTCAGCTCAGGAACACGCAGGGTAAGGAAACGCGTCGGAACTAGAGGCGCCCTGGGAAGCCTGCAGTGCCTTGAATTCCTAGTTGACCCAGATCTTCTTCAGCAGCAGTTTGCCACCAGGCAGGGAAGATGAACAGACAATATGGACAAATTGGAAATGGGAAAAGATGACGTTAAACGCAGAGCAATTGCTCAAAAGTGTCTTGCAAGTGAATCAGTGTGTAATCCTGTCTCATAAAGAGACAATCAGGAATTCAGTTTAGCACTCCCACCCCAGCTAGGATGATAAATATTCTGTCATCGATTTTAAATATTTTTAGCTTTTCCATTTGATTTGGCAAACTCTTTTGCTATTGTGGTGTAATTCCCAAGGCAACATGCAAAACACACGGGTTTCCATCAAAGCAGCCTGATCTGGAACGCCGGCTACCTTGCACATGATAAAATGCTGCATCCTCTCCCTTCTTCACACTTCTGTGAACGTTATTTCCATTTATGTGCAGGTGGCCGCCTCTGGTGGCTGGCGGCAAAGAATCTGCCTGCAATGCAGGAGACCCCCTCCAGTGCAGGAGACCCGGGTTCGATCCCTGGGTCAGGAATATGCCCTGGAGAAGGAAATGGCACCCCAGTCCAGTATTCTTGCCTGGAGAATCCCCTGGACAGAGGAGCCTGGTGGGCTACAGTCCATATGGTTGCAAAAGAGACACGACTTAGCGACTAAACCACCACCACCACTCAAATGAAACCTCAAATGCCACAGTCCCAACCAAACCAGTTCACGTGCACAGGGGGAAAGCTATACAATTGCGCAACTGGTTTATCAAGAATGCTCCGGGCAGAGCGCACACACTTTGCTTTCTCCGGTTCTGGGCAGGCATCACAGGGGTGCAAAGGCAGGCCTGGTCCCCGCTGTTAGAGGTGAGAAGGGAATCTAACGGTGATTACAAGCACCAGCAAATCTTCCTCGCCAGCCACAGCATCGAGCTCTCCAAGCCGTATTCTTCCAATATACTTTACTTATTTGGCTCTGCTGGGTCCTGGGTGTAGTGTGGGAACTCTCAGCTGTGGCATGTGGGATCCAATGCTCTGAGCAGGGATTGAACCGGGGCTCCCAGCGATGCGAGGGCAGAGTCTTAGCCTCTAGACCACCAGGGAAGTCTCACCTCCAAGCTTTCAAATGCGGACGGCCAGGGCCTAACCCAGGACGTGCCTCAGAGGATTCCCCAGCACAGGGTCTGGTACCCAGGAAATACTCAACAAACGGCAGCTGGCACTGTGACGTGGTTACTATTACCAGGTGCATTACTGGGGCAAGTGTGACAGGAGCTCTAAGGACGAAAACAGAAATCCTGTGGGCTGGAGTGATCGGGGCAGGCTCCACAGAAGAGAGTCCAGCTAAGTCTGTAGGAATGGATGCTGTCCAGACACGCGGAGGGGAGGGGAAGATGGAGAGGTCGGAGGAGGAGAGGAGGGAGCAGCGGACGAGATGAGCCTGGACTGGGACAGCACCAGAGCCGCGGGGCGGAGGCCTTGATTTGGTCACGCCAGGTCCGGGAGCGGGAGGACCCGCGTGTCAGGCTGAGGGGTCAGATGTCACCTGGCAGGTCTGGGAGCGGGAGGACCCGCGTGTCAGGCTGAGGGGTCGGGGGTCACCTGGCAGGTCTGGGAGCGGGAGGACCCGCATGTCAGGCTGAGGGGTCGGGGGTCACCTGGCAGGTCTGGGAGTGGGAGGACCCGCGTGTCAGGCTGAGGGGTCGGGGGTCACCTGGCAGGTGGCGAAAAGTTACTGAAGTCAGGAGGTAACATTCAACAGTAATGCTAATTTACTCTCATTTCAAAGTGGAATGAGGAGGGTGGACCCGGGATTTTCCAACAGTAACGTGCACATGGATCCCCCAGAGATCACGGTGACATAAGCACATCTGGCTGACTCAGTGCGCTTGGAGTCAGACCTGAGATGGGAGCCCTGCCAACACGCCGCCTCGCCCTGATGCGGCTGGTCTCTGCGGCTCTGAGTGACAAGGATGTGGCTCCTCAGGGCGGCCTGTTGGGAGAAGAGGCCTGGGTAGCGTGCGGGTGGACACGATGGCCAGACGTCTTCTGTGAGGTCACATGTGCACAGGTCATGCTTGCCGTGGTTGAAAACATAGTATTAGAAAGCTTTGGTCTTGATTTTTAAGGCTATCTCTAAGGGGGACACGGAGAAGGTGCCCCACTCCAGCACTCTCGCCTGGAAAATCCCACGGGCGGAGGAGCCTGGTGGGCTGCAGTACACGGGGTTGCTAAGAGTCGGACACGGCTGAGCAACTTCACTTTCACTTTTCACTTTCATGCATTGGAGGAGGAAATGGCAACCCACTCCAGTGTTCTTGCCTGGAGAATCCCAGGGACGGGGGAGCCTGGTGGGCTGCCATCTCTGGGGTCGCACAGAGTCGGACGCAACTGAAGCGACTCAGCAGCAGCAGCTAAGGGGGACAGCTGAAACTCTGACGTGAGACTCTCAATTCTGAGCCTTTTCAGTTGCTGCCAGCTTCTCTCTTATTCACTGGGCTGTGCCGGGTCTCCGCTGCAGCACATGAGATCTTCGCGCGTCACTGTGGCACGCTTGTATTGTTATTTTCTTTTTAGGGGAGGCATGTGGGGTCTAGCTCCCCGGCCAGGGACTGAGCCCGCCCCCTTGCATTAGGAGCACGGAGAGTCAGTCCCTGGATCACAGGGAAGTCCCTTTTGAGGATCATCTTAAACAGCGTCAATTTAAATACTTCCCGGAAAATGTGGATTTATTAAATACAAGTTTTTCTTATCTTATAAAGGCAACACACAGAATTGTCAAAATTCTCACCCAGAAGTTAGCTGTCTATTACAAAAGAAAAATGGAAGAGAGGGATTCTTCTTTCTATGGAGGAAAATAGCCTGAATACATTCATGAGATGCGCCTATCACTAACTTCAAGGATGACCGAGAGGGTTAGTCAGCAACGTTCGGTCGTAAGAAGGAAACCGGGGCGGCAGTTTCGCACGTGACGGTCGGGTCAGAAGCAACACAGCCCTCCTGCCAGCGCAGCAAGGGCAGCCGGACGGGCAGGCGAGCGGCCGGGGGCGGGGCCGCGCACTCGCCCAGCCGGCGTCTCGGAAACCAAGCCCGGCCTGGCGAGCCGTCAGGCCCAGCAGCGTTCTCTCGAGAGCAGTGTCTGTCACAGTGACAGACCACATCTGCATTCACGCAGTGGTGGACTCTGAACGCTGTCTGGGATATGCAGGGAAAATCAAGGAGATGGCACGCCACCCTCCGTGATGGATAGCCCCGCCGGCAGGTTCTGGAACGAGAAGAAGAGCTGCCAGGACCCTCAGCAGAGCCCCTCCGGGCGGAGACGCAGGGGGGACAGGCCAGGGGGCTTCGGAGACCTGTGGGGGGAGGGGCGGGAGGCGGAGCGGGGCCAGCCTGGAGTCACCTGCCCCCTGGCCTGGCGCTGACCGCACTCTGCGGTCCGCCCAGGGTCCTGACCCCAGCCCTGCAGCTATCTACAACACGCGGGCTTGATGTAGCACTGGAGAGGCATTCAGCGCGTGAAACAAAAAAGGCAGAAGAAGCGTGTTCGCTACACGAGCCTCTCATTCACACCAAGTCTAGTCACCTGCTTGACGTGCAGGAAACGGGCTCTGCAAGCGTGAGGCTGCACACCCCACCTGCGCCTGTTCGTATCAAACTCATTTTCTAAAACTGCATAGAGTTGATGCACGCAAATACCTATGTGTAAGCATAAAGAAGACATTTATGACAGATCCGGAGTTTCAAGAAGGAGACACACACATGTTAGTATATTTGTTCTGGTCTACCTCACTCTGTGGGACAGGCTCTAGGTCCACCCACATCTCTACAAATGACTCAGTTTCATTCCCTTTTATGGCTGAGTAATATCCCATTGCATGTCTGTGCCACATCTTCTTGATGCATTCAGCTGCTGACGGACACTGTGTGTATTAGGCTGCTTGTGCATATTAGCGCATGCGTGTGGGATCGAGAAAGATGGTACAGGTGGAGCTAGTTCCTGGGAAGGAATGGAGATGCAGACACAGAGACACGGGGTAAGAGGAGGGTGGGAGGAACTGGGAGATCAGGGTTGACAGAAACACACTGTGTGTGTCAGCCGCTCGGTCGCGTCCGACTCTCTGTGACCCACGAACTGCAGCAGCCCTCCAGGCCCCTCCGTCCACGGGACTCTTCAGGCAGGAACACTGGGTGGGGCGGCCAGTTTCTTCTCCTGGGGATCTTCCCAGCCCAGGGACCGAACCCAGGTTTCCTGTGTTGCAGGCAGATCCTTCACCACCTGAGCCACCAGGGAAGCAGATGCATGACCACATGTCAATCAGATGGCCAAGGAGAACCTGCAGTTTAGCACAGGAGCTCAGCTTCGTGCTCTGCGATGACCCAGAGGTACCGGCAGGGTGGGAGGTGCACTGACGGGGGCAGGTCCGAGTGGGAAGGGATACCTGTACACATATAACTCAGCTTCATGCTCTGCGATGACCCAGAGGTACCGGCAGGGTGGGAGGTGCGCTGATGGGGGCAGGTCCAAGCGGGAAGGGATACCTGTACACATATAACTCAGCTACTGCACTGTACAGCAGAAAGCAACTCAACGTTATAAAGCTATTATACTCCAATGGAAAAAAGGAGCCAATTTCTTTCCTGGGTTAGGAGGTGATGGGTAGGCCGTTGGTGGGGTCAGGTTTCAAGATAAGAAATACCTTAACATGTGGGCCTTGAAGGAAGAACAGGATTTGCATCTGGATGGGTTTAACATGAGAGAGGGCTACAGACTCCGGACATCCAGAATGTGAAAGAGATAAAATGTTTCTTCCAATCAAATAGCACATCCTTGTAACATGAACCAATCAGCTTAACTGAAGACACCAAGCCAGCACCTTCTGCTTGAAAATCTGTGGGACGAAGTCAGAGCTCTTCTCTACTGGTTTCCTGGTCTTGTATCTGGGCATCAATTCCTGCGTCACCAGCATCACCAACTCTCAGTTACTGCTAAAAAGAGAGCATCTTCAAATGCAAGGGTATAATTTTTGTTCACGAAGCAAAACCAGCCAAGAACCCCCCTGGGAAAATTGACATTTTTCTTAAAACAATTAGCATATAAATATGTCTCTAGCTGGATTTTGCATTCACTTTAAATTTTATTTATTCATTCTTGGTCGCCCTGAGTCTTAGCTTCAGCACACAGGCTCTTCGCTGCCGTGCACGGCTCCCAACTGCACAAGCTCTGTAGTTTGCAGTTTGCGGACTGAGCTGTCCCTAAGGCACGTGGGATCCTAGCTCCCTGACCAAGGATGGAACCCAAAGCCCCAGCGTTAGAAGGTGGATTCTTCCCCACCAGGGAAGCCCCCTGGATTTTTAAAGTGCAGCTGTATTTACTGTATTACATGTGAAAGTCCCCAGGGAGAAGAAACTCAGGTCGGTTTGAAAAATTATACGTATTCATTTCCTCATTCAGTGATCACGTGCAACAAAATCATCAGAAAACGGAATCTCTGACAGTAAAATTCTGAAACCAAAAAAACTGAAAGAAAACCCAAGGCATTATCATTGCAGAGAAGATGCAAAAACTCACGAAATAAAGCCTGGAAATTCAAGAAGCTAGTTATTTGGTCATGACACTCACACACCAAGGTGTGGCTGGTGACAGCTGTCTATGTGCAGTTAACAAAGAATGAGATGTGATTTCTGGCGTTAACTTTTCTATACACAAAAGCACGCGGATACTTCAGATCGACAATCACATTTATCAAAGCAGGAGATAACTACTAATACCTGTGATCTTGGGGAAGCCACCTGACCACATTTATATGTCATTCTGTTGCACGGAATGACGACAGGGGAACTTTAGAGTGAGACTGAAAAAATGATACCAACAAGTCAGCTGGCGACAAAAAGGAAGTATAGGAAACGAAAGATCACGGTGAGGAATAATACTTTAGAAGAGGTGCAACGATTTGAAAAAACACATGCAATCTTTTTTTCTCAAATACACGCTATCCTACGTCACTCCCCTCTGAGCTCCTCGGCTCTCTAAGACGGTCCCATTCGGCCCATGAGCTCANGACAGGCCAGGGGGCTTCGGAGACCTGTGGGGGGAGGGGCGGGAGGCGGAGCGGGGCCAGCCTGGAGTCACCTGCCCCCTGGCCTGGCGCTGACCGCACTCTGCGGTCCGCCCAGGGTCCTGACCCCAGCCCTGCAGCTATCTACAACACGCGGGCTTGATGTAGCACTGGAGAGGCATTCAGCGCGTGAAACAAAAAAGGCAGAAGAAGCGTGTTCGCTACACGAGCCTCTCATTCACACCAAGTCTAGTCACCTGCTTGACGTGCAGGAAACGGGCTCTGCAAGCGTGAGGCTGCACACCCCACCTGCGCCTGTTCGTATCAAACTCATTTTCTAAAACTGCATAGAGTTGATGCACGCAAATACCTATGTGTAAGCATAAAGAAGACATTTATGACAGATCCGGAGTTTCAAGAAGGAGACACACACATGTTAGTATATTTGTTCTGGTCTACCTCACTCTGTGGGACAGGCTCTAGGTCCACCCACATCTCTACAAATGACTCAGTTTCATTCCCTTTTATGGCTGAGTAATATCCCATTGCATGTCTGTGCCACATCTTCTTGATGCATTCAGCTGCTGACGGACACTGTGTGTATTAGGCTGCTTGTGCATATTAGCGCATGCGTGTGGGATCGAGAAAGATGGTACAGGTGGAGCTAGTTCCTGGGAAGGAATGGAGATGCAGACACAGAGACACGGGGTAAGAGGAGGGTGGGAGGAACTGGGAGATCAGGGTTGACAGAAACACACTGTGTGTGTCAGCCGCTCGGTCGCGTCCGACTCTCTGTGACCCACGAACTGCAGCAGCCCTCCAGGCCCCTCCGTCCACGGGACTCTTCAGGCAGGAACACTGGGTGGGGCGGCCAGTTTCTTCTCCTGGGGATCTTCCCAGCCCAGGGACCGAACCCAGGTTTCCTGTGTTGCAGGCAGATCCTTCACCACCTGAGCCACCAGGGAAGCAGATGCATGACCACATGTCAATCAGATGGCCAAGGAGAACCTGCAGTTTAGCACAGGAGCTCAGCTTCGTGCTCTGCGATGACCCAGAGGTACCGGCAGGGTGGGAGGTGCACTGACGGGGGCAGGTCCGAGTGGGAAGGGATACCTGTACACATATAACTCAGCTTCGTGCTCTGCGATGACCCAGAGGTACCGGCAGGGTGGGAGGTGCGCTGATGGGGGCAGGTCCAAGCGGGAAGGGATACCTGTACACATATAACTCAGCTACTGCACTGTACAGCAGAAAGCAACTCAACGTTATAAAGCTATTATACGCCAATGGAAAAAAGGAGCCAATTTCTTTCCTGGGTTAGGAGGTGATGGGTAGGCCGTTGGTGGGGTCAGGTTTCAAGATAAGAAATACCTTAACATGTGGGCCTTGAAGGAAGAACAGGATTTGCATCTGGATGGGTTTAACATGAGAGAGGGCTACAGACTCCGGACATCCAGAATGTGAAAGAGATAAAATGTTTCTTCCAATCAAATAGCACATCCTTGTAACATGAACCAATCAGCTTAACTGAAGACACCAAGCCAGCACCTTCTGCTTGAAAATCTGTGGGACGAAGTCAGAGCTCTTCTCTACTGGTTTCCTGGTCTTGTATCTGGGCATCAATTCCTGCGTCACCAGCATCACCAACTCTCAGTTACTGCTAAAAAGAGAGCATCTTCAAATGCAAGGGTATAATTTTTGTTCACGAAGCAAAACCAGCCAAGAACCCCCCTGGGAAAATTGACATTTTTCTTAAAACAATTAGCATATAAATATGTCTCTAGCTGGATTTTGCATTCACTTTAAATTTTATTTATTCATTCTTGGTCGCCCTGAGTCTTAGCTTCAGCACACAGGCTCTTCGCTGCCGTGCACGGCTCCCAACTGCACAAGCTCTGTAGTTTGCAGTTTGCGGACTGAGCTGTCCCTAAGGCACGTGGGATCCTAGCTCCCTGACCAAGGATGGAACCCAAAGCCCCAGCGTTAGAAGGTGGATTCTTCCCCACCAGGGAAGCCCCCTGGATTTTTAAAGTGCAGCTGTATTTACTGTATTACATGTGAAAGTCCCCAGGGAGAAGAAACTCAGGTCGGTTTGAAAAATTATACGTATTCATTTCCTCATTCAGTGATCACGTGCAACAAAATCATCAGAAAACGGAATCTCTGACAGTAAAATTCTGAAACCAAAAAAACTGAAAGAAAACCCAAGGCATTATCATTGCAGAGAAGATGCAAAAACTCACGAAATAAAGCCTGGAAATTCAAGAAGCTAGTTATTTGGTCATGACACTCACACACCAAGGTGTGGCTGGTGACAGCTGTCTATGTGCAGTTAACAAAGAATGAGATGTGATTTCTGGCGTTAACTTTTCTATACACAAAAGCACGCGGATACTTCAGATCGACAATCACATTTATCAAAGCAGGAGATAACTACTAATACCTGTGATCTTGGGGAAGCCACCTGACCACATTTATATGTCATTCTGTTGCACGGAATGACGACAGGGGAACTTTAGAGTGAGACTGAAAAAATGATACCAACAAGTCAGCTGGCGACAAAAAGGAAGTATAGGAAACGAAAGATCACGGTGAGGAATAATACTTTAGAAGAGGTGCAACGATTTGAAAAAACACATGCAATCTTTTTTTCTCAAATACACGCTATCCTACGTCACTCCCCTCTGAGCTCCTCGGCTCTCTAAGACGGTCCCATTCGGCCCATGAGCTCACTTCACCCGGCTCAGGAGGCCCCTGTCTCCTCCCACGGCTGTGAGCTAAGCACGTGTGACGAGAAGGCGCACCTCACTCCCTGCAGAGGCTGCCGTCTTGGGCCTGCTCTGGCACCCAGTGGTTAAGACTTCACCTCCCAGGGCAGGAGGTGTGGGTTCGACCCCTGGTCGGGGAGTTAAGATCCCACATGCCTTGTGGCCAAAAAACTAAAATATAACAGAGAGTCACCATTGTAACACAGGCAATAAAGACTCTAAACACAGCCCACGTTAGAAAAAAGCTTTAAAAATAAATAAAAATAAAACGGCAGTCTTAAGCCCATACTCCACTGACACACTGCCACTGAAAATACAGGTCATGATGCTCTTATTATCCAACCAATGTCTAACACTCCCAAAAGGCGAGCTGGACAGTCTATGTTTTTTGACCTTCCCCACATAGTATGAAGAATGAATCTTAGACCCAGACTGCCAGATGCCACTCTGAGGGGCTCCAGCTGTGACTGCAGAGCGCTGTGGTGCCTCGGTGCTTCTGCCTGACATTATGACCCAGCGCTCCACCTGCACTCCAAATCACGGACGCGAGTGGGCCTGCTGACCAACCATGCTGCACTGCATGGCTAGAAAACAGAGAAGCTTCCCAGAGCTTTCTGCCAAACAACGGGTGGTGGGGAAGTGCTTACAATGAGACGGAGGAGGCTTCTGGGCAGGGAGAGGCAGAGATACCCACACAGAGAAACACGCCAGCCGGAAACACCACGGGCATCGGTGCGGGGTAAAGTCAAGAGAGAGCATTAAGCCAGGTCCCTGCTAACAGCTGGGGCTAAATCGGGAACTGAAAATGCCTCTCAAAAAACAGCAGAGAGAGGCCATCCGAGGTTAATTCATAAAAGTCACACGTAGAATGAGAAAAATGGAAGGCAAAGCCATATGTGGTTATAAAGCTCCTGACTGCACTTGAAAGGACTCTTTGCTAGATTATAAGAAATAAATTAAACCATAAAGAAAATGGCAAGTGAGGATTTTTCTGTTAGTGGATATTTGGGGTAAGTGGCAACAAACCACCAATTATTAAGTAACTAGAACGCACCGGGCAGGCGACATACTGAGAACAGTGGAAGTTATAGACAAATTTGCAAACCCAAAGAGCTTCACGGAGATAACTGTCAACACCGTATTTTCATCAAGTGATTAAAAAAATTACACAGCCGTCTCTCAAAATTCAAAGAAAGAAGACTATTCAATGTAAACAAAAACAAAAAAAAGGCTTTTTCTGGGTGCGTGTATTTACTGAGCAGGACCTTGAAAGACGGGTCTAATTTGGACAGGTGAGAAGTAGAGAAAGGTTTTGCCAGCAAGGGCAACAGAATGAAGTGTGAACACACATCACACATTGAAAGGAACGAGTGTTATGCCAAGAGAAACAGGGATTTGGGACGATGAATGAAAGCCGAGTTTGGAAAGGGGGCCAGATGTTGGAGACCCAGGTTAAACCGTTTCAACTTTGCCCCTTAGAGTCCCTAAAGGGCTTTGAACGTGCTTTTATTTTTTAGAAAAAAAAGCACTACAAAGTTTTCCTTAAGGTCTATTAGTATTAAGGAAGAAAGATTTTGTTTGTTTGTTTTAAACATGCAGTGCTAGAAACAGCCTATTATCTCAGATTTATTTCATTGGACAAACAGTACTACTCAGTTCATGGCAAACAGATGAAGGCAGAGTGGAAAGAGTGGCAGACTTTATTCTGGGGGGCTGCGAACAGTGACTGCAGCCATGAAATTAAAAGACACTTGCTCCTTGGGAGAAAAGCTATGACCAGCCTCAACAAAGGGCCGTCTAGTCAAAGCTACGGTTTTTTCAGTAATCACGTACGAATGTGAGAGGTGGACCATAAAGGCTGAGAGCTGAAGAACTGATGCTTTTGAACTGTGGTGTTGGAAAAGACTGTTGAAGGTTCCTTGGACAGCAAGGAGATCAAACCAGTTAATCCTAAGGAAACCAACCCTGAATATTCATTGGAAGGACTGATGCTGAAGCTGAAACTCCAATCCTTTGGCCACCTGATGCAAAGAACTGACTGCTTAGAAAAGACCCTGATGCTGGGAAAGATTGAAGGTGAGAGGAGAAGGGGACGACAGAGGATGAGATGGCTGGATGGCATCACTGACTCGATGGACATGAGTTTGAGTAAGCCCCCGGAGCTGGTGAAGGACAGGGAGGCCTGGCGTGCTGCAGCCCATGGGTTGCAAAGAGTCAGACACAGCTTACTGACTGAACAACAAGAGGTCTCACGCCCCTTAAACTTGTGCCATTTGTAGTGGGTATGGGGAAAAAAGAGCTCTTCAAGGATAGAGTTTCCTAAGAATTTCTTAATAATAATAATAATAATGAAACATCATCTACGATATAGCCTTAGCCATTTCAGTACACAGGTATACAAGTCATGATCATCAGCTCTAAGTAAAAAGCAAAGTTGTAAGACTCAAACATCGAAAGGAACCTCAAGCTTTTTTTTTTGTTCCTGCACCAGGTCTTAGCTGAGGCCGGTGGGACCTTCAGCTACAGCACGCAGACACTTAGTTTCAGCGTGTGGGATCCAGTTCCCTGACCAGGGATCACACCCAGGTCCCCTGCCCTGGGAGGGCGGAGTCTCAGCCACTGCACCGCCAGAGAGGTCCCCTTAAAATCTGAAACCCAAATAGGAAGCATTTCATGACATCTTTAGAGGTAATACAAAGAAGCACCTTTTGTGTGTGTGTGTGTTTGTACACAAGATATCACCTCTTGGTTTAAGACAGAAATACAACTCAAAACTTTCCCTTGGTAGAAAACTTCCCTTCTTAATTTATAAGAACAAAGCTATAATTAGCAGCCCCCAAGCGATCAACCATTAAAAGTAAAACCTCAAAACTGCTTCCCTCAATAAAAGCCAACAATTCCATAAAACAAGAGATGAAAGCAGATACAGAAAAGCTTAGGGGAGACACTATAAAATAACAAGATATAGCAAAATAACAAAACGAAACGAAACTTCAGCAGGTACACAGCCCAAGAAAGACGCGTAATGGGAAAATAAAACCCTAACAGGAAAAAAAGAAAAAGACCACAATGGACACAGGACAAAGGAGAAGAGACACGGCTGAACATACGCTGAGATGGGGTGGACCACGCAGGCCAAAGCAAGCAGATGCTGGCTTCTCTCGGGAAGTGAGTTCTGAGAGGCTCCTCCTGGGGACGTCTCTGGGGGAGGAATTTGGCCCTCTAAGAGCTGAAGGGTGTGGAATCTTCTTTCCTCCTTCAAACCACGGGCGGCTGGTCTAACTGGAAGCCCCCTCTCGGGCTGCCTCCCTACGTGGTCTTCAGACATCCGCCCTCCCCCGCCTACCTCCGAGCCTGGGACCGAACCGCACTCACGCGGGGCGCCTAAGTCAGAGCCGCTCAGGCTTCCCACAGCGTCCAGCCCTGGAAACGGGGCGCCCCTCGCACCACACACACCCCGCAGCGGCTCTGCTCTTCCCTTCTCTTGAAAACTGTTTGCCTCCCTGAAGCAGAGACGTGTGCAAGTCAGACAGCTCTGCTCTGCCTCCCAGCTTCAGCTCACACGCCCAGGAACCGTCTTTCTCTCTTTTCCTGTCCCGACTTTATTTAATTCTTATCGTGCATCAATTATCCTGCGTCAGGGATGTGGTGCTATAAATAACATCACGAACGTGACTTTAGGCAGGCTGGGTTCGGTCGTTACCTGCAGTGGTCTCTAAACTCTGACCATCATCCTAGGAAGTACAGGATTTGTGGGCATGCGAATATATTTATGCATAGATGATGTGGACATGTGCTACAATACTCATACGTTATGTTCATTATAAAATACAGAAATTTTTTTAAAAATCAAAGATAAAAATATTTCACTTATTCGTGGCAAATGAGTTTTTGCCATCACTCGAAATTATGAACATTTAACAAGAACAATGTGATTTTCACATAATTTATGATTTCTGAACATCTCGGCTGAATTTTTTGTGACTGAGCGATTCCAATATTTTTAATACTTTATTTCTTATTTCTTTGGCTGTATTGGGTCACACACACTGTCTCTAGTTGCAGCTCAGAGGCTCAGTGGTTGAGGAGCACAGGCTTAGCTGCTGAACAGCATGGGGACATCAGCTCCCCAACGAGGGATCAAACCTGTGGCCCCTGCACCGCAAGGCGGATTCTTAACTACAGAACCACCAGGGAAATCCCAAGTTCAACTTGTTTTAATTCTAGGTCTTATGTAGACAGGTCTAAATAGGAAATGGGCATTTTGACACTGAATCTCTCAGGTTTTAATTCTATCCTCTGATTATAAAAAAGCTTAAGGGGGTTGTCTTATTTTGTTAAGCACTTTGTTGGTATTGCTAATTGAGATTCAGCTAATAAATATTCATCTCTCCTGATATCAATTAGTTAGTTGCTCCTAACTTATCAAAACCATTAAATGTTTACGTTGATACTTAAAAAAAGGTGCTGTCCAATCACAACGCTTCTTTTTTCCGCAGATTAGAACACTCTGTTGCCGACTTATTGAGCGTGTAGATATAAAGGTTTTAGAGGGTGACGCATATTTTTAAAGACAGAATCACATTTCCAAACACCCATTCTCAAAAATGTCCTCCCTATAGCGTAGGTTTCTTTGGAGAAGCAGTTATTTTCCCAGTCACTGGTAAAACACGGCTTCTACCTTGAAAGGCTGTACTTAAGTGGATTTTTCAAAATTACATTTGTGACATGAGGGGACAGCTCCTAAAACCGTTTAACACCCAAAGGTCAGCAACTGTGGACACCTGTCTTTTTGTAAAAGTAAAATGAAGTTAATTCTTCATTCTTTTTGTGAAAAGCCACCACCGTGTGGCAGAAATACACGGACTCTCATCACTCAGCCCAGAACGCACACAGAGCTACCGCAGCATCAGAAAGGCCGTGAGGTTCTGGAGTGAACTGCGCCACACCGTCTTGGGGCAGCCTGGCTGCGCCTGGCTCGAGCTCCTTTGCTCTTCAATACCTTGCTCCATAATCTGCTTGCAAATGACGCAGCAAAGGAATTTCATATATGTCACTACTGATGACAGTGAGTGTAGGTTCTTATTTCAAATAACCCACTTGATAATTACTACTGAGGACTGGCTTCTGGTCAGATTTCATGAAATCACTTTAATCCAAATGGTAACATCTGCCAGATGGCCACCGATGTCTCTTCTCTCCTTCTTCCTCATAGCAGAAATTCCATTTGAGCACACACGACTGCCCAAGGCAGAGACTACATTTTCCAGGCCCACCTCTGCCTTATAGCTACTCATGGCCTTGGAACTAAGCTTCGGTCACAGGGATGTGTGAAGAACAATTGATAGCCTTAAAAAGAGGGGCCCATCTTTCCGCCTACCTATTTGGAACTCAGGTGTGATGGCTGGAACTTTGGCAGCCATCTGGAAGCAGGAGGGAGAAGCCAGGTGCTGAGGCAGCCAGAATAAAAGGCAGGAGCCTGGGTTCTTCACAACTGTGCTGCCCTCAGATCAGCCCTGGACCCCCCCGTGTTTGTGACTCACTTTTGCGAGCTTTGTTATTTTGGGTTTTCTGCCTTTCAGTGCTGGATTGAACCCTAACTAACACCCTTGGCAACAGGGTTGATGAGGAGCTTGTTAGCAGTCAGAGCAGAGGCGGCTCTGTCATCTCTCACAGCAGCCTGTGCTGACACGGCTCACGTCACTTCCCGTCCGCAGTCTCCTGAGAGAAGCCGCTTTTAACCACCGGCCCATTTTGTCAGGATTAGTTTACAGAGACAGGGTGAACGCAGCCTTTACGTCTCCTTTCTCGGGTGTGCGTGAACTGCAGCCTGGGCCTGCCGCTTTGAAAACAAACGAAGGAGGGGCCGCCACCGATTGACCCGGCTCTGCTCTCCACAGGATGCACTCAACCTGCACCTGATGAGATGCAGACCCCAGGAGAACGCCCGCACCCACGTCAGTATTGACAGAGCCGTGAGGGGGCGGCTGTGGCCAGCACGGCACCTCACAAAGAAGCTCTGCCTCCCTCCACCCCTGCGTCTGCACCTTCCTGGTATGCAAGCGCCCCACCCACTTCAGGGCCCAGTGTCAAGGCTGCGGATGGACTAACAGCTAACTATAACATTCTTCCCTGGACCAGGACAATATCCTGCGAGATGAAAACGTCCACCAGTGAAAAATAAGCATAAATGAGTATTCTCCGTAGAACAGAAACCTCCAACAAGCCGATGGTAAAACAAGGGTGTGTATGCATAGAATCTGAGGCCTTACCTGAAGACCTCGAGGATAATCCTTTCTGATAACTTGGGAGCCACCTGCTTAAATGCTTTCTTGAAATCTTCCAGAGTTAAATATCCACGATCTGTTTGAAAGCAGAATACGTCACATTCATGTACTACTAAAAGCCCTGTGATCTGCTATTTCAGCCATAATATTTGCATGAGACTTTAATATATAACCAGGAGAAAAGCAGTAATCTTCAGCTGATTGTACGTGTAAGGTAATCTGAGGCTGACTCACTGGATTACTGGCTTACTCTAGCACTACTCTAGTGATACAGTACAGCCCCAGACGCTCCCGAAGCTTTCTTCCAGCCCCGTCCCTTGCCGACTCCCTGAGTCCCAGGGCAGCGCCGCAATAACGGCAGTGGGCTCCGCTCGCTGTGAATTGCCAAAATAATTCATTCTTCAAAACGCACATTTTTTTTTCCTTGCTTGGTTTTAGGACTACATTCTTATTTAGAGGAAAACCATTTCAGAAGCCAAAATACTGAACCTGGACCCCACGAGTCTTTCGACCCGCATCCCGTGAGGAGGGGGTCCAAAGCCACTCTTCTTGGCCACCCAAGCATGGGAAAACAATTCCTCCATCACGTGTGGCTCGAAGGAGGAGTCAGAGAAAAGGTCCCGTGGTCTCCCAAGCTTCCGTAAGTCACTCTGCACCTATATTCCCACGTGGCCAGCCCTTCTGATGTCCCCATTAAAATGTAAGCAAATCGTTAAGTACAATCCGATTACTGTTGATGCTATTTCATCCACTGTAAAGGTCAAGAGTTAAGGCTGTGACGGAGGGAAAAAAATGAACACCAACATCTACCATAACAGCTAATGAATATAGGAAAGTAGTCTTCCAAGTATATTATTTTATTGAGTTGGCCAAAAAGTTAGTTTGGGTTCTGTAAGATGTTATGGAAAAACTCGAACAAACTTCTTGACCAGCCCAATACTTACTGAGTATATTTTCCCATCCACAGTTCGTTAATAATTTTTTATACACAAACATTTTTTAAAAACTTACAGTGCCTGTCAAAAGCTGTGAAGATGTGTCTTACTTCATTGCAATACAGTTGAGCTTCCTTCTTTTTCCTTATGATGTCTAAAAACTCCTTAAGTTGTACCCCTAAAAATTGGGAAAAAAACAAGTTAACCAAAAATGACTGTCTTCCTCTTTAAGAAAAAAATGAAAGTGAAAGCGGCTCAGCTGTGTCTGACTCTTCGTGACCCCATTGACTGTAGTTCATGGAATTCTCCAGGCCAGAATACTGGAGTGGGTAGCCTTTCCCTTCTCCAGGAGATCTTCTCAACCCAGGGATCGAACCAGGTCTCCCACATTGCAGGTGGACTCTTGACCAGCTGAGTCACCAGGGAAGTCCAAGAATCCTGGAGTGGGTGGCCTATCCCTTCTCCAGGGGAATCTTCCCGACCCAGGAATCGAACCTGGGTCTTCCTGCATTGCAGGCAGATTCTTTACCAGCTGAGCTGTCAACTTCAATGGAAAGTGATACTATCGCCCACAGGTGCTATCTTGATTTTGGTAAGCAGTACTCATTCGTACAGATCTCTAAAGCTGAAGAGGCGCTTTGTTAAAAGCCCAGTCGGCTCCACATTAGCAGCTGGCAGCAAACATGGTGGACACTTCACTCCCTGAGCGGTTTCTGGGAGCAGAGGTGATGGCCGTGAAAAGGTACGAGTCTTCCCTCTGATGGATCTGATGGACAGGGCTAAAGCTACTTACTACACAAGGTCTCCTAACTCTTCTTTCCCCGGGTGTCTGTGATCCCATTTTTCCTAGCCAGATGTCATTACGACAGGTTTTTCTCCAGCTGGGAGAGCAGGGCAAAGAAGTGGTTTCTCAAAAGTCAACACCAATCGCACACCGCAGATAGAGGTGGAGCGAACATTCCATAAACAATAGAGCTGGCAGTGTCCCCAGCCTTAGGGACACCCCACGACTGTTCTGCAGCCTCGGGCTCTGCTTCCTGTGATTCTCATAATAAAAGAGCCCAGCGTGATCACAGGAGATTGGATACTGCACTCATGATGTCTATTAAAATGAATTCTAATGTGATCTTTGTAGTAGGCTTAAAGAGTGAAGCCAAGAATTTAAACGTTTCAGTGAACTGAGCCCTGAATATATAAAAAGAACAGTTTGTTTTTACAAGTCAGGACTTCCATTTTAAAATGTATTGCTCTTTTAAAAATAGCCCCAAATCACACTGTAAAGGCATGCTAATTTTTAAGGACTCGCACCCTTTTCCTTTGGGTGAGGGATATTGAGCTACGTATAGTTCCCAAAATAGTTTCAATTTTTTTTTTTAAGTAGAAAATCGTCTTCTGAATTTCCCGTAGTCTCCTTATTTGCAGCTAAAGATGCAGGAATTTGAAAAGGCCTGTCTTGGGGGCTTCCCGGGTGGTCTGACGGTAAGGACTTCACCTTCCGGTGTAAGGGGGGCAGGCTGGATCCCCGGTCATGGGCCAAGACCCCACGCTCCTCAAGGCCACAAACCCAACACGCCAAACAGAAGCAAAACTGTAACAGATTCAATAAAGACTTAAAACATGGTCCACACCAAAATTAAAAAAAAAAAAAAGTCAATCCATGTGTTTAAATGACCCTTTTATAGGACTGACGATACCAGGACTGACTGTGTGCTGGGCACGGTGTTAAGCTCTGGAAATAGAAGGGGAAAGAGGAAACACAGATTCCCAGTGCCAAGGGCGTCACTGGTCTCTTGGGGGAGGCAGAGACTATGCAGGCTCAATTACAAGCGTGTGAATAACTGCCAACCATGACGTGTGCAAAGAGGGGAACGGCAGGAGCCGTGAGCACATCACAGGAGCCCTCCTGTCGGGCAGGGTCAAGGCTGGGGAAAGGGGACCCCAGAGGCCGGGGCTGGAGGGGCCCCTGGAGCTGGTTCACTGGAACAGCAGGAGCCAACTCCACGTCGTAAAGAAATCACACCCCAGTAAAAAGTGAGTAAATACAAGGAAACCAATTTCCTCCCTTACTTAAGCGTGTGTGTGTGTTACCCCTCAGTCGTGCCCGACTCTTTGTGACCCATGGACTGCAGCCTGCCAGACCCCTCTGTCCATGGGATTCTCCAGGCAAGAATACTGGAGTGGGTTGCCATTAAACTGCATAACAAATGATAAAACAGGAACTGAAATAACTAATATCAATACATGACTATCACCATGAAAACAAACAAACAAAAAGAAACCCTCCTGTCGAGTGGGCTCTGGCGAAGAAGAGATCTCTCAGGGGAGGAACCACTGAGGCTGAGACCTGCATGCAGCTCCAGTGCTCTGGCCACCTGATGCGAAAGACCCTGATGCTGGGAGGGACTGGGGGCAGGAGGAGAAGGGGACGACCGAGGATGAGATGGCTGGACGGCAGCACTCGATGGACGTGAGTCTGAGTGAACTCCGGGAGCTGGTGATGGACAGGGAGGCCTGGCGTGCTGCGATTCATGGGGTCGCAGAGAGTCGGACAAAGAGCGACTGAACTAAACTGAACTGAGAGTACTTAAATGGTAAGAAGGTACCAATTGGCTAAAGCGTCAGAAAAAGAGCACTCCACGCGGTGGAGCGAGCACGTGCCTGCCACGGGCGGGAAGTGGTGGGAAGGAGGCGGCCCCTGGCTTGGCAGTGCTGGAGACAGGGCTGGGAACGGAGGGAGGGGCTGGAACAGGAAATAATGTGGTTTTTATTTCGGTTGCAAATAGGAAGTCAACTAAGAAGTCTGGATTGAGAAGTGACAAGATCTGACTTAGAAAGATCGTGGAACGATCCCTCGGGCTATTGTTTTGAAAAAGAACCAAGGAGAAAGCGAGAGAGAGAAAAGGAGGCTCGTCAGGCTCCTACTGGCCTGACGGTGGTCAGGAGGGCGCTGGCAACAGGACCGGGAGTGATGGGAGGCTCCAGACACACTGCAGAGAGGATGGAGGGTTAGACGGCGGAGCACGGGAAAGAATGTGCCAAGGGCGAGCCCTAGGTTCCGGCTCGAGTGGAGGTCAGAGGAGTCGGTTAAAGAGACGGGAGAGACGAAGGGACGCAGGATGGGGGCGGCAGAGAGACGCATGGCGATCTGGAGGCGCTAGCAGTTTGATCTAGTCAAGGCTATGGTTTTTCTTGTGGTCGTGTATGGATGTGAGAGTTGGACTGTGAAGAAGGCTGAGCACCAAAGAACTGATGCTTTTGAGCTATGGTGTTGGAGAAGACTCTTGAGAGTCCCTTGGACTGCAAGGAGATCCAACCAGTCCATTCTGAACCCTGGGATTTCTTTGGAGGGAATGATGCTGAAGCTGAAACTCCAGTACTTTGGCCACCTCATGCGAAGAGCTGACTCATTTGAAAAGACCCTGATGCTGGGAGGGATTGGGGGCAGGAGGA